>KK116875.1:1299702-1316398 GCA_000611955.2 Stegodyphus mimosarum | reverse complement strand
ACTTGAAGAATTCATATGAGTTTTATATAAGCATTTCTGGTTCTAATCTGTCTTGAATTTGGTCTGTAAGAAAGTTAGTACAGGTTAAAAATTTCCATTTATTAAAATTGAAATCCAAAAATTCTTTTATTTATTTAATTCGGCAGAAAAGACTGTTATGTGAAGCTAGGGATAATAAAATAGCTTATAAGATGAATATATTTTCCTTTTCCAAAATATTGGGTTGGAGGGAAAGTTCTGTCGTATTTTAAAGAAAACATTTGAATTCATTTATAAAAATATGTGTTTAATATTAATCAATTATATATGCTCGTTATTTGTTACAACCTGTTGCCATCTTTCAGGTAACCTGTGAAATCCTGTTTTGTAGAAGTTCTCATCCTTGGAATTAAAATAGTCAGCAACTGCCTTAGAAACACTTTCAAAAGACTTGAATTTTTTTCCTGTTAGATAATTTTGCAGAGACTTGAACAGGTAATAATCAGATGGTGCAATGTCAGGTGAATACTGTGGGTGACTAAGGACTTCCCATCCTAACGCATTCAGTTTTTGTTGTGTCACCATTGCAGTATGCGGGCGAGCGTTATCGTGGTGGAACACTATTCCTTTTCTGGACGCTAATACTGGCCTTTTTTCTTTGATAGCTGCATTCAAATGATCCAGCTGATTGCAGTACAGATCCGCGTTGATGGTTTTTCCCTGTTTCAGCAAGTCGTAGTACACTGGACCTTTCTTGTCCCACCACAAACAAAGCAGTACTTTTTGTTGATGGACACATGGTTTTGGAACTGTTGCTGATGATGTTCCTGGTTTGCAGTAAGATTTTTTTCTCTTAATATTCTCGTAAAGAATCCACTTTTCATCTCCAGTAACCAGCTTGTCCAAAAAAGGCTCCACATTGTGTCTAATCAGATGTGATGAACACATTCTTACACCATCAGACAAATTCTTTTCCGTTAATTCATGTGGAACCCAAATACTTTGCTTTAACACAAACCCAAGAGATTTAATGTGATCTCGAACAGTTGTATGATGAATGCCAAACTCTTCTGCAATTTCTCGACTTGTTAAATGTGGATTATTTTCAAACATGGATCGCAAAACATAATTATTGATCTTGGATGGTCGTCCAGATCGATCACTTTCTTTGAGGCTCAGATTCCCGGAACAAAATTTGCTAAATTATCTTTGACAAGTACGAACATTTACAATATCTTTTCCAAATACCGCACACAAATTTTCACATGCAACCGATGCGTTGCTTCCTTTTTGGAACTCATATAAAACGCAGTGTCATAAATGCACTTTATCTACTGATATGTTTTTCACTTTAAATATCACAAGTAAATGATGAACGGTAAAAAAGGGCACCTTTTATATTATACAGCAGCTAAGAAAACAAAAAAAATCCGATTGACTCACTAGACAGATTTTTTTTAATTTACAAGAAAAATCACCTGCCTATTTAAAATACGACAGAACTTTCCCTCCAACCCAATATACATCACAAAAGTTTTCAGAAATCCTGTAAATAATACTTCGCATTAGTAGCATTTATTGTCTTTTCTTAAAGCGTTCCTCTTTCAAATATTTTACCAATTCCTGTTAGATTCAGCTGCACATATTTCTATATATTTGATATTGCATTAATTAAGAAAGTGGAAAGCCTATATTCAGATAAATCATTGCAGGTCATTTTATTCCAAAAGGACATTAGCCCAGAAGGGCTATAAGTGTCCAAACGGCAATTTGCGTCAGTTCACTGTAAAGGCCATTTTCAATTTTCAAATTGTTGCCACCAAGTATCGTCCTATATTACATTTAATAAGATTAAACAATGAAAAATCTTGCATGAATAGATGTATTGCTGTGCTCTACGGGTTCGTAGATTTGGAATAATTGGCGATAATATTTGATGAAGAATCAAAACACAATTCATTTGCCTGTATTACGCAGGAGAGCTCGAAAGACATGCTTACAATCGTGGATAAACTAGGTTAAACACCCTGAAACAATCAGGAGGACAGGACAATCAGGAGGATACAACTGTGAAGACAGCTTCACAACAAAGCACTCACGTGCACTCCCGACTCGGTTCGGTCGTTCTGGTCGCAAGCTAATATCTGACCTCAAAATACTACTACTGAATTCAACATACTACTTTCTCCACGTACATGCAGGGTATTTGTAGCTTTAACCGACTTTCGAAAACATTCCGTAGCTAAACCTCTAAGAATACGATCGAGAATATTGTCGCTCCGTCTATGACAAGTTGCCAATTTTGTTACCAAATGATCGATTTCGCGCTAACTGTGGCAACCCCCTGCCTTACCACTTTCTGGCAACCTTAACGCCGCTTTGCGGGGAGACTATCTTACCGCCAGATGAGCATTTCGCAACGGTATGTTTCTTGGATTCTGAAATAAAGGTACATAGAGTTATCCAAATTTTGAATAACATAGTCCTCCAATACGAGCACCTGGAATCCCAAATTTGGAATTTCTAATTTGTTTTATTGCCTGTTTTATATTTTGTAAAACTTTAACCAATTTTTAATGAACAAACTCAACAATTACAAAACGAGCAATGGCAACACTGTACTGAATAAAACCTTTTTATCTCCAGCGTGCGAGACTTGTCGCAATTTCGAAAGATATGCTGTTTTTAAATAGTTTGTCATTTTGATGGTGAATCGAATTTTATGAGGCGTAAACGCCAAAACTGCGATATTTAATAAATAATGTAAGCATTCAAATAAACAAAAGGAAATGTTTTGTAAAGCCACCTTAGTACGAATACTGAACATTGATATTATGAACTGAGAAATGATCTAAAATAGCAGAAAAATGTATGCCAACAATTAATGTTACGTCGAGAATTTTAAACGTATACTGCTATGCTGCTTTAAAAAATTTTGTAATTTGCTGTTGAATTATCTACGGTGTAAGTGCGAAGAAAATGATGCCTAGTAATAAAGCTAAAAGGGCAAAAAAATGGGTTACTAGGAGTGAGTGTAAAAGCAGATTGGGAGACTGTGAGCTCAGGACAGCGTAAAAAGTCTTAGCAAATCCTTTTGGGCAAACGTTAAAATCGAAACCCCTTCAGGTTTTATTATTATTATGTTTTGGTTATTAGTTTTCCCTTTTTTCGTCCTTATTATTATTACTGCATTTTATAATGCAGCAATCCTGAATGGTATAGAGTCATCTATTTATGTTTAGAAATCCGACATCATTTTTTAAACAAATCCGTGAAAAACCAGAAAATGGCCTTAAAAAGTAAGGTTCTATAAAACCTTTGCAAATATATCTTTGAGACTTAGTTCCACACAGGATGTTATTTTATGTTAGAGGAAGTTAAGTTTATTTGCAAGGTAGTGTTTTAATTAATCTAGTTGGAACATTCTGAATACTTTATGCTTTAGTTTAGTAAACAATATATAAAAAAATATTAAAGTTTCGATAAAAGAGTATTTTTTATTACTTTTGAAGCAGGATTTTCTACAGTTAGAAATTCGCAAAATTCCCATTCCTTATTTATTTTCCTCTAAAATGTCTTTATTTTTAATTTACTGTTTTTTATCTGGTTTAATTACGTTAAAAATTCAAGCTTTGGATAAAAAGACATGCGAAATGCTTTTCACAGACTGAAAAAGATCGCAGCTTATCGTATATAGTCTGAGGTATTTTAATGATCTAAAAAATTCATTCCATTGAAATACATGAGTTTTTTGCAGCACGCAATTTCAATTACACAGCGTTTTTTCTCTAATTAATCTGGCCTGTTAAAAAGATACAAAAATTGCGCATAAATAAAAGAGGGTGACTTTATATTACATTTTTCCTTCTTCGCTTCTAGAAAAGTCGAGTTTCTAAGCAAATTTTTTTCTTAATAGTTGTAATAGTTAGCTAGATAATTATAATATTATACAAGATGATTGCGTAAAATAATTAAATAAATAAATAATTTCTGAAAAGTATATTTTTCATTTCCTTTATCTAAATTTTAATATTATTTTTAGTTTTTTATTACTATCCAGGCCAATTTTTTTGAGCTTATACTGGTGTTCTATGGACTTTAGTGTGCATAGTAATGTTGTGTAGCAAATTCACTTAATTATTTAAGTTAAGACTTAAGAATTAATTTTATTATTATTTTAATTTGCTACACAACGTGTATTTTATTTAATATGCTTTATTTATATTTGATTTTGTTTAATTTTAATTAGGGTTTTTGGTAGTTAAGATTGATACGTATTTTCCACTCGCTATTCGTAAACGCGTTGAAACACACAATGGAATTGGGTTCTTTCCTTGGAATTGGGTGATAAATGATGGTAATGCGGAAATTCCAAATTTGGTAATAAACTTGATGTTATATTACTGAACTTAAGTTGACCCATTCTTAATTTATATCACCGGAAGCAGAAAAATTAGCTTTTTAATTTAAGATAACTTTCACGATTCGAGCCTTAACGGATTTTAAGATACAATCAATTATTTAACTGAATTTTAGACTTTGTGATAATATTGGGGGAAGGGATTGAAAAAGTTGCACTTTTTAGCTGAATTCTAAGGCTTAACTTAGGCGTTAGGAGGATTTCAGTGGAGGATTTCCGTTGGGTCGAGTTTAGGTCTGCTACTTGGCCTTGCACGTGCTCCCAAATTCTTGGCATTCGCTTGCCGAGCTTGGCAGTTTTTTAATTTGTGTTTAGTTCAACACCTCGGAAAAACAAGAAATTTTGCAGGGGTGTATGCGGGATTTGTAGTACTGTATTTTTCATCCTGTTAGGTCATAGGTCATCTTCCTAAATCATGAGTGTTCGATCCGAAGATCTTTGCTCATCCATAATCTCTTTTAACAATCCTAGAATGAAGTGAAAACTTGTCTAATCCGATAAAAGGAAAAACATCTGCACTTTAGTGCTGGAAACTTCCGGAACGGCGTATCTAACTCAGGCATATCTTGTGACGAAACGATAGCTATCTCATGGCGGAAAACAGAATCCAATCTTTCTCTAGATAATATCCAGTGATAGCATTTTTTGGATAAAATTTCGAAAAGCAGGCATATTAGTTGCAGCGTCCAATCGTAAGTTCAAGACGAAATTTGCAAAGTCCAATAGCATATTAACATACAAGTAACATACTAACTCAAAAAATGAAATTTGAAAAGAAATATTCAATTAAAAAATATACTATATACAGTATTTTTCATCCTGTTTAGCGGGTCTTGGCGTTTTATGGCCTTCCGCTTTAACAAAAAAACCGTTGCAGGTGTTGTTCTCTCTTTTTGGCCTGACTGTTTCGCCGTTTGACTTTCCTCTACTTTCGTACCTTGAGCACGTTTTTGTGCAGTTCGAAGGATGTTCTTCGTGTAGAAAAGGGGCTTATGGCTCCGTTTTTTCGCAAGTATGGGTTAACCTTTGATTCAACAATTTACCTACCTCGTAGAAGATAGCTCTTCTTCGTTATGAATTTCAAATTTTCGAGTTACTTCAAGAACCGACTGCTTTCCCTTTCAACGTAAAATTGATTATTCTTGGGAAGATGGCTTCCTCGGTACTGTAGCCTCCTAGAGCTCCTCCGGCTGTTAATTTTATAATTATTTATCTTCTCTTGCTTTTCGCATAGGCATGGCAGTAAAAAAAATCTTTATGAGATTTTTTTCAGATTTTGTGTTTGAAAGGATACAAAATTCTATAGATTATTGTGAAATTCATCTTGAGAATTGCAGAAAAAAATTTAGAGAAAAAATACTTATATTTAAAAATATAACAGCATATTTTAAAAACCAAATGACATAAATAATTGAAAATTTTATTTGAATATATAGTTTTATAGCACAATTTTCACAAATATTTTTTGAAATTTATTGTTAAAATATAATGCATGTACACATGATGAATGAATGGTATATTGTCGCTGAACATTGGTAGTTCGTTCTGGGGTTCGAATCTCAGCAAAACAGGCCAGCTGCATAAGCGTTTTCGTGATTTTCCCCATGCCTAATGCGTATACAAGCCGGTTCCTCTTAGATAGCCCTTCGCGAAAGTATCTCTCTCCTTAGGCAGATAGCCCAGGCCACGTGTGCTTTGCAGTAATCAGCTAAACCAACCACATCAAAACGAAACACTTCACATTCGCCACGGCGCTACGCCTCGGAATGTAACTGAGGTTCTGATCTGACAACACCGCGTACTGGCGCCGAAGCCAACTAAGGCTCAATACAGGTTAATTCGCGAGAAGGAATCGCATCCCCTCATACAGAATTAAAAATGATGTGAGGACAGAGTGTGCAGTGATTGCATGGATCAACACGACACTCGCAATAAGAAAGCGATAACAATCTTGCTGTACTTTTCCCATGCTTCAGGCTAATTATCAGGGCACATATTACTTTTGAATACAGATGCTTTACATATGTGTTGGCATGTCGTTAAAGACAAAAATTTGTATTTTTTGCTGTTTCAACATATATTGTTAGTCCAAAGGGCCTTTGTCCCTGAGGGCCTATTGTTTTCGTTTTGCGATTTTGTATCGGATCACTCTGAATGTCCGTTTCACTTTTTAAATTGTTGCCATCAAATATTATCGCCCTGTATTACATTTGAAAAAATTAAATGATTTAGAATCTGTATAAATGTATGTATATTTCTCGCATTGTGATAAAAGAACGGTACCTAGAGCCCTCCAATTTTGAATAATGTAATCTTACTGCGAATATGGGCATCTGGAAGCAAGAATTTGAAATTTGGAATTTGTTTTATTATCTATTTCCCATTTTGTAAAATTTTAACGAATTTTTGATTAACAAACTGAAGGATTTCAAAGCGAACAATGGCAACATTGCACCGAAAAAAACATTTTTATCTCCAGCGCGTGAGGCTGTGTATCGGAAATTCTAAGGATATGCTCATTTTAAAATTATTTTGCGATATTGCTCTTGAACTGAATTTTATGGTTTAAGTGGGAAAAACATAATATTTAATAAATAAAGTAACACACAAAATGTAAAAAAACGCCGCCTTTGGACATAATTTAAAATCTGAAACCTTTCAGATTTTCTTTTTTTTTATTTTGTGCAGTTTTTATGATATTCTGTTACATATATTTTTTTTTAATCTTGCGCTTATGTGCCGATGTTAGAGTATGATGCTGCTTAGAATAAAATAATACATGTTTCCCGTTTTAGTGATATCAGCCCAGTGGAAAATCATTTTATTAATTTTTCTCCTTTATTCTTTTTATTAATTTCTTTAATTAGACAAATCCTTTTAATTACTTGTTCTCTTTCATTTCATTGTTCCGATATTTTCTTTATTGATTAGATTGCGTTTTATAATTTCCTTTTGCTTCAGATTCACTTTATGGAAACTCTGCTGCTGACCGCCCCATTCCTAAATTTGCAGTCTCCCGAATTTTAGCCTTCCACCTTATAATTTAGTTTTTGTCTTTTTTGCTTTTTTTCAAATTGTAACTACTTCATTTGCTTTGAAGTACCTCCGCCGGGCTTGTATTCTCACAAAGAAATTAAAATATGGTGACATTTAAAAGTTTATTGCATTTTTTAATCTATATCAAAGGTTCTCATTCTGAAGGATATTCCTCCCGGGGAAGAGAATTTTGCAGCTTCAGGGGAGGAATGCAATTAGACTTTTATTTACTTATTTATTGTTAGTTTATGATTAAAAAAATTACTTTATTCAAGTTTTGATGTTTACCAGCATTTTCTACGCTTTTTTTTCTTTTGTTTAATTTATAAAACACATTAAAATGAACTTACATTTAAATAAATTTATTCGTATTTTTGGAATTTTCGGAAAGGAGGTGAGGGGCAGTGATTGCTTAACAATGCTGAAAGTGGTACTTGCAGCAAAGAAGTCTGAGTTATACTGTGCAAGGGTAGATGGAGATGTTATTTATAATAACGAGGGCTTATGCTTACGTTCTAGGGGTTTAGACTTTTATTCCGTCAATTTTCATTCACATTACTTAAACCAACGAAAACTAATTTTTAAGCCATCTTCAAAGAAAAATTTCCGTGTTACATAAATCTACCTACTTATTGCATACTTAAACTCTAAAAGATGTTCTCAAATGTGAGAACATATGTTGGAACAGAATGCTCCTCTTACACACTGAACTGTTTCTAAAGTTTTCAACCCCTTTTTTCTAAAAAGAAAATGATTGCTCTTCTCATCTTCAGTGGTTGCAAAACCGTGGTGTAATGGTCAGCACACTCGACGCGTAATCGAGAGGTCGAAGAATCGAGTCCCGGTGAGGGCATAACTCATTTTTCATGACTTTTGCTTCAAAAAACATCCTCATATATCTGCAGTGGCTCCCGAACTAAGAAGGATGATAGATGATGATTATCTACCACCAGGATTTGGCGTTTGAGTCCCCTAACCCCAGTCTCCCTTTAAAAGGGGGAATATATAAGGTGTTTCCCCCGCCTGCTTAGCATACCTTTATGGTGCAATAGTCAACACACTCTGCGCGGGTTCGAGAGTACCGAGGTCTGAGCCCCAGTGAAGGCATTGCTAACTTTTCACATCTCTTGTCTTAAAAAAATAACATAATGTCTCTACAGTTTTACCTATAAGTTCGAAGAACTAAACTAGACCTCAGTTAATAAAACTCTGGAAACACCCTACGTATTGCGTATAAATAACATAATTTGTTTATAGGGAGAACTTTCCCTCTCAGTCAGTTTCCAAAATGTCTCAATATGCTTCAAGATTCGTGAGAAATTACTTAGAAAGTATTTTAAAATAATGTATTTCTAAAAAGTTTAGAAATATTCAGAGGAAGTTAAATTGCATCCAGGTATGCAGTTAACACTAATATAGATTTTGATCGAATGAGAATGGAGGAGAAAATTAATATACCCTGGGTTCGATGTTAGTTTGACAGTAGGAGAAAACATTTCGAACCGGTTGCTTCTTTTTAATACAGCTATACACGTATCATTTCTGTTTGTGTGAGAAATACGTACCATGATACGTTCTTTATTGCTACAGACCTTGCGCAGTTGTTAATTTAATTTGCGTGACATCTGTACGTAAGGACAGAATAAGGGACCCTTTTTTCCCAAATGAATTAGACAACTGATTTCAAATGGATTCAGAAAACAGTCTTTTCGTGGTATCTGTACGTACGTAGCACGTACGTACAGATACCACGGACCTCATACGTAGTTGTGCACCTCCCTTTTTGGTTGCAATTCGCGGTGCCAAAAGTATATATATACACCTACTATGTTACTCAGCTCCGTGATCTCATTTTTTTATTCTTGTATGTTGGTAAACAGCGCATTTTTTGCGTGAAACATGATTGAATTATGTTGTTCTTATCTTCCGGTTAAGATGTTTATGCCTTTCATTAATCTGCATGCAATATTTGTAGAATTATCAACACTTTAAAAGTTGTTTAAGTGCCGCTAAACCTAAATTTTGCTCACATTAGCAGCCGCATATGTTTACATTAGTGGAATAGCGAATCCAGTTTCTCCACCTTTGGTGTCTTTTTGTCGAATGGGACGAAAATAAAATCCTTTTTGTGCAACGAAAAATCGAATTGGCCGAATTGCTTGTTTCTGCATAGAAACTCTAATTGTATAAATTGTTTTTTTTTAATTGTATTTGATGTTTTATTTTTTTCTACATTTTCCAGTATTTAATGAAGATATTTTGAGGATTTATGCATTTTTGCCTTGCCGAGAACTGAGAACAGAATTAATTGAATGAGAAATGTATCTCTAATGAAATTCGAGGACATAAGTGTTTCATAGTAGCAGCAAATATTGCCTCCAGTCTGTCTCGGACAGAAGGGAGTCTTTACGAGTAGCGCTGAATTGTCTGTGAAAAACTGTTGGTTTTTTATTCGTTTAATTTCTTTTATATATCGTGTTAGATTTATTATAGTATTTGTACAGAACTTGTGGCAAGGATTAGATAATTCTTCAGATGATATAAAGTTTTTGCGTTCTCAATTACAAAGTGAATGAGATATAACTTTGTCAAGGGAAATTAACGCCAGAGTATTGCTATGGCAGATAAATATAGCGAATTTTGAACAGTACATTTATTCTATTGTGGTTTATGCGCTATCGACGAAGTAGATTTAATTCAATTCGATAAGTTTAAATAAAATGCAGGAAAAATGCGTATAATTTAATATTCCGTAGAAGGAAGTCATGGGGTGGGCACATCAGATTTTTTTGTTACATGGAAGTTAAAATTTGACTAATTTCATAGTTGTTGGGCTTAAATAAATAAATTATTTGACGTTTATGCAGTTAAATATCAGCCTTATTTGTGATGGATATTCTTCAAGTTCGTCTCATAAAACTGTGTTAACTGGAAAAAAAAAGCAGTGTTTACTTTAGTTGCAGAAATAGCCTTGAAAAAAAGATTTGATGACAGAAATAGAAATGATGAACTACTAAAAAATTGCAGTCCCCTGCGTTAATTAACAGAATTAGTTAATTAAAACCACAGTTACAATGTAAGTAAGAATTTATTAGTGTATAAACATTTATACTTATTTTAGAATATCTTCTCTGACAAATTTGCCTCTATTTTACTATTAAGCAATATGCTAGTTTTTTATATTGAGTGCAAAGAATGTTAGGGATTTAATGTTTGTTATTTATGTGATTAAAACCACACAAGTTTTGCAAATGTCAATATAAGCGTTTTCAGCTGATTGTTAATTTCAATCCATTTCATCTGAATGGGACTGGATTGGATCTTCATTTGATTTTTCAATCCCCAGCAGAGAAATGTACTAAAGGAAACGACCAGCAATAAAATTATCACCCTTAAGTATTTACATAACGTCCATTATCGAGCTGTAATTAACGAAACAAAACAATTCTATCAACAGTATTTCCATTGCATTAGTTCAAAGTACTTCGAAAGAAAAGATTCAGATTTATTTGTAGTAGATTACAGTTTCTCTAAATTACGGAATGCATTTGCAGCTACGGAATAATGTGTTTTAGTAATTATCTAAACTGAATTATCTGAACAATTGTGTACTGTATCTTAAGATACTTAAATTTATTGCCCGCAGGCACGAAGCATACTGTAATAATTTAAGGTATTAAGCAAATCCCTCTTTGAATTCTTTTTCCTTATTAAACAAGAATATTTCACATAATTTAGGAAATGTCGAAATGTTATATTCGGAATTATCATCCAAAAAAAAAAAAGAAAGAAAAGAAAAGAAAAAAAAGAAAGTAAAATAAGGAAGGAATATATAATAAGGAAGCAGAGTTCATTTGAATAATTTAAGTATTATAATTTTACTAGTATCGCTTTAAACTTTAAGTCATTATAAATTCGAATTAAGATGGATTTTAATAATGAAATTTCATCTTATGTATTGATACCTCCAAATGTATAAAAATTCAAAAATATGCATTATCGAATTCAAACATGTATTTATTTTTCAATTAAATAAATTTAACTACAATACAAATCACTGAATAAATTATTCATTCATTTCTTTTGAATACTTTGCTTAAAAAAAGTTTTATAATGTGCGGCAGAAAAGGATTTTCTACTTTAAACCGAAATATGCCTTTTATAAAATACAATTTTTATTAAATTTCTTCATTTTTGATTAAGAAAATTTATCACTGTAGCTTATAAAACTCGATTTTTACTAACTGCCTGTAGGTAGCTGCTGAAACATTTGATTACGATTTTGTTTAATAAAATATGAATACTTTATAATTATATTAAACAGTAAAATTAATTTGTTTGAAAATACGTAAAAAGGGGAAAACATAAATAATTACATCATTGGACATTACAACAACATACATCGTTGAGTATTTTCTCAATTATATGAATTTTGTAAACCGAAAGGCATTTGAAATAGTTAGAACATTAGCTATTCTTAAATCTACTATTACAACATAATTTAATGCGGTCATATAAACATTTCATGACAAGTTTGGCCATTAACTTTTATATAAATATAGCAATTAATTTTAAACAATATTTTGTATAATAATAAAAGATGTTCAAATTAATATTCAATATCCATTCTTATTTTAATCTTTTACATTTTAGAACTACTTGAAATTTAATTTCTCATTCCTATTTACTCTTTGATGTACAGAAAGGTTCTAAAAGGTAGTCTTTTAAACATATTCTTAACTAATTTAATTCCCTATTTTTGATTCTTATAATTTCTTTGCGTTAGGAATTAACTAATTTCTTTGCATTAGGGTTATCATTATAACCTTCCTGTGTATTACATATGGTAAAAATGTTGCTTTTTCACACAGTTTAGCTCTTATATCGCTCATTATGTATCTTACAGAATCACTAAACCTTTTAAACCAGGCTATGTGAAAATTGTGCAATGACTTTGCCGGGACTCGAACATGGACCACTCAAATACGCGCCGAGTGTGTTACCGTTACACCACGAAGGTATGTTGAAAGGATGGAGAAAACACTTTTTTTAAAGAACAACTGGTTGATTAGGCGGGCCCAGTTGCCAAGTCTTGGTGGTGGCGAATTATCGTCTACCACCTTGTTTTTAGTTCGGCCGCCACATTTAAGTCTTTTGTTTTAACTAAAAGGTGTGAAAATTTCCAATGCCCTTGCCGGAGGCGAACCTAAATCTCTCGGATACCATCAAATGTGCTATCGTGACAGTCCGAAGTCAAGCTGGAAGGATAGAAAAAATATCTTATAATTTATGTATATTGCAATGTAGAAGAAAGTGGCACAAAATGTTCTGAACTAATTTAAAGCTTTGGATGTTTAGTTGGAAACGACTAAATAAATATTTTTCGTTTTCTTTAATAAGTACACCCATAGATATCATTTTTTATTGCTAGAGGTTTTTTATAAACAAAGAGCCAATTTAATAATTTCAACGGTAGCCTTTAATACCGCGAACATTTTTTCACGTAATTCGTGAATATTGAGGAGCTTGACATGTATCCAACTTATGGAGCTGCCATTGGAAATCATAAATATTCTTCAATATTATATCATAAATGCCGTCATAACAGCTATGTGCAGAACTATCGAATATCTGAGCTTTTGTACTGAAAGCGGTGTGACATTGAATTCTTCCATATGAACATACAACCATTATCAAATCGCAGAGCATGAAAATGTTTTTCCTACTTTCCAACATTATCCACTAGCAACTATGCAGTGCATGCTATTAGGCATAGATGATATAGAAATATATAGGAATAGTTGCCCACTGACAAATATGCCAGCAAGCATGCTTTAGTTAACAAAACAGATTTCTTTTACCACACTCCAGTATAGGAAAAACTTCCTTAGGATAGCCACCTTCGCAAAAAACTAACAAAAATTAATTCATATTCATGCTGTGTTACAGAAGTCAAGTAAAGCCAACACATTCAACCGAAGGATCAGCTTTTTCCTAGATGCATACGCATCGGTTTATTAGTAACCTTTTTATAATTATTTTTTTATCATGCAGTACTAAGGAGTATGGAACAAAAAGATTGATTTTATTTTTAAAACGAAATATTTTTCACACAATAATAAATAATATGTAATGTTTTAATGAGTAGGTGAAGGAATCCGGTACATTTATCAGCTTGTGGCTGTAGACAGGGCTGAGTGGACAAATGGTAAAAGAAAACACTAGAACTTTTAACAGCTTTCGATAGTTGAGTGGAAAGCCGGAAAGATGATGCTGACGCAAATGGACTTGAAGAATTTCCCATCTTTATTTTCCCGCATACCAAATCCTCCTTTTACAGACAAGATATTTCTTAAACATAGTTGAATACAATAATTTCAAGGTACACAGATTTTAAAGTACGACATCATCTTAAGCAAGTAAGCAGCAGCGTGGATGAGAAGCGTCTTGGCAGAAGAAAAGGTTACGCGAAAGAAATTGCTGCAAATCAGAGGACGAAGGGAGGGAGTCAAAAGATTCAATTCCTATTTAAAAATGAATTGGTTTACAATTATTTTGATGGGACAAGAGGTATCTGCATCAAGTGTTACGTAACATGGAAAGTTCTGGAATTAGAGAGAACAGATGAATTTAGGGAGACAGCACCAAATTTAGAATAATAGAAGAGTAAATTTTGAGAATTAATTTAAAATTTAGAATAGTTAATTTTGAGATCGCCAATTATTCCTAAGCAACCATCGTATTTTGTTATATCTTACATACATACAAGACGATTGAAATATCTCTGTCCAAAAATTTAAGGAGTGGTAGAATGCACCTAAACAAGTACCTATTTTCTTAAAATTAATTAATTCAAGCGGTGATGCGATTGGTAGTAGCGGATACAAAAGAACAAAGGAGGAATGAGGATGTCAGATAAATTATGGAATATATTACAAAAGTACTTAACACCATTACCATCCTTAATGATTTCACATCGTTACAGAGTTTCACATCATCGATGTAGTGATCTCCATACCTCAACGATATTATCAGGTATTTATCGAATAGTGGCAGCAGTACAACAGTAACTTCCTTATTTGAATTAGTTGGACTGTCACTTAAGTCATTTTAAATGGTCCTGTAGGCAAACATCCAGACATGACAGATTGTCCAGTCACTGCGCATCCAAACAATCCACTGTTCTGAGAAAGTTGCAACAAAGATGTTCCGCCCATCCACGATAAAATAGGTTGAAAATTCATCGTGTTCAAAACACATAGGTGTTTAAATACTCCTTGTATACGGTTCTGTATTCTGCCAAGACTTCTTGTAAAACTACTGGTTGTATTTATCTGTATATACCATTTGCCATACTGATTAGTTAGGCAAGTGATATGGGCCAATCAAATAGTCGTGGGTTATTGTAACTAAACATTTATTGAGATATGTCCATCGTAGACATGTAGACATGCGGGGTGTGGATTACTGTCACTTAATCATAGCAAAATTAAAAACGGAGCAATTGATGTATCAAAAGCAGTGGACGCATTCATTCACCAATATTTTAGACATTTGTAACAAAATGCTAAATTAAGCTGAAAAAAAACCCAGAGTGCAAAATTAATACGTGTCTGACAAACTGCAGAAGTCAAGATCCCTCTTGATGCAAACAGCTGGACAAGTGTATGTCGTTTACCTGCTAATGCACACTACGCCATCGTTAAAGACAAACTAATGGAATGCAAAATTTCTTCAGTATTGCATTCCGGACAATATCTAATTCTACGCAGAGTTCCTCCATAACACATGGTGTCCTCATGCGTCTTGAATGCCCGTATTTGTGAGATGCACATAATGAAACTTGTATCCCTTAGATAATTACAGTTATTCGAAGGTTTCAGAGTCTAGTACGTACCATATAACAAAGCATTCTCGTGATGTTGTTGGAATTGTTCTTCGCATTCCCATCCGAAACTCTCTGCTACAAATGCAATGTTGTCTTCAAAATCTCAACAAATCTCAAGTAAAAATAAGAAATATAAAACCGCATTAAGCTAAATGTAATTATCTGAAATATCGTTGCTGAGTGATTTATCCGGCTCACTTTAGGTAGTATCTTAAAAGCCCATGGTATATATTTAAAATTCTATTATTATTATGAGATAGAGGCCCTCGTTTACCGCCCTCTTCTTTAGAATCGTCTCTCCTGCTCTGGAGCGACCTCTCAAGTGGTACGCTTCTCGGCCAAATCTAGTTAGCATCTAATGTGGACTTGTCGAGTACAGAGCATAAATACAGCATGGAGGTCGGAAGTAAGGAAGTTTATTCTTACCTCAATGAAATGCAACAAATTTGAATGGAACATTATTGGGAATTATTTTACTCGTAAAACATTTAGTACATCATCAATTAAATACATCATTATAAAATCAGGATTTTGAGTAACGAACATGGAATGCTAAGATATGTCTTTTCAAAGTATCCGTTTGAAAACTACCTTTCTTCATAATAACTGTGAAAGTGGAAATGGCAATGTTACAGGTAAATTAAAAAACAATCACCTATAGAGAGATTCTTAAAAATTACGTAAAATTAAAATGCATCACTTAAATTATAAAACCAAACTTATAAACTTAGCAAACAACTTATAGACATTACGGAACAAAATATAGCTGAGAAACACTTTTCCCTCCAGTGGCGGCTACTAAAGCTGAAAGCAACTTTTCCGTTTGGGTATATCAAAAAATATATATATATAATAAATACAAGGAAAAGACGGAGCAGCGTCGATGATTAGCTATATAACATAAAGGAAACTTGCATTCGAGGCGGTTTTAATTCCCTTTTTATTTTCCAGTTGACTTTCGCTGACACATTCACTTGGCACTCAAGTCACGCCTATTCAAGAACATTTACATTTTGGAAAGTATTGCGATAGAAAGCGCGTACAACGAAATAGGAAACAAGTCAGGTCACAGAAAGAAGCTGAAATGCCTAGTTAGCCAATATGAAGCACACGAAGAGAAAAGTTTTGCTTTGAGTTGAAGTTTCAGTTCACAATTTTTACGTCAGCGGCGCTGCGCAGGCCATTCAAAATGGAATGATCTTGAAATGACGCAATCCAGAGAAGTTATTATGATTTTTAAAATAGAGAAAGGGAATTAGGGTTAAATTATAATTTTGATTTACATATTTCTTATCTTACACATATATATATATATATATATATGTATAACACATAATATGTAAATAAAAATATTGACTTTAATTTGCAATAGC
>KK116875.1:1254022-1299666 GCA_000611955.2 Stegodyphus mimosarum | reverse complement strand
ATTATATTACGGCATTATATACTATATAATGCCGTAAATGGAAAAAACAATTGGGGAAAAATGGAAACATTTCAAGTTCTAGTCATGGCCGAAAATACTGTTGTGTAGATGATTGGAAATTACATCATAGTGGAATGATCCGATAGAATTTTAGAAGAAGCACGACCAGCTTGGTAGTTAAACATAATTTATTGTTGAATAACGAATTTCTTAACAAATATCTTCATAACTAATAGAGGACTAAGGGTGCGAAACGCACGACATAATTTTAGATATGCAGTTACAATTAAAATAATGGCGAACAGCTAGCAGAGGGTGAGCGACAATCTGTCAGCACGCAGACGAAGTGGCGAAAAAAAGAGAAACTACGCAGTTTGTAGGTATTTATACTAGGTAGGTGCATATGTACAGCTAAGCTGCGACTGATAAATTTTCGGCTTTAGTTCTCTTTGCAAGCATCGTTATGTTCTTCGTTAAGATCTCGAATTTGGGAGAAAAGATAAACTTAACGGGAGAACATAAAATCTAGAATAGTCAACTTTGAGGTTTCAAAACATTTCTTAGTTTAGCCATCGTATTTTATTATATCTTACTTATATATATTGTATATCTAATTACATTATAGTTACATACATTAATTATTGATGATTACGTTATTATGATAATTATAATTGCATAGATTAATATTAGGGAATTTTAGATAATTACATTATATTTTACTTTTGGACAGATATTAGGTAAATAAATGCTACACTCTAAATTCGAAAGAGTCGTATCCGACTCCAAAGAAGTGACATCCCACTACCCGCTAATGCCAAAATAGCACCAACCTCGAAGAAGTGACTTTTCGCTCCAGTAAAAAGCGGTCCCTTCTCACACAAGAAAAGGAGTGACCCTTTCTCGTTTCTTTTCGATAGCGAGATATCGCTAGATATTCGGGTGAAACCACACACATTACAAGGAGTTATAATAGTCTGCTCACTCCTTGATGGTGCGATTTTTATATACTTATTTTATTTTATATGCAGGCTTAAAATTTGTATTCGCTACGTAAAGTTTATGGCTGAAGGAAAGTTTTAAATTTCTGGTTAACATTTTTCTCTTGAAAAAATGTTTTACACCACTTTTTAACATGCTATTGTGATTTCAAATATCTGACATACACGTATTTCTTTTGCTACCTATATGTACTTACAAAAACATTTATTCGTGATGAAGACGATTATGAATCAAAGTAGACATCACTGAAATAAAAAGCATTGTTTTAGGATAATCATATCTCCATTGTTTGAAGATATAGTTTTCTCTTTCCAAATCTAACGAAATATATATATATATATATCAAAAAATTGCATGCACATTAAAATATTGGAAATTCAATGTCTTGTTACAATATTTAACATTCTAAAATACTTAACACTGTCACTTGTACTCCTGATATGAAATTACTTTGAATTCACAGAATATATTTATTTTACAGAAACATGTTTTTTGCCTTTATCTATGTGTAGTAAGTAATAAAAATTAAGAAAATTAATGCAACTTATATATAAAAACTAGGCAATAGCAAGATATTCGAAATGAAAACTTGTGTTTTCGAATAAAAAATAAGGTTTTTCAGGTGCTTAAAATTTTGAATAAATATTTCAGACATTTTCAAAATTTGATTTGAGAAATCAAAAGTGCTTAGTTTTATAAACCAAACTTAAAAAATCATTTTAGATGAATCATATATATATATTGATATACATTCTATATTTTGTATAGCTTCATAGCTTTCATACACAAGATTAAAACATGTAATCAAGTAAATTGTAAGCTAAATTTTCCATTAAATAACCACAATAGTCGGAAAAGTAATTTATTAAAAACAGTTCTTGAAAGTTTTATAATAAATTTGAATGTGTTAAAACAGCTGATCATATATATATATATATATATATGTCTTAGTAAACCTGTATTATAATCTGCCAGATTTAACTTCTTAAAATGCTACTTATAAATTAATATTTTAATACAATTTGTGAATTGATGTTACTGGTAATTTGTCTGCTAGAATATTTTAGTATACATTGAAATAAGAAAAAAATGTGAAATTAATTACCCTTACCTAAATCTTATTCAGCTTTATTTGCAATGTATGAGATTCAGAAGATAAGTAACCATAAAATATTCTCATGCTATTGTTTTTAAATCCATATATTGCACAAAATATTGCGAAAGAAATGTTTCTATTTCTTATTACAAAATTATGAAGCGTAATTAACCTATTACCCCAAATTTTGTATAAAGCTTAAAATCTTCACTTAGCTGATAACGCTTTTTTACTTTTGAAAAGTTATATGCATACAAATTCCTATACATTAATCATTACAGGTGAATAAATGTTTACATATACATTTAGACTATAACTTATTTTTGTATATACTAATTCTAATTGCAAGTCTCATGTGGAAAGCATAAAGTAAATTTTAAAGTGAAACAATATGGATTAGCTCACATGTGTAAGATAAAAATTCATTTTTCCTAATTCTGATGAAAATTCTCATGTATTTTATTTATTGATTAAATTTGAGTAGGAATCATTAACATAACTGCACAATTATATTAATTTCCATGAACAAAGTAATTTAAATATAAATGAAAACAAGCAATACATGAAACACTCTTTATTAGGAAATATAAGTACATACATATATAAATGGACAATATGACACTAAAAATATGACAATAAAATGACATTAAAGATACGAAATGTATTGTATATACAGAATGCAATAAATTCTTACTCAACCATGTATTTAAAGAGTCCACACAAGCTCTAGGAATGCTGACGTTATACAAAAATAACAAGCCAGAAGGAAAAAAGAACTTTATAAGCAATTTAAGAATAGAGACCAATGTGAATATTAAATACAAAATTATTTTATTCTAGATAATTAAAATAGTAAACAAAGAAAAGTTTTAAAGTATTATATTATTTATAATCCTAGTTAAATTTTTAAAGATCTTTACCACTGAAATCAGCATTACTTGGTACCAGAAGATCAGGCCATTTTGTTTCCATATACCTCAAAATTCTTGGGACATAAAAGGATAAAAATTTTTCCAAGAAAGTATCTGAATTTGGGTGCATACGTAAAAATTCCGCATCAATCTGCAAACACAACATAATTTCCAGTAACTTTATACAAAAATTAAAAAATAGGTTATCTAGTATATATTCATAAAAATGTTGACTTTAAAAACTGAATGCATGTATCTGTTAATGGTTCAGTTTCTGAAACCAAGCATATCCTAAATGAAAATTATTACAATAACGTATCTGTTTTTTAACATAATGCTGAAAAATGATTTTGAACTGAAACTTTTTGAACTGATTTTGCTGAAACTTTGAATTTAGTTGCCTGGCTCGACACATTTTAAAGATCACCAATATACACTATGCGAATAATGTTCCAATATAATTTCCAATGTCAAAAATGTTTCTAATGGCATCACTTTTTAAAAATGTCTGCACTTTTTCATTGCTAGAAGGTAAACCCTGCGAACTAAGAAAAACAGATGCTTGGTTTTTATAGAATTCTAGCCCTTCAGAAAAAAAAAGAAAGAAAAGAAAAGAAATGACCGTGTCTAATTCATTACAAGGTTGAGGGCTGTAACAGTAAAATTGCTATTTGAACGAAGATTAGCAATCGTCTTAACAGCAGATTTTAGTGCATCAAATTTTGTATTACTGGGTGAGTGTTCAGTGAACTCTGAATTATCATAACAATATGCATTTCCTGTGAATTTGAAGTTATTATTCCATCGACAAGATGGAAGATTTTGTTTTCATCATGCAGACTTAAATGGTCCTTTTTAATATATCTTAGTAAAGATTTGAAAAGTTTAAAAGTTCTGATACATCCTTCCTGACCACAGCAAAGAGCAGAAGTAAACATTTTGGAAGTGTATGTCTTAAATGCTGCAAAAAACTCTTGAGCCCACCTTTAATAACTTTTTGACATTTAGAACAATTTATCTTTGAATGGAAGAAGTGTAACTTTAATTTTGACCTTAAAAATATATTATCAAGGATTGGACACATTGTTAATGTGTTAATAATTGTTATACATATTTTTATGCACGTAAATATGATTTATGAATTATTACAACTAAGCAAACTGATTTTCAATTAAGGAAAACTCCAAACAAATATTCGAAGAAATACAGATTTTAACATTACGTTATTGTTATGTTTTCCACTAAAATTTGAGAATGAAAATTATGAATACTAGACAAATTATGGTCACATTGATGTAAATAAGAATTTCTCACTGATAGTGCAATACTTGAGTTTTGTTTCCATCACTGCATAGGAAGATGAGAATTTGCTACCGGAGAGAACCCATTAGTGGCAGCCCATTTTTTCCCTCGCAAAATTCCTCAGTGGCTAATCGACTTGGTTTGGTTCGTGTGATTACGGCAAAGCCTCGAGAGCTATCTGCCTAAGAGGAGGGATGCTTTCATGGAGGACGTTTTAAGGAAACTGGTTCGTATACACGTTACACATGGGGAAAAACACAAAAACGCCCATGCAGCCAGCCCCTTCATGGGATTCGAACCTTGGACAGAATTACCAGTTTTCAGCGACTTTACCGCTCGGCCGCTGGTGGGCAATATTTAGGGAATGTGCATTAATGTTCGGAGAAAAAGCACGATATTAAGCACTTGTAAATAAAAATCAGCTTGTTAAACATGATATTTAGCGCATATAAATTAAAATGAACAGCAAGAAACATAATATTAAGCATATGTAAGTAAAAATTACATAAAGTAAATGTTGGTTACTGAAATCAATTTAGCCTTCCCCCATTTTCTAAAAATTGTCCCAAAATCTGTACCATTAAGAAAATGTTCGGCAACTTTAGAAGAAAAAATTCTTAATCACAATTTAAAATTTCCTTGAATGTATCTTAACCGTTATGTTTAATTTCATGCCGAAACGAGTCATCGAGTATGCAGTTTTCTAAATTTTCTTTGCAAACACTTTAAAATCACTTTTAGGAAACATAGCATGGAAATCAGACAAAATAATAACAAATCGTGAAAAAATTGCAACATGCAAATAAATTCTGAACAGCAGTAAAGAAAAGCAGAGAGACTGCAAGAAAATTCCTTTTTGGGGATTACCAGCTTTGTGCTTTGGCAGTGTTTACATTTACTGGATTCTTTGCGGTAGTGTTTCGAAAATGAAACAGAGAGGTGGACGGATGGTAACTTTGAACTTCTGCAATTCATAAAATTTCCAGAATGCAGTTCCAAATACTGATATACACCAGTAAATTTTTTATGACTGTTGTGAGAAGACTTTTTCAAAGTACAAATGGATTAAAAAACACCTAAGACTGAGAAATTGTAGCATACTGTCTACAAATCAGCTGATAGAGTAGTGAATCAAACTTTTAGAATACTATTAATGATTTTGTTTATAGGAAAACAAGCAAAATAGTTCTTTATGGTATTAGAACTACTGTTTTATTTCAAAAATAAATCCAGCTATTTTTGGTTCTATGCTTATCATTTTGACATTTTATAGACTTTTTATTGTGCACTGAGCGAGGCAGCAAGAACTCTGGCTACACTTCTGAACTAACAGTTTCGAAAATGTAAATAAGCTGTGTTACCTGGGTCTTTAAATTCTATCTAAACCAGAAAGTGAATTTATATCAGTTCATTAAGATCAGGTTACTTACATTTCTTTCCTACTTTGAAGGACTGTGGATAAGAAAAGGTTTAAAAGACTTCTTTGTATAATAATAGCTTTTGCTAATGTAAGCAATTATTTTCAATATTACTTCATCAGATCCCCTCACTCATTGCAATATCACTAGGGCAAGATAAAATATCCAATTCAAATGAAAAAATAATATGTGAATGTCATTTAGTTTAACTTTGTAACTATTGAGTTGTTGTACATGGATTAATCTATGAATTATTTTAGAATTATCAAAAATTATGATGTTTAAATTAGTATATATTTCGACAATTTTGAAAGTATGCCTGACAAGTTTTCTTAGGTGGGGAAGAAAATAAATAAAAAATAAAAATAACAAGTTGAATTAGATTTTCTGCTGCAATAGAAGGAAGGGGGAAGCTGGTTTTTGAACTGTGCATTTTGTTATCGGTTAATAAAATAAGTTAATTTTTTTAATCTAATAGGCTCTGTCACAAATATACGGCAATATTGCTTAATTTTGATATTATAAAATAAAAATGCGTCAAACATTTAAGTTTTATGACTTACATATAAAAAAATTGTTTTGTTTCCGTTGAAATAAAAATAAGCCGAATGTTTAGACATGGGAGAATTGTACTATTTAATTAAGTCTGAAAAAAGCATGCCTCGCATTGTGTTTAAAATAAATATATTTTTTTAAATTTTCTTATTTGCATTAAAGGAAATATACATTTGGTGTACATATATATTCGGTGCCACATTTATATATTGACATATATATTTGATATCATATTTATATTGGTGTACATATATATTTGTCAGTAAATATGTATTTAGCTTAAAATAAATGCACGTATATGGCATATAAAGTCACTCCTTTTAAAATTATTTTGCGATATTGCTTTTGAACTGAATTTTATGGCTTAAGTGCGAAGAACAGGATTTTTAATAAATAAAGGTAGCACACAAAATGTTAAAAAAACGTCTCTTTGGACGTAATTTAAAATCTAAAACTTCCAGGTTTTTTTTTTTTAAGAATGTAAGATTTTTTTAAATTGTAAGCAGAAACCAAAGCCGTCTTAACAGGTTTATTGGCCTCCTGGACTTTTGGATGTTCAAGAGGCCTTAGCTACACCTAGTTTCGAGAATAACAATACATTTACAAAAATATAAGTGTCAGAATGTTGATATGACCCGCGTAGTGCTAGTATTTATATTTTGGAAAAATTCAGATTTGCAACAATAAGTGAGTTTTATTGTCACAAACTATAAGCAGAATTTATATTGCAAAAAAAGGTAAAAGTCTGTTAAAAACTACTGTAAGCTGAAAACGATGGGACTTTTCCAGAGAACTTAGTAAAGTATACGATTTTTTTATTTCTTGCTGACATGCTGCAATTCTACTAAATAATTTGCTTACATGTGTTATAAAAAATCAAAACCCTAGTGTGGATTTTTTTTTTCACCTTTACTAAATAATTTGCTTACTTGTGTTATAAAAAATCAAAACCATAGTATGGATTTTTTTTCATCTCTGTTCTTCCCCTTTGAATTGGAAATGCAAGCAAAACTGAATTTAAATAATTAAAGTCGATAGTGTTGTGTAAATTATACAAAAATAAAACTAATTTTAAGAAAGTGTTTACAAAAAGTAACATCCATACATATAGCTTTATCGTATTAGCGGTACCTAATAAATAAAACTACGTTACAGCACTACACTCTTAAAGCAAATTTACAGATACCTAAAACTACTTATTATTACGTCCTTCAATATTTACACATAAATCTAACTATAAAACCATAATTTATAATAATTAAGATATTTCTATTAAGAAATAATTGTATATATATTTTAAAAGCGAACTTACATTTGGCAAAGGAGTTGCATCCATTCATACGACTGAACTCGCTTGAAATGGCGCTTCAACAAACGTGTTCGGTCACTCTGCGTGGACAGGGGGTCATCCTGTCCTTCAACGCACTCCCTTCTCCAAGGTCATGCCTGCAGGTGGGGAGGCATATTCTGTTACCAAGACACTAAATTTGCGTTGTTTAACGCGAAACAGAGCGAAAACTGCTGTCACTCTTCAAATCTCACTCTGAGGGATTTAGAGTGTACATATTTAAATTTAGGTTTCTTCTATTACTGGACGTTTTATTGTATTGCTGAAAAATATGGCGATTACATTTGCTTAATTTAAAAGGTGTGCATGAATACTTAATATATATTTACACTCAAAGATACAAACTTAAGTTACTTACAAGTTACACGTATGCTTAAAATGAGATACACTGTTACTCTCTGGATGAAAATTGGTAGTAGGTTATTTATATCTACAGTGGAACTAACTATATAATATAATAGAAATATTTGCAATTCCTTTGCCTTTTGTCAAAAAGAAGAATTCTTAAACATATTAATAAATATAAATATAACTATAAACGCTTTTGGAAAAACAATATTATTCCGATGTGCTTTTCAATATATTCTGAAGAAATTTAACCTCAAAAAGAAGGATTCTGAAACTTATTAATAAATATAAATATAACTATAAAGGAAAAGTAATGTTGCGATGTGCTTTTCAATATGTTTTGAAGAAATTTAATATTTGATAGTTGGAAAATTTTAGTGGAATTCATTTGCAGAGCCAGAATGAAATTTTAATGACATCTTATTTCGGAATATCAAAGATATTTGCAGACAACGCAGATATTAAAAACAGCTTGTTTTATCCAGTTTTATCGTACGAAAATGAGTTGTTTTAAAAATTAAAAATTCAATACTTTGTTAATTGAGTAAAACCAAGTTACTGTGAAACAGGATATAAAAAAGAACAACTTTATTGAAGAAGATCGAAAACGACTTTCATCTAATTTATGAATAGTTAGATTGAAGATTGTTCTCTACGAATTTCCTTTTTTCTTTCATACCGCACTTTCTGTAAAGCCCATTGATAATTAGATTTGCAAATTTTAAATTTCTTCCATGTATTGTCTAGAGCTCGTACTGAATTTTTAATTAAATTCAAGTCTCTGAAAATAAGACTCATGTAGGCAGTAAGATTTTGAATATTCAAAACTGCACTCCGAACTAATGCATACTTTAGTTCCCATTTAAGTTTTGAACGTGTACTTACGAAACTTGCGCAGCTCTGTGTTTATAATAATTTTTCACAGTGAATTGAACCTAATAATGACAATTGTGTTTTTCTCTAACTATCTTATACTCAAGAAAGAGTCGAAACATATTTCTTTTTCTAGTGCTTAAGAAGCGTTTATAAGATTAGTACTCAAATTTAGTATCAGTTTTCCCACTCGCGATACAATAATTTTGAATAATATATAATATTAGATTTATGATTAATTCATAACATTTTATTTGCTCATATATCTTGCTAACTGCATCTGATTCCATCCATTCCCGCATATAAAGGAAGCATTTTCTAATAGAAGTAAAAATCTATGTATTAGATGGAGACTTTTTTATGCAGAGGTTTCCAAAAATTAAGAAATTATGATTACACTGCAAATCAAACGGAGATTCAAGAACAATAAAATGGTTTGAATTACTGCTTACAATTCATAACATAACCTTTTTCGTATTTAAGCAGTAATTATGATCTCCAACTTATGACATTTTAGGTCGATAAACTGTGATTCATTTTTAACCTGTAATTTACCCAATTTAATTTACGAACAAACTGCGGAAAAAAAAGAAAGCTCTTTATCTCCCATTCTACTAGGCCGATTGTCAAAATTTAAATTCCGTTTTCCACGTCTCGAAAGCGCGACTTAGGATATAACTTAAGATAATACTTCAGGGGCTGCCTAATGCAATTTTTCACCAGGATAATGCCCGACCACCCAGTGCTCGCATCTGCCAACATACTCTTCAAGGTATACAGATGCTTCCCTGGACACCGTACTCTCCTGACCTGTCACCAATCGAACATGTGTGGGATGTGATTGGACGCTGTTTGCAGACTCTGCCCCTGCCTCGTTCAGAAGACGAACTGTGGCAAATGTTTGAAAGGGAATGGAGAGCCATCCCTCAGGACACCATCCGCACTCTTATTGACTCTATGCCTAGACGTCTTTCTTAGTGCATCGCTGTCTGCGGTGGTCCTACATCCTACTGAGCAGACGCCGTTCTCGCTCTGTATTCTGACTATCATTTTGAAATCAAGATCACTTATTGCTGCTTGTTGTCTCTGTTTTTTTCCAAATTTCATCACTTTCTGACCACTCCTTCTTGGTGTTGAATTTTCAATGTCGAGCAGTGTATATTGACTATATATATATTTGCCCTGTTGCGTTCTTCTGGTGTATACAAAGACTATATATTATTAAGAAGGAAAACTTGTTCGCAACAGAAGTGACTCCTTCCCAACGCAGACGGAAGCAGCGCGAAATATCTGTCGCCAAAGCAATCAAAGCTAGAAACCTCCTCGAAGTTCAAAGGTCAGTTTATCAAGAGTCCACAAACCGGAATCTTTTAACTGTCATACCCGAAATAATCTCGGGCATAGCACTGGTGTTGCAAAATGTCGCGCCCGAGTATTACTCGGGGTAATTTTTTTTTTTGAGTGCATCGTATTGTTATACCCGAATATGTATCGTGAAAAGATTATTTCGGCTTCAGTTCAATAGATGGCAGCACTTTACTGAAGGTTTCAAAGGGTAGAGATTTATGTTCAAAGTGCGCTGCATTTTTTTGATTTTTTGATTGCACAGCAAACATTTGATTTTTGCAATAAAAAAATTTATAATTTATGTACGCAAATCATCAAAATAACTTGACAGTTAAGGGGTTAAATTTCTTTAAACATTAAAAAAAAAGAAAATATTTTTTCACGCATCTAAATTAATTAATGGATTAGTTATGTTGAGCAATAAAGTAAGAAAATCCAAGTTTAATTTATCGTGAAACTTCAAAAAAGAAACGGTTTGTCAAAAAACATTTCTTAACACGTGTTCCTCAATTTCTGCACACATCGCGAAGGGAGAAATTCTTGCCTCCAAATCCCTTGGCGAATTTTCCCTCCGCATTGTAGCGGCATAATAGCAAACTGGTTTACATTACGTCTATGAAAACTTTCCTTCTTTACATATACTTTCTTTGATACATACTCCAGACATTGTTGCTTATTAGGTAAGCCTGAAGAATTCAAAAATTATAAATGAATTTCTTGTAATTTTTTTCCATCACTGCAATTTAAATGTTTGTGACGTTTGTGAAGTTTAAATTTGATTTGTGTTCTATTTGAGTTAAGCAAACTTTCTAATTTGCTAAATCAAAATTTCATAAATATTCTAATTAATTGATTTCGTAGTTATTCCAGTTATAATGATTCTTTTATAAAACTGTGCTAAAAATTTTAGTGTACTTAAACACCTTAATGCACGACATATCAATAAATTATGCAATATATAATACGATATTCTTAATAAGCTATTCAAATAACAAAAATAGATTGGTAAAAAATATTTTGCTATAATAATTGTTCATCGTAAAGCAATGCTCTGGTGAGATTTATGCACTTATTCATAAAAGTAAATATTTAATTTATTTCACAAGAGCTTTTGCACACGAGGTTTCGAATAAATATTTTCGTCAAGTTCTGTATTAAATTTATTGTAATGGAACAAATAGTCTGAAAACTGTAAATGTTAAGGAAAGGTTTCCTTGGAGGTGTTTGTAATTTTACTTAAGTTTATTATACGGTGATGAAATTATGTTTATTTCTTAAATCAGCAATTAATATATTATCAAAAATGATAACACTTCTAAATGAATTAATATTAATTTATTTATATTTTAAGATTTTTAAGAAACGATATATATCAGAAACACGAACCAAATGCTGTTGGGAATAAAGACATTTTTAATTGCTACAAAGTAAAATAACATGAACAGTGGCAATTTTAAATTAACATATTACGTACAATAATGCAAACTATATAAAGTAAAGTATTATAGATACCTATTACACACGACATAAAACAGTCACTCAACGCAAATAAGTATTTAAATATGTTCAAAAATGTTTAATGTGCAGATTTATAATTTTAATTATTCATCTTTTCGAAGTTATTATTATTATTTACATGCTTCTCCTTAGGCACTACACGGAAGTGAGAGAGGGATGACTTCGTAGAGGTCTTTTTAAGGGAAACTGTCTTGTATACACGTTACGCATAGGGAAAATCACCAAAACACCCACGCTGCCAAGCCCATGCGCAGGACTCGAACCTCGGCCGAAGTACCAGTGTTCAGCGACTACACTCTACTGCTCATGGGCCTTTTTTCGAAGTTCACTATTTATTTTTTCGCTTGTATTTTATTCCAGCAGAAAAATTTTGCTTTTATAAATAACAGCTTTGACAATAATCTTTATATCAAAAATGCAAAATACTAAATTGAAATGCTAAAACTTCACAGTCGTAATATTTTATCCAAAGTTCTCCTTCTACGTAAAATTATCTTAGTAGAACTTGGAAATTGACACAATAGAAGCGTGGTATTACATTATTATGTCAGTGAACGTTTTTCCAAACACGCAAAAGTATTTTCTAACCATTCCGTGATTGATTTTTTGTCTCATATTCTCAAAGCCTCAGATCAAATATAGTAAGTACTCGTAAATTGAACTTGCGCGTTCTGACTGAGAGTTAGCATCTTGCAGCTATCCTCTTTTATTTACGAAAAGTATGTTTACAGCATCGATCAACTTCCTACCAGAAATCCAATAATGGTTTTTCAGATGATAGTTTGTTTCAAATATCATAAATGTATTTTCAGATCACATATCGTTCCCTAGAAGCTAAATAACTTTTATGTTTGGAAACTCGTTCAATGTTCGCGAAGAGTCCAAACCTAGACATTTAAACGAATCTTTAGATTTTCCAATACGCAGAATTTCAAAAGAAAGTTTTAGACAATGTTACAAATAACAAGTTGATGAAATTAGTTTCTTTTTATTCAAATTTTGGAGAAGAAATATTTCAACTACAAATGTTTTTTCTTTCTTCAGTTCAGAAATTTCTTTCTTTCAGTTTTATACGCAATTGCATAAAATAGCAGTACCGTTAGAACTATTACTTTTGAACATTTGATAAAATAATTACATTTTTGAGATTCCCTTATGCAGAGATTGAGATAAACAAAAGCATTTGAATTAAATACACATATTGTTATAAATATGTGTAAAGATTTGATCGATCTTCGTACAAGGAAGTAAAAACAGTTAATGCTATTGATTTGAAATTAACTTCTTGAAGTTGTAGGGATTTATATTTATTGTAAATAACCAGTTTAATTTAATTTTACGTTACTTTTCTATAAGCCATCATTTCCCCTAGTAGTCAATGCCAGAATATTTAAATTTGGTAGCGCGCATGAATTAATGCAAATTCTACTTTGAGGAGAGAAGGTTTCCATACGGAGTTCTAGAAGGGAAGTTAGAGAGTGTGGACGAATACTGTACTTTTGTAGCGTGAGCTTCTGCTTGGCATTTACTTACTGCTGGTTAAGGAGGCGTAACAGCTAATACTTTGTCGCCACTAGATTTTCGACGCTCTTTTAGGAAACATGGTATTCTGAGCCCCGTCTTGTTACTATCTTCGAATTTGTAGTTTAGTTCTTGTTATTTGAGTTACCCCCGAGTGAGGCGTAGTGTGTTAGCTTCAAGTCGACGCATCGTGAATTTTAAAAGAGTTAATAATGGGTTCTTTTAGCCTTCTCTTGTGTGGTTTCTGCTGTTACATTACAAGAAAGACCAGAGGGTCCTACAAAGTAAAGAACTGAATGATGGTATCAGTTTTACAATTTTTTTTATCACGTAAAACTGGAGATTTGATTTAATTGACTATGGCAGAGGACACTAGGGCCATCGGCCTAAGGGTGCGATAGCCTTCATGAAGGACGTTCGAAGAGAAATTGATTCGTATGCATATGAAAAAAACCATAAAACCAGCCATGCAGTCAGAGTTCGCAAGCAACAAAACCCAGGTAGAAACTACCAGTGTTCAGTAATTTTACCGCTCGGCCGCTGTAGGGCTACAAAATTGAAGGAATCAGCACATTCTCTCGAAGGATTTGGAAGGAAAATATTTCAGAAAATGAGTGGTGAATAACTTTCTTATGCATTGCAACCCATATCAAAATAAGAAGATTTGCATAATTATTTGCTCGATAAGAAAATGAATGCAAAAGAGAGCGAGTTTTGCTCAACAATATCATATTAATTAGAAAATGGTTATACTCTAATGTTTGAAGTATTCGTCTTTTAATGGATATATTATTTACACATGCCAGAAATTAAAAGTTTAAAGCACATGATTTTTATTTCATTAAAGCTATTGCATAAAATGATATAACATCTGCATACCACATGCAATATTTTGTTTGAAACGATAAAATTGGATTCCAAATTGTTATTAAACGAGATGGTCTACATAATACCATCGAAAAACAAGCTGGTCATTATTCTTTATTAGGACCCACAAGGACTTTCTTGGGTTTTGCAATTAGATTTTGCATATTATATACAAATATTTCAGTATCCGTGCAGATCCCTTTACAAACTTTTGTAAAAAAATTCTGTATTCCCGCAGAGATTTTACCGCAATTTTTTCTATTTATAGCAAATTCCACAATCTCATATTTTGAAACTAAGTTTAAGGCAAAATATTTCACGAGTTGTTTACAAAAACCGTTGGAATTTGAAATGCAGTGAATAAGAACACGTACGAAAATGGCGGTAGTGGTTGACTGAAGGACTATTACGAACATAGTTACCAAAAGTGGCATGGTTGCCAGAGTTTGGCACATACTGAAAATTTGGTGACTTCTAGTAAGGTGGTTGTATTAATACGTATATACCAAATATTTATCATGCGTACTATTTGCAGTCTGTCTTCAAGTAAAAAAGAAGCTGTTGTTTTTATCAAAACGTATTCTACCAGAAGAAAGAATTTGTGAAAATGGGCATAATATGCAGTTATTTGTTGGAAAATAATCCATTTGACGATGCAACGTCAGTTGAAGAAGAAGTAGAATCGTGCTGAGAATTGGTTTAGTGGATCACAAATATCTTTTATGATGGCCCTACTTGGATCAAAGAATGGCAAAACAAAAAGCACAGAGGTATGGTTCACCATTACCTAGAATCCTATTTAGTAGAGTCCATGTTCAGGCACCAAGTCGGCCATGATATTGTGTTTGAGGCATAATTAGCAGCAGTTGCGGAACTGTGGCCATCAGAAAGATTTTGTAAAAAATGAGTTCTCCAGTATGTATAATACTTTTTAATAAATTCACAACAATATTGTACACTGCGATTAAGTAAATACTTTAAAATTTGTGATTTTATTCGGCAATAATAAGCATAACTATTTTATAATGAAAAACCACTATATTGAGAGAATGTAGCTACGTTTGTTTTTTGTAGTATCACTAATTGGTAACCATTCTTTCCTCTCCAATGCTGGAATAGGAAAGATCAACATTCTCCCCAAGGCCGTTAAAGAATATGTACACTATGAAAAGAGGAAACCAAAATTTGGGGAGGGGGCAGTTCTATATTTTCCTTTCTACTGGGCCGATTGACGAAATTCAACTTGCGTTTTTCATGTATCGAAAGAGCGACTAAGGTTATGTATTAGATTTATACATAGCATTGTTCTAATATAGGTATTTTGACACAAAATCTGACTTTTTCTGAACTGACATGCCAATATTTTTCCATATTTCGATTCTACGGCTCCAATTATCCCAAACTGCCAAGTTTTGTAAAAATCGCACAAGTGGTTTAAAAAAAATTACCTCTAAAAATGTTAGCTCCTCATTATTAATTGAATTTAATATACATTTATTAATAGCTCTTTTTTTTATATACTTATTTGATTCTTCCTTTCATACTTCGAAACTTAGGTTCATTCCAAATAGAATTCCCCCATTTTTTATGATTTATTTTCAAAATTTGTATTTTAAAATAATTTTTATAAATTTTTCGAGGAAAAAAGTTGACTTATAACCTATAAAAGTTTTGCCATCAACTTGAAGTAGATGTATTTTTAAGCATACCTGCGAGTTTTTTATTCAAAATTTCCTTTGAAATTTGGCTTATTTATCATAAGTGATAATAATCGAAATGTGGTTTATGCACTTTGTTAAAATTATTTGAAAGTGTGAACGATGACTTTTTATCTTCGTGGGCAATGAAAAAAAGGAAAGAAAAATAGATTGCTATAAATTAAGAAGTTCGCCAAGTGTATTTATTATTCTTGGCGGAAACTGAAAAATTTGCCAAGATAAATTTTTTAATTTTTCCATAAATGTCTCACCCAAAATTGCAAAATTAATTATCTAGGCGTAGTTTGAGCCGTATAATCGAAATATGGAAAAGAATTGGTATGTTATTTCAGAAACAGTCCTAATTTTTGTCAAAATACCTATGTTAGAACAATGATATACATAAATCTAATATATATCCTAGTTCGCGCTTCCGAGACATGGAAAAAGCAATTTGAATTTCGTCAATCGGCCCAGCAGAACAGGAAACACAAAACTGTCTTTTTGGGGGGATGTACCATATATAATATCATTTCCTTTGCTTTTCCATTGAACAATCTGCATAAAACTCTCATTCAAGTAGCGAAATGTATGTGCATTGGGTACAGAATAACTTCCAAGACACTGAATATAATTATATGTTTAAATAACTAGCTAAATATATACGCTGCATAAAGTATGTATAAATTCGGAAACAAAAAATGTATTACTACAAAAATATTTTTATAGGAATATTGTACCAAAATAAGCGCATAAATTCTATATATTTTAACTTTATGGAATCATTTGCGTATATATGATATGCATACGAAGAATCTGATGCATACTCTTGCAGTTAAAAACTAACTATTTTACGATACATCTGAAAACACTAAGAGAGTTTTTTTTCCATAGAAACAGCAAGCAATAGCTAGGAGAATGAAGATGATATATTTTGAAAAATATCATCTTCTTTCTCTTAAACGAAGAGAAAGAAAATGATACACATTGAGGAAAGAGTCTATATAATAACATTTGCATATAACTAAGGATATTTTTTTATTTATATTTTTTTAATTGTTCAGGCAAGCGATTTGCCTTGATTTATGAATCTTATCTTGCAAAGATTTTCCTTGATTTAAGAATCAGTATGGAATTACATGAAAAAAGAACCATAGCCGCTATAAACTGGAGTTTAAGTATCCGTAGCACAAATCCGCAAAATCTCCTTTTTTGCTATTAAGGCATATATCTTTATTTTTCTTAATGTGTTTGTCCTACTTTACTTTAGTAATATAATTTCTTACTTTATTTAGTTTAAAACCTTAATGGCTGATGTTAGATATAATGTATTTTTAAGTTATTAGTAACGTAAACGCGAGTTCCAACTATAGGAAATGTTTAGTTGATTATTTGACGCGCTACACTTAAGCTTGGTTGAATATCAAATGTTAAAAATGTACACAAACGGCTACTATTTCTATTTCAGGCCTTGCATATTTATCATTGTTTCCTCAAATTAAACCAGTTTGGGCAAAGATTATTTAAAACTTTTTAAATCTAAAAAAATTACAAAATGTTTACTATAACGAATGTACTAATTACTAATGAAAATTTATAGATATTTGAGCTGAGTATCTCAGTAAAAGCGTCTGCACACTTCATGCATCCGCGTTTCGGGCAAATGTTGTTGCGTATTTTCGTATTTAATACTGAAGTTGAATGCCTATAAATTTGTAAATGTGACATCGTTTGATAAACTACACTCATATTACTTTATTGAAATTTAGTTTCCTAAATGAAATTGCTTTTGTTATATGTCGCTGGGATGTAAATCTTTTGCGCAGTTTTCAGTTTCCAAAAACTGTACTAAGGAAGAAAATGTTTGAATGAGGAAAGAGTATGAATAAATTTATAGCTTATTTCAGATATTTTAATGAAAGATAATTTAATGCAATTCTTTTATAATTAATTAACTTTTCATGAATATAAAGGGAAAATGGAAGTAAAACAGCGTGAAGTAAAAACTTAATACCATTAATTATGAAACGAAAAATTCTCAGTATTAATTTTTGAGCATTCACATTATAAATGGAAGTAATAATTTGCAGTAGATTTAAGAGCAAATTATTTTTAAAAACTATGAAATCCTAAAATTATTATGCTTAGATTATTAAAATAGAAATTTTTAAAATATAATGTCAAAAATACATTGGCTTTAATTCGTTTAAATGTTAAACATTTCTATTACAAAACACATTTTTTAAAATTTTTAATTGTCGAAATTTAAGAATTGACTATAAAATATGTGAAATTCTTTACATTTCGCTTTATTACTAGTACAAATTAACTAAGCACTTGACAAAAATAGCGTTATGTGCCGAATCTTGGCATTAATGATTATCAAAATAAAAAATGCAAATAAAACAAAAATTACGTAAAGCAAACATTTAAACACTAAGCAATTATGTTTTCTTCTAAATATTATAAATTAAAATATTTATAAAAATTATTTAACAAACATTAGGAAAAATATTAAAAATTAAGATTTACATTTCCAAATCTAAGGAAGCATAAAATTCTACGTACATGATTAATAAAATAATGAAAATCCCTAAATTTATCTAAATGTCATGACAAATTCATATGTGTTTAGATGAGATCTGCAGCAACTAATAGATTGCAACTAAAAGATTTTGTAGGGATTCATATTTATTTTAAATAACCAATTTTGTTCAAGTTATTTATTTTCTCATAAGCCTTCATTCCCCTAATTGTCAGGACCAGAATATTTAAATTTGATAGCGAGCGTGAAGTAATGCAAATTCTACCTTGAGGAGAGAAGGTTTAAATACTGAGTTCTAGAAGGGAAAGTTAGAGAGTTTGGGAAAGCGCTGTTTTTTGAAGAGTGAGCTTTTGTTACTAAATGTATTGCTGGTTAACGTGGTGTAACAACTATTACTTTGCTGCCACTAGATTTTGACACGGATTCAGGTAACAAGATTATCTGAGCCCTGTAGAGTAATTCTACTGCTTGTTAGTATCTTCGAATTTTTAGTTTAGTTCTTGTTATTTGAGTTACCGCCCGAGAGAGGAGTAGTGTGTTAGCGTCGATTCGATGCATTGTGAATTTTAAATAGCTAATAAAGGGTTCTTTTTACCCTTCTCCTGTGTTTCTACACGTACTTCAGCTGTTACATCAGAAGATTAACAAGTAAGTCTTACAATTTAAGAAGGGTTAAGAACAGGAAGGAAAAGAAATTTATGATAGGATTATTTTTCTGATCACAATAACGGAGAAATGGGCATTTGAAGAAAGATAAATGGTTGGAATAAGAATGATCGAATTTTTTAAAGTTTTATATTCATCATAAATTCATGATATTCATATTTGAATTAGAAACACTTTAAATATTTTTGTAAAGATATAATTTAGCGATTTTACGTTCAGGTACCGAAATTTGTTAATTCTTTAAAGATGCTACATATTTTGTATTATATACTATACACATATTTACAAATATCCGATAAAGGTTTTGTTTATTAGTTGATAAATTAAAGGTTTTCATAAAGCGACTGTGTAGATGCTTCGCAGAAAATTTGTTCATAAAATCATGTTTACCAAACTTTTAACCCGGGAGTACAGGTGTTTATTTGAGATACGTGAGTGCACACACTGCGTCCAAAAGACCGGCGTTGTTTTTTAAGTAAATATTCTAAACTTTCTGTTCAAAGTGTTGCGTTAATGCCAATAAGAATTTTATAATTAAACTTGAAAAGTACGCACATAAAAATTTTTAATTTCTCGAAATGTTTTTATGAAATAAATTTCTTTAAAGAATAGAAAAACATATAATGTATATTAACGGAGAAAACAACTGGTATACTTTCACTCTGTATTTATTCTTTATTTTCTCTATTAGCGCTATGGACACAGAGGAATGAATGTTATTAGCACATTGAAAAAAAGTGTTAAAGACTTTGTGTTTCAAAACCAAATATTTTGCACATTCGATGTAGCGAGTTTTCGTTATTCTGTGTTCTTTCATTGGGGAAAAGCTGCTCTTTTTTTTCTATTTACAATTTCTTTTCCAATAAAACTATTTATTTCATTCTAAATTTCGCTTTCAGAACCTATATCAGTTTATGAATCAGTATCATGCAAATTAAAACTTCTTGATCACTTCCATCCTCATTCTTCAACAGATTTTTCGCCACTGATGCATCTAATAATTTTTACAACATTTCATCCTTGTATGATATATTACGTGATGTGCTTGGCCCTTTCTATACCATCGGAAATCAACTATGTAATAGCAATGTGATTAACCGCCCTAGGTATAAATTACCGGATACAATCGAAAACAAATCTTCAAAACAAAGCCCTGGCGAAAAATTTAGGAAATATAAAGATGATGATCTGGATGCGACGACACTGGAATTCAACAACTTGGACGAAACAGGCGGGCTTTAAGAAATGTTTGCTTAATCAGGTAATCCAATTTCCAAAGTGTAAAAATGTAAAGGAATAGTAAGTCGATTATATACGAAATCTGTAGAAAAATAAATTGGAATTTAAAAGGAGATAAATAAAGAGGTTTTGGCATTTTTGACGTTGCTAAAATTTTGTAATATGTCAATAAGTCTACATTTTTAAAATTTAATAATAATAACAATAACAATAATAATGAAAGGATGATGATGGTAATAATAATAATAATAATAATAAATGAATAAATAAATAAAATAATAATAGTAACTTTTAATATGACGTATATTGTAAGCATTTAGAAGCATTTCGTGTGAGCAAAAAAGGCCATATTTTCCGATTATTGCCGGAAATATACCAGATTAGGGTGAAATTACACACTTTTAAAGATGCGGAAAAATAATTCTTGTATTTTCCCGAAGATTTGTTAAGACTTTTCTTTTTCCATCGATAATTGGTGATCCATCAAATATTTATCGGGCTTAGCTAGCTTTTCGGCCAAACGTCCCATTAAAACAACTAACTTTTAATTTTATGCTCGTGCTATATCTCCCGGGTTTATCCTTGAGATATATTTCTAATATAATATTTCTAATTCTATTTCCCGTATTAATGCATTTCTTTTTTGGAAGGAAGAGAAGGGTAGCAGCAGGAAAATATTCCAGGCTGTCAGTCATACTTCTTAGCAATAGCAGTGCCATGTTTTATGCGACTGAGTGTGCATTTAATTTTAAAGGTGTCCCCTGACACATACTTATAGGTGAATAATGAACTATATTTTTAAACGATAGTTTCTGATATACTTTCAGTCAAACAAATGGCGATCAGGAATCCAACACTACCGCAGATGTAAAAGTCCCTCTTTCTAACTCTAAAATGATGCAAGAAGGAAATATATGGGGCATGTCTTCTTAGATGCTGGGGGAATTTCATAGAGCCGCTAATTAAGTTCTGATCGACATTAGGACATACGCGGTCCAGTATTCTGTCTTCAAAGATCATGTTCCAATTGTTCACACATTTTTAGAGAGTTCAGTACAGAATTTGGCTTTTAAGTTATGAGGCAAAAGGGACTGCATCCTATCAACGTATGCATGACTTGTTAGCTGCGCTGTCCATAATCTCATCAGGTGTTTCTTTAATCAAGTTTTTGTATAATCCGATATCCAACAACGTTTTGGCCTTCGTAACAGCTTAATAACAGCTGTTTTTGAAGCACCGTAACTGGTAATTGTCTACTACGCCCGTCCTGAATGGCTTGCAAACTTGACAGAGAATGGGTTAGAATAAGTAATGTAAAACTCAGACTGTATTATTTAAAATTCAGTCTCACTTCAGACTGTATAATTTAAAATTCAGTCTCACTTCAGACTGTATAATTTAAAATTCAGTCTCACTTCGGACTGGATAATTTGAAAATCGGTCCCACTTCAGACTGGATACAAAGGCAACTGATATGTTAAAGTTCTACTTTTATCGCAATCATTTACAAAATTTACGTATGAAGTTCTGATGTTCTATTGCAAAATTAATTCATGAAACAAGCTTTTGCTAAATGAATTACAAGTCAATGTAATAGAAGTCAATTTTGATACTTTTCTCACAGCTGTTGGAAAATATTTTATTAAAAATGGCAGATCGTCAGTTATGAATGATACAAAAGGGAATACTCCTAGTGTATCATAGCAAGTAAGAGAAAATTCACTGATTATAGTATCAAATTATCTTGGTATTCACAAGTATGTTATATGTTTACAATTGATCTTCTGGATCACCTTAAACAAGCAGTGTGATTGTTTTTTTTGGGGGGGAGATATACCAAAGACACGCTGTTTGTGTCTCTCTATTTCAAGATCTGCGAGAATTTTAACAATGTACTCAGAAAGATATCAAAGTGATCAGTTTGTATGTCAAGAATCCCATCATCATATTTACACATGCTACCTTATATGCTGATCACATACTTTCTTCATAATGCATCGTGCAATAATAATGCATCAAGAAAGAAAAAGCCAGTTTGTGAGTTAGTTCAAGATGCCTTTCAAAGGCCTTCAGTTGCGTGATCTAAAATTAAAAAAATGTAATAAAATAAAATTCGTTGCCTTTCATTCTGTAAGTAAACAATCAATTCCATTTACTAAAGTCTCATAAATAAGACATTGTTTGGGAAAATAACTTTTAGCTCAAAATCGAATGTCACATATGATACATATTCATTCCCGTTTCATTTCTCCATTGTTCGTGTAGTATTATGAAATCCAATTATTTTAAAACTTTGTTTATTCTATTCTGAAATCATTGTTTTAACACACCAGCGTTCATCCAGATACACGACTAACTGATTTAACAGATTTGTTATCTGTTATGAGTTCAACAATTCAGTCAGTGCTTGAAATTGAGTTCCTCAATTTCCGTTTTTTGCCATTCTAATTATACACATTTTTTTTCTTGCTAAATCGCATTAAGTGCCAAATCTCATCATGTTAAATAAAATATGTCTTCGTTTTTCATTTACATGGTTGGCGTCATTTTAAGTATTTACTTTGTTATCCTCTCTAGTCAGAATTAAGCTATGTTATACAAAAGCTGGGCTTATGACAGCGCAATTTCTTCTCCAGTTATAAACAAAATTTTTCCAATCTTAAAAAATAAATTCATAAATAAATATTTTCCTTTAATTATAAAAAATAAAACCTGCTTTCATTAAAGAAAATCACGGTGATCTCGTTGTCTTTCCCCATGTCTTTGCCCCAACTTTGATCCGATTTGTATCAGTTTGAGCTTCTCAGTTATTTTCTCCTTTTTCTAAAAATTTCTGTATTCTGTCCCTAAAGACATATTTCCAAATCGTTTATTCTTGGAGTCTTTATTGGCTTTCTACCAAAATGGCTTAAATATGAAGAGCTACTTAATATTTTGCGAAACTCCTTTAATAGTATTTGCCTATTTATGTGACACCTTATTTTCCACCGTCACCATTTAATACGACTCTATTCCAATGAAAACATAGATCCCATTGCCAAATCCATTATTGAAAAGCCTTTACGAAGCAATCTCTTGTTACAGCTGTTTGTAATGCCTGGGATTGATTCTTGCAGTTCAATCTCCATGCATGAAATGACAACCATAATTTCGCAGAAACGTGTCAGATATTTTACTGTATACAGTATTTTCTACACAACCCACTGTTTTATATTTCGAAAGACAATGGTTCAAAATAACAGATATCATAGAACTTCTTCCCACGAAATTTAGGGATTATTTCCTGAATTTTTACAATATTCTGTACGCTCAGCACAAATTTTCAAGATAATTTAATGGACTTTTACAGTATTTTCTACAGTCGTCATTCCATTCGAGGGACGCTCAGAGCGATCTTATCTTTAATTAACATTACCGTTATCTTTTAAATGGCTGAACAGCTGGCAGGTTAAAGTCTAACTATAGTATCCCACAAAGCATTTTGCAATTTCAGGAAAATGTTTACCAATTATAAAATAATTGTGCATACACTCTTCTTCCATACTAATAATTTGACAATTTTATAAAATACCCCATACGCCATATTAAGAAGGTAAAAATTTGAAACACGAGTTAATATAAAAATGCATATAAAACATTATTTAGCGTGGCATGTAAAAGCAAAAAAAGTTGAGTGGTCAGTAAGATTTTGCTCTTTACCTTTGTCGATTTTGAGTAGCAGACTGTCATTAGGTACACTGAAAAATCTTTAAGATTCCACCTTAAGCATGAATCTCCAGTAAGAAAAGGAGAAATAAAAATAGTAAATCTTTAACATATGCCAAGCACAAATTATACATTTACTATAGCTCTACTAAAATAATACAAAGAATAACTTCGATTTCTTTCAAATAATTTTGAATTCCAGTTATGATTTTCATTAAGAGATTTTATGGTCTTGTCTCAAAATTTGAAAATTTGGTTTCTCTTACCACTTCTTTTCACTAACGAAACAGGCTCCCGAGTGTGCTAAAATGTTTCGTATAACCACCAAACTTAAAACACTTTGATGATTCTGAATTTTAAATTTATATACACCTCTTGCCCCCCAATGTTTGTGCACTTGTAGACTCTTAAGTACTTTTTTTTTTGGAACTCGAAACTTGAAAAACGAGTAACTCTCTCGCCAGGATTCGAAACATAAGACCTTTACTCTGGTAGTAAAAATTGCTTCTAATTACACCACAATGCAAACAGAAAAAAAGGGGAAAATACCTTATACATTGGAAAAATTGTCTTTACAAAATTAGCTGTTTTTATAAACATTAACCCTTGGAATACCGGAGCCTTCTCTAACTCGTAAGCTTAAAATACCGAAAAGCCTGAAGTGCGTTTCGAGATTTATAGTAATTTCCTCTCTTCCCATTCCATTAACGCGCAAAGTGCTGTGAACATTTCAAATGACATCCTTTCTACTTCCTAAAAAGAAAGATAAGAAACCACAAATAAATCCTTTCAGGACAAGCTGGCTGCAATAAACTGATACAATGCATTTGGAGAAACAGCACCTGCTAATGCATACCTCAAGGGGAGGGAAGAAAACAACATGACAACCTGTACCGCATCGGGAGGCTGTGGCAGTTTGAATGAAAGGGCGTTTCGGGCGTTTTGGTCATGAAAATGTTAAATATGCTAGAATAAGTAATTCTACAAAATTTTGCTTTACTTATTGCCTTGATTTAGTCGTGTACATTAGGAAAATTCAAACACTTAGACAAATAAATAAATAAATTTCCAGAGTTTGAATTCTGGAGAAGGCATGGATGTGATTTGTCTGTCCGTTCATATGAAGCAACAGTGACTTACCTACCAAATGCTTACGTAATAAAGAGACCACCGCTTCCGGTCTTAGTAGCGACCAGTGCCTACAGACGCGCCATTAGAAAAGAATAAATAAATAAATAAATCTGCATTTACTTATACTGCAATCTAAGGCAAAGATTAACTTTCAGTTTTCAAGCTAAATATTTTTTCTGTTACTTAATCAAGCCAAAAATATATTAATTCAATAAACAGGATAAAGAGCATTTAAAATGATTTAGCAACTACATTTTCACGCAAATATTATTTCTCATTCTCAAGAACAGCATTTTCTTCTAAACACTTTTGACAATACGAATATTGTATTTGAAAACATTTATTTTAAAATATCGCTCTGCCTCCTAAGTACAAAGGAAAATGCATTCCCAGTTTAAACTATTCCTTTCAAAAGAAATTTGCATATTTTATTATTGCTTTGAATCATTCGAGGTGACTTCCAATTTTTAAAAGCGGAACCTTTATTCCTTCAAAATGTTTTTTCTTCCCATTCGAAAAGTGGATTAGTTTATTTACACGTGTAGCTCAAAAGAATAGAAAAAGAGAATTATTTAGGCTAGCTTCTACCGATCTCATTTATATTTTGTTCGCGTTACTTTAATACTGTGCAGGGCTTTCACAGATGTTGCACGACTAAATGCATCGTATATGATTGAACTGAGACCCATACATCATATCAAAGAGAAAAATGAAATGTTAAGTAAAATATGCTTTCAGATATACCAATTGCGTTCTCTGGCGGATTTTCGAAAAAACATACGAAATTTATCTGTTACTTAGCTTGTTCTTCGAATAAAAGGTGTCAGTAAATATGTAAAATTAGTTAGATAGTTACAGAGTTTCACGCTCTTTGGTAACATCAACTAAGTGAAAACTCTGATCGCCTAAATGACTTCTTGTTATGTCTTGGAAATGACAAAGAGACTTGGAAAAGGCTGTGAAAGACCCTTTTATTAACTCATATAAATTACCAGATGGCATATCTTGTGCTTACAGAAACAGCCAGCATTTATGGCGTAAATCAAATGTAAAGAATTTAACCTAACTAAGCAAACTGTAGTTAGCCGAAAGGCTACACAGACAAAAATACGAAATTAGTTCAGACTTACTGTCGGTATGATAAGCCTAATGGCGAGAATAACGTAACATCGCAGATAAACAATTCTTAATATAATCAACTAGTAGCATTTCCTTCACCGGAACATGCTCTGATTCTACCATCAAAACCCTTCCTTTAAATACTGTCTCTTTCTACATCACCTCAATATTCACGAACTATAAATTAGCATTCTGGTAGTAAAATGTAAATCGAGAAAGCTCTTTAACATAAAATAAACAGATTGATAAAAATAAATGAACACTGTGCATAGTATTTACGCAGATGTTTTTAGATTTAAGACAGAGCATGTATCTGCCATGTGTGTACAGACTACGTTTAGTTCCTGCCAGCTTTTATAGCCGTAATTTTCGGCTTCGCGTTATTTGCTGCAGGCAATTCAGTTTCACACACCGGTTAGAATTGATAAGAACAGACCTTATTTCTGGCTTGCGTATGCTCGCTATGTTTAGTTCCTGCCAGCTCTGATAAGTTGTAATTATTCAGCTTTGCGTTATATCGATGTCGATACTCGAATTTGATACGCCGGTAGAATTATCGACACGAGTTCGAGTATATTTAAATTCTGTACTCTTTGACTACTAGTCAACGGTTTAAATTGAATTTGAGTTTTCCTTTAGTTGTATCAACACAAGTGTGGTTGAAGACTCTTAGCACTATTATATTCTAAATTCTGTTTACATAAAAAGGTTTATTTAAACTTTCCCCTGCATTTGCAATAATTTTCGGATATAGCGATAATTTTCTTCACGTTTGTTAGGGGTTTTGGACTAAACGTCTACCAGATCAAGTAAAAACCCATAAATATCTCGTTTTTTACTACTTTTAGAACTTTTAAGGCTTTCTAATAGGCAAAACCTGTCTGTCAAAGTCGGAAAGTTATAAGGCATTAACTGTTTTTACTCGTTTTAAATCACTTTTAAATGAAATATTAATTCTAATAAATGGCAAAAACTATTCTTAATTATAACATTTTTACATACAGGAGTTCCAAACATGTCTTTACATAGCTTCCATGCATGCACATATATACTTGTATAAAAACTCTCATTTAACATTTGCATTGGGAAATTGCTGTAGAACTGTTTCAAACAAATTTCGGATATGTTCCCCCAAATATTTCCATAAATAATGTTTCCAAAATTCTTTATTCGTTGGAAATATTTTCTTTTGTTTGTCTAATTCGGCTACGAAAGCTTTTTTTTTGAGGACAACATTTTCTAAGGGCCCCGGTGGAAACAAATAAGTTTCGCATTTTTAGTAAAAATATAAATAAACACACAAATAATAATAAAAAAATGAAAAATTTCGGATTTTATATTACGTCCAAACGGGCGTGTTTTTTTTTTTTTTTTTACATTTACAGATTTACACATTTCGAGCGCATTTGGATTAACGCTTTGGCTGATAATATTTTTAAACAGCATATGTATAGAACTTCCAACAAATACTCTCGCGCTCTGGAGATAAAAGTGTTTTATTCCTTAGTGTTGCCACTGCTCACTTCGAAATCGTTGAGTTTTTTTAATCAAAAATTCGTTAAAGTTTTATAAAATATGAAATAGACAATAAAACAAAATCGAAATTCCAAATTCGGGCTTCCAGGTGCTCATATTTGGGTAGAGGGCTACGTTATTTAAAATTAGATGACCCTAAGTACCGTTGTGTTTCACAGTTGGAGAAACATACATACGTTCATACAGATTCTTTAATTTGAAAAGTGATTCAGACTTTTATAGTGATTCAACGTGATAGTCGTTTTGAGACAAATAGCTCTTCTTTGCTAAGGCCATTTGGGCCTAAAAAATCACGAAACAAACTTTTACATCTAAAAGCATAACCTACGTCATTCATCTTTTTAAACTCGACACATATGTCGAAACTTAGCTGCTAAGGAAATATTTAACTCTGCAACTTTATTGAAACACCTTATAACGCCATTGCAAATACTATTATACACTTCGTATATTTCACGTTTTGTCTAAAGATTTCAGTATTAAATTAAGATAACTGTTCTAAAGGCCCACGATGATTTTAGTTAAGTTATAAACTCTTTATTTCATTATACTATACTAGACAATACTTGCCACCCAATTGGTATAGTGGCTAGTGACGCTGACTGCTGTGCCGGAGGGCCCGCGTTCGAATACCGGGAACGCAATGATGTTTGTAAATGTATAGTGTCGGTGCCGCATCGCGGCACTCTAAATATACGGCAAGCCGAAAGTCCTTTCGTGTGATTTCGTGACAGGGGAAGGGCTGGAAGACGTTCGAATCCGTCCCCCGGGGTGCTCGCATTTAAAACTTGGGCGGAACTGAGCTAAATCGCACTGTCACCTGTAAGGTGCTCAAGACTATTGACAACAACAGGCGTATCTTGCGCTCCTTGCCACGAGGAATTTCGTGGGCTTGGGCTGATGTTGCTGGTAGACAAGTGAACATGAGTAACAACAACAGACAATACTTTGGCAAAAATTATCTTGGTTTCTTACCAAATTTATATGAGTGGGAAAGTCTCTTTAAATATATGTTATAAATTTAATTTTTCCTGTAGTAATAGGTTTCATCCAGAACGTATCTAGAAACTTATAACTGTTACAAGAAAGCAACTGTAAGTGCTACAAGAAAAAAATTATAGCTAATTTGCAATAGTTTTCAATGTTATTTCTACAGTATTTGTTAAAAATCCCCCTTCGGGAGCATAAAAATTTTCATAAAGTTTATTTATTTATTTTAAATGCACACAATCATGTCATTCTTCAACAAAATTTTGCCTCAAAATTCGTTTAGCTTCTTAAGCTGATAACATAAATCAGAGAGTATTCAATACGCGAACATAAATTTTTGATACGAAAATCATTACTTGATGTAAAAAATAATTGATGATCAAAGTTTCAATATTTCATAATAAACCGAAGCAAATAACAAATTTGCAATATAGCTAGCGAACATAAAAGTTGTTATCCAAAACGACAATTTGTGTTATATTTGGGGAATGTAAAAAGAAAACAACTTACGAAAATACCGATATTAAAGAGAAAGGAGATATCAAGGTGGATGAAATGGTTACATCGCAGCTGGGAGGAATGTTGGGGAAAAAGTCACAAAAATTTTCTCATTCCTCCTAAAAATGTTTGGTATTCCTTGCAGGCATGTGAGTATCAGAACGATAGTTATTTCTTATAAGATGGAATGTAACACAGAAGGTCAGAGGCAAAAGGATGGTTAACCATAAATAAGAGCCAAGACTGGTTTACGGAGAGAAGATATGGTAATCATTTTTTAATAACTTGCGTAATCTGGGCCTTAAATTACGATCTTAGAGTATCTTCTGCTAATATACATTAAGTTATAAAACAATAAATTGTAATTATTCATTATTATATTTTAATCAAATTATGCTCAACAATTTCACTGATAAGAGTGATCGCATTATAAAGTGCGCATCCCACCAAATCTGGACTTTTTGCGTCTCTCTTATCAAGCGACAAGTTATAGTTACTTTTAACACTGTACAGCCACCGGGGTTTTTGAAGTAGGAAACACGAAAAATGAGCAATGCCCTCGTCGGGACTCGAACATGAAGCTCTCGAATACGCGCTGAGTGTACTACAGTTACTCAAGGAAGACATGCAGAAAGAAGAGGAAAAATATCTTATACACTACCCCTTTTAAAAGGTAACTGGGGATTAGGGGACCCAATCGCTGATGACCAATTATCGTCCATTACCTATTAGCTCGGCCGCCACTAAACAGTTATTAGGTTATTTTGAAGCAGGCAGGTGAAAAATGAGGAATGCCCTCTCCGGAACTCGATCACGGACCTGTCGAATGCGTGCCGAGTGTGCTACCGTTACACCACGAAGGCATGTTAATAGGAGGGAGAAATACCTTATATACTTTCCTTCTAAGGGCGACTGGGGATTAGAAGAACCAATCGCCAAATCCAGGTGGTGAAGACTCATATTCCACCACCTTTCAGTTCGGACGCCACTGTAGAGTCATTAGAATTTTTGAAGAAAGAAACAAGAAAAATAAGCAATGCTTTCGCCAGACCTCGAATACGGGATCTCTCGAATATGCGCCGAGTGTGGTACCGTTACATCACGAAGGCATGCAGAAAAGAGGAAGAAAATGCCTTATAATATCAGCATCCAGTCTAACAGATGGATTCGACTAAATGATTTAGATTACTGCAAAGGATTTTAAGGCTAACTGCCTTTTACCTCTTGGTTAAGTTATGTTTTTCAAATATGGTAAAGCAAATTCAAATATGGCAAGATGCCTTAGGGCATTCTCCGCTTAGGCAAATAAAACATCGACCTAAGTAGATGGCTTAGGATATCCTCTGCTTAGGCAGATAGCCCTTGTGTGCTATCTGCCTAATTCGGCATAGCACACTATGGAGGACTTTCTAAGTAAAACTGGTTCGTCTTCACATTACGCATGGCGAAAACTAACCATATAGCCGAATCATTCCCCTGGATTTGAACCCAGGTTCAAATCACAGTATTCAAAGATCTTACCCACTCGACCACTGGTGGAATTCCATACTACGTGGACACGAGTAATATTTTGTCATAATACAAGAAGGAGTTATTGGGATTGTGGAGTTATAAAATATTTATCTAGTCTTTTTCGCATGCCTTCGTGGTGTAGTGGTCAGCAGGCTGGAAGCGTAACCGAGAGGTCCGTGGTTTGATTCACGGCGAAGGCGTTGGTCATTTTTCATCTCCCCTGCTTCAAAAATATTCTACTGACTCCACAGCGGCACCCGAACTAAAATAGTGGTGGATGATGATTCTCCACCACCACGATTTGGCGACTGGAGCCCCTACTCCCCAGTCGCCCTTTAAAAGGGAGAGTATATAAGGTATTTCCCCTGCCTTTTTCGCATGCCTTCGTGGTGTAGTGGTCAGCACTCTCGACGCGTAACCGTGGTTCGATTCCCGGCGAAGGCGTTGCTCATTTCTCGTGACTCCTGCTTCCAAAGAAATCCTAATGACTCGAGTGAGCAATCCTTTATTTCCGCCTTTTGCCGTATTGAGATTCGCATGCAGCATCTAGAATGCCTTATGCTATCCAAAGCACATAAAAACATCATTAGGCAAACTGTGATGACACTGCTCTTAGTAGCTGAAGGTAAGTAAATAAAGATTTATATTGGAATAGAACATTTGGGTTAACAGAGATTTGTTTTTATTTTTAAGTACTAAAATTTGATTTATTTTTGTGTTTAGTGTCAAAGGAATGTGATAATGGTGCATGGCTATGAATGTGAAGATACAACCTTTTCTAGATTTCTAGATTTGGTTTATTTAATAAGGGAGAGGCACTCAAGGGTTATCTGCTTAAAGGCAGGGATGCCTTTTGGAGGACTTTCGAAGGAAAACTGGCTCGTATACATGTTACACGTGGGGGAAACGCCCATGCAGCCATCCCGTTCGACGGGATTCGAACCCCGGACCGAACTACTGATGTTCACCAAATTTATCTCTCGGTCGCTGGTGAGACCTTCTTTTGAAAGATTCAAATTGTCAGAAGAATATTAAAATGGTTTTCAAGCATATATGCGTCATTTAACTTATTAAATGAAAAATAAGAACACACAAAATTGTCTTTATACATTTAAGGGTAAGACGTTGGCAATGGTTGTTTCTATTTTACTGGCTGTATTTTACTAATTAGACTATCATCCCAAGGGAAGTAATATCCAATTAACACTAGAAACATTAGAATATTTCTTTACTTACAACCACTGAATTTATCGCGAAACGAAATCTTCCCTTTTATTGTATTATTTAAAAGTATGAAAAACATATTTGATTTACTAACCAGAAAAATTAAATATTCAATGAAATACCGTGTCGAAATGTTTTCCTAATCTAAATTTTTTACATAACTAGAGAACGAATGTTAGCAAGTACAGCATTAAATAGTTTAACTAAAAGTGCAGTTAATTATTTTAAAAAATGAAACTTATTGTTTTACGCAATTGACTACATCTTTAAAAAATTTTAAATGCATACGAAAGCGCAATACTGTTTTGAAAAGACATATCTTCTTTTAGGTCAAATTAATTTTGACAAATACCCGCCATGAAATTTATATTTTTAGACTTAATGTATAATCTTTCGTGTTATGTTTTGTGTAAATAATTTCATTATGTACATGCATTTAATAACGTAGTTCTTTCTGATTGTTTAAAAATATACATTGCAAGACATTTTAAATAATTGTCGGTATTCTTTTTCTGCAGTTAGAAATATAATAATTAAATAAATAATTATAGGCGCGAGTGAAGCAAACCTTTCGTACCTCGACGGGCAAAATGATAGGACCAAAGCAATGGGCCGAAAAAGAATATGGCGAATGAGAAATTCGGCAGTTAATCAAGAAATGTGCTGACATCACCGCTTAACTGACATGTCAGCCTCTTGGAAATGATGTACACTGGGAAAAAATGGGACAGTTCTATCTCCCATCTACTCGACCGATTGATGAAATTCAAATTGCGTTTTTCAGTGCTTCCAGCGACATTTATGCATCAACGTGTATGGGTATGAACATTTGAAAAAAATCACACGTTTGTGCTTCTTATTGTAAACAATCACGACTCACGTCATTTTATAAATGTATAAAATATGCTAAAAATCTTCCTAGTTAAATCATGTACTGCATGTTGTTATCAGATGTAATAATAATGTTAATACAAGGAAATGCCCAACAAAGCAAATTATTCCTTTATTAGAACGGCCGTGTAGAACGGGAGATACAGAACTGTGTCATATTTTTTTTCACTTTTAGTCCAAAGGGGCTTTGTCCCTGAAGGACTATTGTTTTTTGCGATTTTGCGTCGGAAACATTAAAAGTCTGAATAATTTTTCAAACTGTTGCCACCAAATCTTGTAGACCTGTATTATATTTAAACAAATTAAATAATGAAGAATCTGCATAAATGTATGTATATTTCTCCAAATGTGATAAAACAACGTACCTAGAGCCTCCAATTTTGAATAACGTACGTTTCCACCCGAACATGCTCATCTGGAAGCCCACATTTGGAATTTTGAATTTGTTTTATTATCGATTTCATATTTTGCAAAACGTTAACGAATTTTTGATGCACAAACTCAAAAGATTTAAAAGCGAGCAATGGCAACACTCTACGGAAAAAAAGGAAACTTTTTTATCTGAAACGCGCGGAACTGTGTATCGGAAATTCTAAAGATATACTCGTTTAAAAATTATTTTGCGATATTACTGTTGAACTGAATTTTATGGTTTAAGTGCGAAGATCACCATATTTAATAAATAAACGTAACACACAAAACGTTAAAAAAAGTCCTTTTGGGCGTAATTTAAAATCTGAAACGTTTCAGATTTTTTTTTTAGTCAAAGGGGCTTTGTCCCTGAAGGACTATTGTTTTCTTTTTGCGATTTTGCGTTGGATCATTCTGAATGTCCGTTTCACTTTTGAAACTGTTGCCACCAAATATTAACTCGCCCTGTATTATATTTTAAGAAATTAAATAAGGAAGAATCTGCATAAAGGTATGAATGTTTCTCGCATTGTGATAAAACAACCGTACGTAGAGGCATCCAGTTTTGAATGACGTAATCCTACTGCGAATATGGACATCCGGAAGCCCAAATTTGAAGTTTGGTATTTGTTTCATCATTGATTTCTAATTTTATTAAACTTTAATGAATTTTTGATTAACAAACTCAAGGATTTCAAAGCGAACAATGGCAACGTTGTACAGAAAATTATTTTTATCTCCAGAGCGTGAGACTGTGTATCGGAAATCTTAAAGATATACTCAATTTAAAATTATTTTGTGTCATTGCTCTTGAACTCAATTTTGTGGTTTAAGTGCGAAGAACATGATATTTAATAAATAAAGGTGATACATAAAATGTTAAAGAAACGCCCTATTAAACGTGATTTAATACCTGAAACCTTTCCATTTTTTTTTTCGAAGTATACCATGCACCTTCTTCTCGACTACTGGAGCATTACAAAAGATATGGCGTTACATGCTCAGTAATTCGGCTAAGCGCAAACCCTTTCATCGTTCGCAAAGATTATTTTCTGAAGCATTCCGTTGACAGCGAATCATCACTGGTTTTAACGCAATGGAAGCATGGTCTCAGTTAAGAAATGTGAATCGGCAGCAAGCTGGGGTTTTGAAGCTAGCCTGCTTTAAAATCGATTGCAATGATTTTTTCTTTGGTCATGTAAAGCTTAGAGTTTATTGTGGCCAAGGCCTTCTGTAGCATGCCTAGACGAGAAATTTACGGCATTATGATATGGAATGCTAGTATTTGTAATCAAGTATTTTTTATCAAGGAAATTCTAGAGGTGAGGTCATAACATTCTTACACGCATACCTGGTGTTAATTTCCTGCAAAGCAAACCTTGATCGTATATTACTTTGAATGCCTAGAACGTTCAAAGCTTTGTTCGCAGACAGCAAATAACACTTTTCCGTTGATCTGCCTATTCGCCAAACATGTCGCTGGTTGGACATGTATAGGAAATGATTACTGAAATGCTAGTGAACCCTGGACTCAGATGGAGACACAGTCAATACACACCAGGAATACATCAATACACCAGGAATACATCCGGAGACACTTATCAATGATGCTTTAGCACTTGTATCAATTTCTACTGCCACTTCTGGGAGCTTAGCTTTAGATAATAAATATCAATCTTCTGCTGATAATGTGCTTCCATTAGTTCGAAATCTAACCGTTTTCTCATTGTATTACTAGCGAAAGTACCCGATGCCAGTTGAGCTAGATTCAGAGTAATGAGTCTAACAGCAGAGAGAACGATACCGCTATAATCCTTCTCTAATAACGATGGAAAAAAATACGATTTACAGGCATACATTTTTCAGTCTGATGCGATATGGAACCCACATAAAAAATTTCGATAGAAAAATAAATTAATTTTCTCTCATTATATCAGTAACAATGTCACCCGGTTTTTAAAGTTTTCGTTGTTCTAATCAAATGGTCGTAAAAGCTCAAATTCCATCCACTACTTTACATATATTCAATTTCAGTCGATTAAATGTGGCAAAAAATTAGCATAATTGATCAGTAATCGGTAAGGTGAACAAACACACAAACAGACATTCTTTTATATACTATATATAGATTTTATAAAACTTAGAAATGTTTTATTAACAAGCTCAACGATTTGAAAGGGAGCAGTAGCAACACTTTTCGAAATAAAACTTTCTTATCTCCAACGGCGCGAGACTCTTGCTACTCCGTACAATGAGTGCAAAAATTAGTGTTTTCAGACTTCTTAATTTATACCTCGGCTGATTAAAGTCGTAGGAAGATGGGAACAATCGAAATGGCTTCCCACAAGTTTTTGAAATTGGGAATAATGTATTTAAGGTTTGCCAGTGCTATTGTCATAAAACTTAGATACTGTTTTTTAACAAACTTCCCGATTTGAAAGCAAACAGTGGCCACACTTTTCAAAATAAAGCATTTTCATCTCCAACGCGCGAGACTGTTGCCACTCGCGAAAATGAAGACGAAAATTAGTGTTTTCAGAGTTTTTAATTAACCCTTAAGTACAGACGTTCATTTTCTGTTATGTAAACACAGAGGAGGGGTGTTTCAGACGGCGCTCTATTTTATGCATTTTAAAAATAAAAAAAAATTTAAATAATGTATTATTGTTATTATATAAGTATTAACACACTTTCCTCGTTTTTTAATTCTAAAATTAATGCATTAAAAATTTATTTTTATATAACATATGAAAAAGTACGGAACACGTAATCAAATAAATAAAATAAAAACTACTTACTTGCAAATGCTTACAACATAAACTATTTAATAAATCTTCCATCTACAGAATCTGTATTATATGAAATAATGCAAAAAAAGGGTAATATATGATGAATATTAAAAAACTGCAGCACATTATTTTAAGCATTTTCAACACAATTTTTCCAAATTCTCTTGGCAGAGTCATTACATATCGGATTTCTTGCAGCTGAAACATAGCTAGGCAGTTTTTCTTCTCAGTCTAGGGGGAAAAAGAGAGCATATTTCACACTTTTTAAGGGTATCAGTTACATCTGGGTTAAAATAAATTCCGCTGGAATCTCCTAGCACTCTCTGAATGCACATTTTTATTTCTCGGTTCACGGTTGGCTTTTGAAGCCTCAATTCCATATGTGGTTTCAGTAATTCTCATAATAGCTCCATCAAAAAATCAGTTTTTCCCACTTTGACACTATCTCTTATCAGGCCTGCTGCTGAAATGACCCAAGTAGTAGTTATAAAGCCATCACCCCCGTCATGCGAGAAAAAAGTAACGTAAATGCAGAGGTGAGGCCTATATGGCAGAGACCCCATTTAAAAAATTATTTAAAAAAAACTAATGCATAGAGTTTAATAAAAATTTAGGAATAATTATATTTTTTGTCAACTTGAAAATACTGAAAAAGAGAATAACTATGCACTTATTAACAGTTTCGCAGCTCTAGAATATTCGCGCCGTTATAAGACCCCCAGAGGTAACTCTGTGTTTAAGGGTTAATAGCTCTGATTTTAGCTACCGTTTTTTGGAAGAAAAGTGGACGTCGAACTTTCCCAGGACCCAGAAACGAATTGTGGAAAGTTTAGCGACTATAAGCTTATAAGGTATTTTTCAAGCTTTCTTATCATGCCTTCGTGATGTAGTGGTCAGCACGCTCGGCGGGTAGTCGAGGGGTCCATGGTTCGAGTCCCGGGGAGGCCCCTGCTCATTTTTCATGACCTCCTATTTCAAAAATACGTAATAACTCTGTAAGTTGTAGTCGTGCCTGAGTTAATCGCGAACAAACAAATACAGAGACATTCTTCTTTATTTATATAGATTAGTAGCATACATACATTTCTTTCTGCCTCTTGAATTTTTAAATGTGTTGCAATTTTTCCAAGATATCTGTGCATTTTATTCAAAATATAAAAAATACTAAACGTAATCCGTCTGTCAAAAGTAGGCTGTACAATCAATTGTAATTTTGATCCATAGACTTTAGTCTTACTTCTCTATCTTACATTGTTTATTGATATATATTTTGAATATTCAACTTTGTTAAATAAATATTAACTGTATTATCATACTAATAAACATTTAACTAGAATAGTGTCACCGATGAAATAAAAAGGAACACAGATTTATTTTCTTTAGTTGATTTCCTGAACTGTGAGATTAAAGAACGCTGCATGTTATCGAAGTATTCTAAATACTCAAATGGATACGTTTAATTCCATGTAAATTATAGATTACAATAAATCATTCTTAAATATTAGGCAAAAATATGATTTTTATTCTTAACTATTACAAATGCTGTATTTAAGAATACAGTTACCTTATTTAAAGTATAATGTTTAAATCCTTTAATTCGCTCAGGAATTTTTAAACCCGTAGAACTTCAGCAGTTCACCCCAAGCTCTGTTCTGAGCAGTTAGTGGTAGAATAGTTTGGTTTCATAAATATTTCTTGGTAATTTTTGCTAATTCATAATATTAACGTGACCTTGTTGCTTTTAGAAAATTCTTCGTAATGGCACCTTTTTATCAAAAGCAGATAATCCTACAGATGATTGCCTTTCAAAACATAATCTATTTAAAAGCTCAGTATTGTTTAAATATCGATTTATAAGAATTAAGTAACTATGAAATAGTATCTTAAACACTTTGATTAAAAATAATAATTTTCATCCAGATTCAAATATAAGCATCTCAAGATTGCAAGCAAAGTGTAATTTTTCCACAATTTCCATGGAAACGTAAAGGTCAGTTTTATTTATAGTGTCAAATTTTATTTACTTTCTTGAGCTGTTAACTTTTATAAAAAACATTAAAACGCAGTGTAATCTGCAAAATGAAAAATATGCGATTAAAATAAATAATTGATTAACACATTAAAATGCTACTTAGTTTAATGAAATTTTCCAAAATATTTCCTTAAGTCGGTGCAATTATTATTATTTTTCCCCGATAGTCGAAGATTTGCTTATTAATCTGTTGAATACTTAAAATGAAACATAAAATTTCTCCCATTCCTCAGTGATTTAAATAACGGTAACGTTATAAATAATTTAATGTTATTAATACTTTTATCTTGTACACAATTATATCTTTTTATAATTGACATCCACGGATTTCGTCATAACAAGAGAAAAAATTAATTAAACTAGAGTTATAAATCGTAGGTTTATTTTTAATTAAACCTCGGAATAAACTGTTTATTACCATGAAATTTAATTAAAGTAAGAAATGAAACTATGAAGAAAATGTCATTATCATGAAAATTTTATATTAGTTAAAAAAACTGTGATATGGTATGTTGCTCATTTATGTTTTACTTTAAAATTAATTAAAATAATTTATATAAACGTAAAATAAATTCCAGTAATTTGATTTCAGTTCTCCAGTGAGACTAATTTAATTACAACTCTTAAATTGAAGACAGAATTTCTTTAAAATGAAAGCAGCACTTATGCATTTAACTGTAATAAGCAGGCAAGATCATTATCACTAACATTTTAATTCTTATTACGCTTCAAAATAAAGTTGCGCATAATTCTCAAATGGCATTAATTTGTTGATGATTCATAAATAAAATATAGCATATTTTTTTCAAAAACGGTGGGGGAAATATGAATCCCTTATATTTATAATTATATATATGCTATAAGGGATGCTTATTCATATTTATATAACTATATAAATATCAAACCCTTATAGCATATGTTTTTCCCCCACCATTTCTTAAATTCTAGACCAGATATAATTTCATTTAGTTTTTTTTTAAATGTGTCATGTCGTTCTCGTTCGAGATAAGAAGGTATTACTAAAGTTTCTTATTTCTACTCACCATTTTCAAAAGATTCAGTGGTAACTTGTGCAAAGCATTCTTTATAATGCATAGAACACATTCCACACATTCCTTTTAACGCATTTGTCACATTATTTATAATGCATAGAACTGGGCCTGAAACTCTCTTAGGGCCTGGAATTTGTGAGTGCTCTGGGCCTTAAAATTGTGCACATGTATAGAGAAATATGTAAAAGCGAAGACATGTACTGAGATTGAATATATCCGAAAACAAATCGGAGACGCAGACAAAGATTAAAAAACGTTTGCTACATTCCTAACATGTAGACTTTTATATTTCATTCACCAAAAGTTAAACTGTATCCAATATTAAAAAAACAGATTTAAATGCTTCTTGAGCACTTATTTGTATACATCTCATAATTCGGGAAATACAAATTTATAAATTTGCTACTCAAACTTGCTATTTTGTTTGATTTTGGTGTAGAATTATTTTTCCAGTATCTATCTGTGTTTTGTATTGCGTGCTCACATTTATATCTATATATCTAACCCTTTATTTATCTATTTATATTTATAGATATTTCTTGTAGGTATGCGGGTTTCAAATGAAAAGCAAAAACAATATAAAATGCTTAGGGCAGCGTTATAAATAGGCTCCAGCTGCGAAAGACAACCCCACGATTCAGTGATTTTTACGATGTCGTTTGTCAACCTCCCTCTTATCGAATTAAAATGGTTGCTAAGGGGGATTTTAGATTTATGGGTAATTTCTGCACCACTTCGAAACAGAATGGTTCTTTCATGGCACCATTTAAGGAACTTGTCGTAACAGTATGTATATTCCATTCTACGTAAGAAGAAACGTTTCTTCGATGGGATGAATTCATTTGCTGAAAATCAGATTGCGGGTATTCTGCTCAATAAATACTTATTCGAGCTTCATCCAGTGAGATTTATACATCAGATATGAACATTTAAAAAAAACACATGTTATGCTTCTCGTTGTAAAATGATGTAAGTGGGGAATCACGACTTACGTCATTTTATAAATGTATGGCATATATTAAAAATCTTCATAATTAAATAATCGGTGCATATGAACAGATGTTTCTTTGCGGGGAATCATGCTTTTGTGTATGATGACAAATAACAAGGGATTCTGAACAGGCAAATAACAGGCAAATAACAGGATGACAAATAACAGGCAGAAACAAAAAATAAAGTAATAAAAGGTTTTTCAGTCTGATTTTGTAAGCTCAGATTTGAAAAAAAAATTCTTCATACATTTCGCTCCAGTTATTGTTAGAATTGCGCTTTGACTGTGAAAGGGAACAAACATGTAGAGTGTCTTCGGAGTCTATTATTTTGGAAGAGTTCGTTTTACTTCCTTGTCCGAAGTAAAAGAAATAATGCAACTGTGAAATATTTCGAATATTATACTTCAACGGATTTATCCATTCTGACCTCTTCCGAATCCCTTTAGACGATATTTTTGCCTGACGTCTGTCAATACGGGCAGAATTAAAGACTATATTTTCTAAAACGGATTTTACAAAATGTCTTTAAAACAGATTCAGATGGGATTTTTTCTCCTGATGTCTGTACGTACATATGTATATATCTCTCATAACTCACAAACGATTATGCTTAGAAAGTTGAACTTTTTATGGGACTGCTAATAACATATAATCCAGTACCTCTCTTTTTTATTCCAATCAGCAGTTACAAACTATACAGGGTGCATCAGTTCAGCGGTGACAAAATTTCAGGAGAGATAGAGTACACTCAGACGTAGGAAAATTACATAGCAATGCATGGTCGGAAACGCTTTCCTAACGTGGTAGGGGAGACACAAAAGTCAAGGAAGAAATGACACCGACAGGGTGAGAAAACATATGTATTATTCGGAGTACAGTAAAAACAAAGAAAAAAAACAACATAAGTAATACTGATCATCAAAGAATATGTTCGAAATTACAACCCGGACCATAATGCAAGAACCGTGCGGCATGCATCTTCCATACGATCTTCCATTCGCAATGCAGATTTCCCAGGCGCCAGAGAAGTGAGACCTGCATCGGGGTCCGGGTTCGTAATTTCGAACACCTTCTTTAATGACGATCGCTGTTTGCTTTTGTAGGTTTCTACTGTACTGAATAAAATAAAACACGTTTTATCTCACTGTTTGTGTCCTTCTTTTTTTGTGCTTTGTGTCGTCACTGCATTTCCAGGAAAGCATTTTCCAACCATGCATTACTATGTGATTTCCCATCCTCAAAGTGTACTCGAACTCTCTCGAAAGTTTGTCATCGCTGCACTGATACACCCTGTATATATCCCCCTCTTACCCGCGTTAAAAGTCCTTATCCGGTCTTTATTTTCGAAATCGTTGGTCGCAGTCATATACTTCCAATCATAAAGTGCTTTAAATGACACAAACATTAATGTATTGGCAATCTCAAGTAAAAAAAAATAATAATTGGAAAAAAGCGAAATCAAACTTTTAATGCCGTCTCCTTGTCCCTGCACTTATATCTGGGAAATTTTTATACTGGTTGCGAAAAATAAAATTATAAGAAGTTTGATTTCCTTACGAAAAAAATTGGTCGGGATATTTAATTTCAAATTACCAGTTTTCGATTCCATTTTCAACTTGCCTTGAGGCTCGGTTAAGTAAGAATATTTCGAAGAAATAAATTTCTATGAAGTACACCAAAAAATGTATATTAATTAATAAGCCGTAGATGGAAGTTATGTAACATCCACATCAGATATTTTGCAAAATATCTTTGATCTTCCCCCGTCGCGAGGGGCTGGAGCGTCTCTTACGCGATGAATTAAGAAATTGGAGCTGTATAATTAATTATACTTTCTTGCGTGTTTCTAATTGGCGTACTAGAAACTGCTACAATATACCCCTTGAATAGTGTAATATGACTTGAGACCTTGTTGTAGTGTGTAGAAATTATAATTAATTTAATATTTTATTAATTAATTACAACTTTCTGTAAATGAATTAATTTTTTTTTGTCTGTATTTTCCATTGATAAAACACACTGCACGATCAAAAGTCGGCAAAACTGTAACAGATGGATTCGGATTTCCGTCTTTTCGACTGGCAGCACCTGTTTCTTACCCAGGATATAGATAAGAAATTTTTGGCTTCGTCTTAAGTGTAAACTTTTCTGATTTGTTTATTACTGCTATAAGAAACATTTCACATAAGTACACTTAATTTAATGCTTAATTTTGAAGTTTATCATAATTCTGACAAACATATTGCTAAAACGTTTTCTTGAAATATTGCGTGAAAACAAGGCTTGACACATGAGGGATTAGATTCTCTTGTTGGGAAAGACTTAATTTTTTGCACTGTCCGTTATTGGTTGACAGGGTTTCAAAATGCAAACCGATTCATTGCATTATTTCGAAGCAGAAAACGTTAAAAATTAGCAATGCTCTCCCCGGAGCTCGAACCACGGACCTCTCGAATACGCGGCGAGCGAAGGCATACGAAGAAGGCGGGAGAAGTAACTTATATACTATTCCTTTTAAATTGCGACTGGCGATTAGGGGCCCTAATCGCTAAATCACGCTAGTGGAGAATCTTCATCCACCACCTCGGGCACCACTGTAGAGTCATTAGGATTTTTTTAGGAGCAGGAAACATAAAAAATGAGCAATGCCCTCACCGGGAGTCCAATCGTGGACCTCTCGAATACGCGTTCAGAGTGCTGGCCACTACACCACGAAGTCATGCGAGGAAGGCGGAAGAAATACCTTATAGCATTACTAATTCGAGATAACTGCAGTATAGTGGCAGTTTTCAATTCTGAGAAGACGAGGTTTCAAAATGTTTTGCATTCGAGTCAGGGAGAGGTTTTTTTTTAACTTATTCAGTTTCATAAAGAAAAACAAAAGAAAAAAAAGTGCTCCGCCGATTGCGAATCGTAGTGATCACTTCCACGACAGACGAAGTGTTAGACAACCTTGTTCTGGATTGTAGAAAAATTTTCGTGTCCTTGGTGATGGTTCTTGGTTTCATGTCCTTGGTTCTTGGATGATGTTCCATAGAAATTAAAAAAAGGAAATTCTATTCTTAATCTCATCTTTTTGCCATCAGTATTTTTACATTTCTTTTTCTTTAACGCCTGGGAATATACTTTAAGGAGAACTTTATCTTATCTTCGGTCATCAACAAATTAGCAGTTCTACAGCGTGGATATATTGTTATTTGTGCGTGGGTGTGAACCTCAATACAAGACAGTAACTATCATTAACCAACAAGAATTTGAAGAAAAAATCAAATTAAAAACGTAATTGTCATCTTTCTCGTTTAGCAGATCGAACAGTTTGTACGCGTAATTGTATAACTTTGTTGTATGTTTGTAAGCAGTACGAATGAAAAGCTATAATGATGTTCAGAATATCTATATAAAATACTCCCGAGTTCTGAGACCTTAAGAACCAGAACGAAAGAATTAACGAACATAAAATTTTAACACTTAATTTCTAATTTAATAATATTGAATTACTAGCATTAAATTTAACATATAACAGTTGTGTCGATTGTCCATTTTGACAGATAATTGAGGAACGTTTAGATCCCACAAACCGGTATAGTGGTTAGCGTTGCTGAGTGCCGTGCCGGAGGACCCTGGTTCGAATCCCGGAGAAAGACGTTTGTAAATCTATAGTGTCGGTGCGGCATGATGGCACTCTAAATATGCGGGGAGGCAAAAGTCCTCTCGTGTGGTTTGGTAGAAGGTGACCCACGGAACAATCCCTCCGGGATGCTTTCCATCAAAATTGGGGGCGGAACTGAGCTAAATCGCACTGCCACCTGAATGGTGCTCAAGGCTGTTGTCAACGGCAGGCGTAATCTAGCGCTCCTTGCCACTACAACAGCAACAAAACCTTTAGATACATTAGGCGCTTAAATGGTTTGGGTGCCATCAAGTACATTTACACTAGTTTTCCCTCATCCTTCGTTCACCTTCGTTCATGTTTCACCACCTTCATCACCTTCGTTCTTGTTTATTTGTACCATGCAATCCATAGTAAAATCAGCAATAGGAAATTTTTGTCCTGCCTTATTTTTTATCTCCTAAGCACCTTTTCTGTGGTACCTTCTTTCCTTGATGCCTTAAACCTGTGCATGACCCAAGCTAGGCTAACTATAACCTAGCTTGGGTCATTGCATTGTTGCAGTGGGACCGGACAAAGTGCTTTCGAGATAAGGGAGAAGAAATGACGGAAAAAAACTTACGTAGGAAGCAAAAAGCTCTGAAAAGGAGAAGTTAGTTTTGTCTATCTATACAGAAATCTATACAAACCTATACAGAAATAAGTCCCTTGACTAAATTCGAGACATGTTTTGCGAACTTTCAGTAAAATGCATGGCATTAAAATTTCCAAATGCAAAATAAGTAACATTATTAACCAGAAAGGAACAAACGTCAAGCATTACTTCTACATTTAAAGCAGGGACCCAAAACGAATATCCGAGAAAGGCTCGTACTGTTTTCAATGTTAAATCTTGGGTAACAAGAGAAAATCCCTTCATGCAGAAATAAGATGTAAAGTCTTTAAATGTATATTTGCAGCGACAATAAAAAGAAAATGATAAATCAAGCTTTACAGCATAAAAAAGCTAAAACGTATAACGTTCAACAGCTTTTGCAAAGAATGTGGCTCAACGCAGGATTTGTAGAACCTTGTAGGATAATTATTTAGCAGGAGAGAAATGGAAATACGTTGTGAGTTGGATATTTGCCGAAACAAATTCTACGGTTTTATCCCAGTGTTTTTCAAGTAGTGAAATTTCATCAACAGAAAGCAAAAACCCCAGCTTCGAAAAGATCCACTACATGTTTTCAAAAAATGCAGACAGATACAGGTATTCCATACATACCTTTTCACCGAAGTCTCCTGACTTTCCACCTACGGACTGTTTTGCCTTTGGTCGCTTAAAAAGGCACCCACTACCACGATTAATGGACACTGGAAAGCAGTGGAAGAAAAAAAAGAAATCAACACCTCTGAAAATTTTACGAAAAGCTGTTTTATTATGGAAATTACGATGCAGATTTATAGATCAGAAAAACAGAATATCAAGTCAACAATAAAAAAAAATTCTCTTTACATTGTAAACTTTAAATAAACGTCCCGAAAATCGTTTTAAAAATGTCTAAACACTTTTTGTATTTCTTAAACTGAAACCGTCTATGATTAACCAATTAGAAAATACTCATACGTGAAACTAAAATAAATTTCATATAGGTTTTCTGCAAGTGATGCGAATATTAAAATGCTTTCAGTAACCAAAATAATCTTAGAACAAAGAAAATGAAAACGTACCTTTATGCAAACAGTATTATAGACATTACAATTGAAATTATGGGAGAACTGAATGCATAAACATGGTGAATCAAATGCCACTAGATGCTTTAAAAGTCTATAAATCCATCCATTTTTTCAATCATTGTTGTGGTTACTAATCTCATTTTTTTGATATTACAACAAGCCCACGAAATTCATGGTGGCAAG
>KK116875.1:1215001-1248352 GCA_000611955.2 Stegodyphus mimosarum | reverse complement strand
GAAAGATCACGTTCCCTAAATCAATCAATGGGCCACCACCCTAAATCAATGGGCCACTTTCACCAAATGATCCTTAAAATGCACACATTAATGTAAATATTACTTTAAATGTATAGAAACAGACGTTATAATTGTGAAATGTTTAGTAAATATTAGAAAAATAAAAACACGTGTCACTAGCCCAATGAAGGAAACCGCTCGCCTTCTTTCAGCTGGAGAGCTTCTATAAATGGGTCGGTATATATTTTCTTTTTAACATAGTATCATCTTAGTACAAGTCAAAATGCTTAAAACTATTTTGAGCTTGATTTATAAATATAAAATGCTGGTTAGAAACTAACACAGATCACTGGAAATACACTGAAACATACTGATAGCTTCGCATTATTCGCAAGGAATCAAGAGTTGGGTTTTAGTTTACTCTTAATAATCATAAAACAGACCTAATGCGAGAATCTACGAAATAAAACTCAATTTCATTTATTAGAAAGAATTTAGTGAAAATGATAATTTCAGGGTAATTTATAGTTAGGCTGATATACAAAGAATAAAGCCATATCTTGAAAACTTTCAAATAGCATAAAATAATTGTTAACCCTATCATGAATATTAGGCTATAAATCTTACACAAATTACTGCATCAATTATTTGTTCTCAAAGAGTTCAATTGAATTTTTCCCAATAATACATTGTGATTCCTTTTCAGACACCAGCACATTCTCGTGAACCAGACTTTACGCGATGGTCATTGAATCATGTCTTGCTTTAAGTCATGACAACAGACAGCACAGTACCATGAATCCTCTTTGGAATTTAGTGGCTTATTTACTGAAGGCAATGAAAGTTTAACTTATTAATGTCTTCTCCGGACCAGAAGTTAAGATTCGTCTTTTCATACCGTTGACTCTTCTTCCTTTCCTTTTTTTTCAGCCTCTTCTAGAAACTGCTTGTGTATGGACTACTTGTTATCAGTATTGTTTTTGTGCTTCGTTTGAGCTTTTTCTAACTGAGAATTTAGATGGAATCAGAGAAATTTAAACCAAAGAAACTTTAACTTTTGACAACTGTGTTGATGCTCCAGCTGGAAAGGGTTCTGATTTTATTCCACTGGTGGCTGCAACAGATTTTTCTAATTGGAGCCTGCATGTCATGTGACATTCCACTTGTAGAAGCAGTTAGGCTTGCATTAGGAACTTATGCAATAGGAGTATCATTTGTTTCAAACTGCACTGCTGCAACAAAATAAGAGTCTTGAAATACATCTCTGCTCACTTGCACAGCTCAAACAAAATAAGAATCTTAAAATATATCTCTGTTAACTGTACAAACTCCTATTTTAGCAAAACATTTATTGCCGTTCCTACTTTTGCTGCTTGTCCATATGCTTTACCAAACAATCTTGCTATATGGAACTGACTGACAACTTCTAATTTCCATTCTCTCCGTCTTTGTAGTAGAAATTTCTGCATTTCATTGATGTAATAATATTTTATTGATGTAATAATGCTTCATTGATGTAACTGATATGCATTTTATTGTTCAACTCAAGCGAGTTACAAAATATTAGCCTCGAAATGGTTTTGGACCATTATCCCATTCATAGCAACGCAGCCTGGCTCAGCAGTCGGTATTTATTACGCCGGTGATTTCGGTTATAACAACGTAAACAACCATTGTTAACATACAGAAATAATGCAGATTTAACACAGTTTTAAATGTTATCAGCAACAACTAAAACACTAATAACGTCTCACTGATATTTATAGCATGTTTACATTGAGAAATTGAAAAAAAAATACAAAAATTGTAGTTTTTTACAAAGCAACCTTGCTTGAGAGTGGATCAACTTCCTGTCAAGATAGCGATTTTTAAGCTTCATGTAGTATACTAAACAGTCAGCAAGTAGCGCCTACTGACAATAGCTAGAAAACAATGGAGGTGGCTCAACGAAGGAGCCGGCCCATCGATAGTAACCTTACCCTACACCTATAACTTTATAATGAGAAAAAGAGTGTTGAAATATGGCAATTTATCTTTTATGCATTTGATAACATACTGATAAAATATTATCAAAATATACTGAAACAAAATCTAATAATACAAATCTTATGATATGCTTTATCTGCTTATGCGATATTCAGTAATATCTAATTTAATAAATTGCATTAAACAAATAGTTTGACTTTAAGATAAAGATTCTAAAAAGTGTTTTTTTATTAAGAAGAGATTTTATTCTAAAAAGGTATAAGGTATTTCTCCCGTCTTTTTCGCATGCCTTCATGGTGTAGTGGTCAGCATGCTTGGCGCGTATTCGAGTGGTCCGTGGTTCGAATCCCGGAGAGGCCATTGCTCATTTCTCACATCTCCTTCTTTCAAAAAATACCTAATGTCTCTACAGTGGCGCCCGAACTAAAGGGTGGTGAATGATGATTCTTCACCACCAGGATTTGGCGATTGGGTCCCCTAATCCCCAGTCGCCCTTTAAAGAGGAGGGATTATATAAGTATTTCTCCCGCCTTCTTCGAGCGTATTCGAGTCGCGCGTACGTCAAACGATTGTATAAATATTTGCTAATTTGGCTGGGTTCAAAAATTGCACTCTGGATTAAGAATGAACTACTTAAATCGCTATGCTATAATGTGAATAAAATATATTATTTGTAATTCCAAATTGATTTAATTTGATTTTTGCTTTCAAATGTTTTTCCAAACTTTTAGCCATTTATATAATAGGAATAACAAACTCTAATACTTTACAATCGTGGCTTTAGTAACTGCACACGCATAAATATTTTTAAAAAATAAAATATAAATAAAATTAAAAATAGAGAAAAGGATCAGACGTGGCCGAGATAAATAAAAGATTGGGAAGGTTGTAATTATTTTTGTAATATAAGAATAAGGAACTGCATTGCCAAAACGCACGATGAATTCATGCTTAGGATATAGCCTAAGCAATATATATTTAATATTGAGTCTGATTCTTATGTTCTTCGGCTATCCTTTATTAATATAAAAGAATTGATGTGTGAAGACACCAAGAATTATCTCTCTGTCGGAAAAGAAGAGATGGTCAGGGGTGCCAAGTTTAGCCCAGTCTCAGGAAACGTAATAAATAAGACAGGGACACGATAATTAAATTTCACAGAGAAGGGTAATCTGGGAATTGGCAATTTCCGAGAAGTCAGTTCATTTTGTCGTTTTCATTCGTCTACTGAATATTACCTGTAATGAAAACCTGTAAGAATATCCTTAGGTGCTGCCATGATGAAGACAAAAGAAACAAAGAAAAAACAGGAACAACTTATAAAACAATAAAAGAAGGGAATTGATCAAGTTGATTAGAGCCAGGAGTTTTGTAGAAGGTAAGTAGGGTGCAAAGGAGAAAAATCTTTATTTTACTACATATATATTATAAGGTATGTTTCTCCCCTTTTTCGCATGCCTTTGTGATGTAGTGGTCAGCACGCTGGAAGCGTATTTAAAAGGTCCGTGGTTCGAATCCCAGCGAGAGCATTGCTCATTTTTCATGTCTCCTGCTTCCAAATAACGACTCGACAAAATTTTAAAAAGTACAAAATTCTTTAATTATCCATTTAAACTCATTTTTTCATTTCAAAAACTTTAACAACTTTGATTTTAGTTCGAAACTGCCATTAGCAGAATTAAAACAGTTTTGATTATGATGTGAGGTTTATCTATTTATTTTTACCTAATAACTCATTTTAAGTTTCACTACTTTCCTGTTACTATCTTTTTACCCACGCTTTCCATGCCAGAATTTAAATGAGATAGCGAATGTTTATTCAGATTAAGGTAGAAAAAGCTGCTATTTAAGCAAGTGTTTCGGAAGTTAGAACGTGTCTGCCTATTACAGGACACGTTGTGCTGAGATTATTAGCATTGTCAGCGGCGTTGAGTCAGTTAACTTGAGTCAGCGGCGTTGAGTGCTTCTGGTCATTTGGTTTTGTCTTGCCGGTTTATTACAAACCAGAGCCTTTCTGCGCGTTTAATTATTTTGTGTGCTACTAGGCTAATCTACTACACCTTAAAATTGATATTTATTACGCATTTCTGTTAAGTCAGAAATGCTTGGCATATGTAAACCCAAGTTGAGTCATTTGCTGCGTCGAATAAAAAGGTTTTACACACCCTTATTCCGATTTCTGTTTTGTTTCGAAGATAAGGCGAAAAGATAATTCTTCAGTTGTCATTTTAAAATGGATACTTTATGTTCGCAAAGAGGCATAGACTTTATAGAATATCATCACAGCAATACAGAAACAAGCTAGAGCAGCAATGAACGAATTATCCTCTGCGAGTGATCTTTTCCGCACAGCAATATGAAGTAAATGCACTCTTTATTTAACTAGTGATAAATTTTGACCTATAAGCCTTGAAATACCGACCCATCAAAATTAATGAGATGGTCAGCACATCTGCTTGAATTTATTTTATGATAATTTAATTTAATATATAACTTTTCCGCTAGAAAAGACTTCACTCATATTTCTAATAGAACTAATCTCTGTTTGAATATCTTATTCATTCAGGCTAAATAAATATTTTGCACTTAGAAATGAAAATAATTGTACTGTGCTCCCAATTTTAAATTTTAAAATTTTTGCACTCAAATTGCAAACAGTTGCGATTGAAATTTCTTAACACGTTAACTGAAGAGTGGCCCACCGGTAGATCGTGATAGTTTTATTTTGGAGACCTTGATATCAACAGTTGGTCACCGCAGCGCTCACATTTGGTGGGGGGGGGGTACCTTTCCTGCAGTTTAATATGGGAATATAAGTTACTTCGGCGTTTAAATCACTCAATTCAAAGTGGTCACAAATTACGAACGTATCAAATTTCATAATTGTATTTCTTTAACAGGCGTAAAAATGAATAACGTTAGAAAATAATATTAATTTTGTTTTCTTACAAATAGTTTTTCGAATTAAAAGAACATGTGCTGCAGTGTTCTAGAAATGCAAAGTACTGTTCAAAAGTAAATAAAATTGACATAAAATACTATATTGCGTCATAAACATAATAACCTCCAGTTACTATGTAGACACACTAGGTTATTTTGAGGCAAGAGACGTGCAAAATGTGCATTGCCCTCTCCAGAACTGGAAACCTGGACCTCTCCAATACGCGTGGAGAGTGCGTCCATTTATGCCACGAAGGCACGCGGAAAAGAAGGAGAAAATACATTATATACTCTCCCTTTTAAAGGCCGAATTTGAATGAGGAGATCCAGTCGCCAAATCCTAGTTGTGGTGGATAATTGTCGACCACCTTTTAGTTTGGGAACCACTTGTAGAGTCATTAAGTTATTTTGAAGCAGGAGACGTGAAACATTAGCAGTGCTCTTACCGAGACGCGATAAAGACCTTCCAAACACGTGTATTTCCAGTTATATCATGAAGGCGTGCGAAAGGAGGGAGAAAATGCCTTATAACTGTTTCCTAAACTTATTTTAAAAAATTCAAAGCATACTTAGGCTTAAGTTTTGGAATGATCTAACACAAATTGTATATGCATTTTGAGAGAAATCTGATGTAAGTGCACTGATTAGAACTCAAAAGGTAGCTTCTACATGAATACATCGCATATGCACTAGCATTTACAAGAACCAAATAATAGAAAATTCAGTTTTAAAAATAGTATATACGTACGTTTTATTAATGTTGTAAGAAATATTTTTTTCTTTTTTCTTGCACATTTTTTTCTACTTTTCCTTTTCTGTGGCCTTATTATGCAATTTAAACCTGTGAGTTTCGGGAGTCAATGTATTAAAATATGTTTTTTCGGGATGCATATCATATTACTTGACTTTCTAAATAAATAATAGTCTCAACAAACGCTACTCTTTCCTCAGGAAGCTTGACAGTTTGGTATATTAATAGCTTTATGGACATGAGTGTGATGGATATTTATGCTAAGGAAATTGATATTTGGAAAATCGTTTATGTTCTTTCAGCTCTATTTGTTTGAATGTACGTTGTATGCGTGGGTATTCATTAAATATGTGGCAGCATTCCCAAAGCCTCTGATTCATTATCCACAGTTTCATTTACATGCAGTCTATAGTATCCCCGAAAAACTACCCATAATTTGCACATTTAATTTCCTACATGCATGACAAGTGAAAACGCGTTATTAAATATGGAAATAGAGGAGCTCAGACACGAGCACTGCCATCGCTTTCCTAGCGTATTAGAGAACACGCACACCTGAACACTCGTTTTGGATCGATGCAACCAAATCGGGAGTCGAAAAGAATTACTGCAAATCCTCATGTGTGCTTTTAACTTATGGGTTCGACTTAAAATTTTCACGTTTTTTTCTTTGTAATCTGATGGCTGTAAATATAGAAGAATGCAGGTTAAATGTAGATGAAAAAATGGATGATTATTCCTTATTGTTTTTTTTATCCGAATTTCTCTGCTAAATTTCTCGTCAATCTCTTTCTAGCGTGTTCCATACTTATATGGACCAGATATATAAGGTTAATACGTTTATCATTGCTTTGTTGGGAAAAGGATAACTTTTTATTGTTATCATTTTACATACTGAAATTGTGCGTTTCACCATACAATATAGAAGTTTCTTTTATACGTCTTCTATGGAGGAAAAATATCTGTTATTTTTATACATATAGAAGAGCATGTATACTATAGTTAGAAATATATTCTGCATTATTTTTGTTAATAATGCACTGTGTAATGTAATATAAATTGTTCAGTGTATTTAAGTATTCATTCAGTTGATACTGTTACTTTTTATAGAGTGTAATTTATCAATAAAATTTGATCGAATGCGTATATGTAATATAAATATCCTATTCAGCTGTACTGCGGTTTCTCACATCACGACAAGTCTTGGAGCATATTGCCTAAGTATAACAAGGACGTTCCTATGTAGCACACATAAACGTGCATGCACAATTCTTAATCTAATGTTACAATAAGTACAATTAGTCCGAATTATTCCCAGCCATTATGGTGTTTCATGGAAAACAGTAATATATGTTAGATGTTTTCAGTGCTCTTATTGACACGGCGCTTATATTTATACTTTAACAATTTAAATAAGACGTATACTCTGGAAAATTGGCAGAGAGTGACTATGAAAAAGCCGACAGATTTTGAGGTCTTCAGCCACTCACTCGCTTCTGAGAAAAATATAATATGTAAAGATGAAACTCATTTCCAATGCTAAACTCAGGAGACGAAAAATTACCTTCCTAATGGCTCTGCAGGCCATTTTTGAAAAACGGAGTCATAAAACAAAAAGTTCACTCTGCATGAAAAATGAAATTTTGAAGAAAATATTCACTCTTATATAGCGAAGAAATTTACTGAGAAAACGTCCGCTTAACACACACATGATATTATTGCCCATTTACTTATTCCTAAGTAGAATCAGGAGACAAATTCACTCGCACAGCAAAAATGGCCACACAATTTAAGAACTTTAGAAATCACAATTATTTCTCTCTCTCTTTCTCAGTGCTCACTTCAGTTTTGTTGAAATATGTAAACTTGGATTAGGTGCTTCCTTATTCTCTGTAAAAGGAGGACAGCATTTACATAACGTACAAACTTCAAGTGACGCTCTTTGGAGGACTGTGTTTTATAAGTATTCACAAAACTCAATATACGGCACAGGTGACAGATGAAACCTTTCTGCTTATTAGCTGTAAGCACCGGATGTATGAAAACCTCTAGCATTATGTTTTTGAAAACATCATGTTTTATCATTTATATTTCTAGACAGATGAACCTCCTGTACCGTTAAAGAGACACTGTATCGATAACGACAAACTTACTGGTACTTCAGTATCGATAAAGAGAGAAATCTTGTAGACGTGGTCAATTTTAAGTACAGCTATCCCTCGATTTACGCGGTACTCTTTTTACAAGATTTCAGTTTTACACAGTTTAAAAATTAACGGATTTAAAAAACTTGGTAAAAGTTTATATTGCCCTGCATATACGCAAATACATATATTTGAAGTCATTTTTGAATCTCATTCCTTTGGTAACACTGATGGCAACAACAAGGATGGGGATTCCCCGTGTTGTAAAAGGGGAATCCATGCATTATGTCTATGTAATTCAAAAGAGTAAAAGCTATTTGGTTCATATGAACTAGTGCAGTATCAGTATTTTAGCAGCAAAGCTTACATCAGTTTCACCTAAATATTTGAATGTTTACTGGTAAGTTTTCAACATTTATATTTTTTGTGACATTTTTATCACGTAAATTTTTAAGGTTTTGTAATTCCAAAATATTTGAAAAAAATCAAATAAAAAGAAAACTTATTTCTAAAATATTAGATCGTCTACGTAATAGCGAAAGAGTAACAGATGTTGCTAAATTTTACTCTCTGAGTGTAGCCACAATAAGAACAATTAGAAGAAAATGAAGACTATATTAGAAATACTGGAGCAGGAAACTTGAAGCAGTGAGAGCGCAAGTTCTTACGTAAGAGATGATACAATGGAAAATACATTAGTGATATGGATAGAAGACCAAAATCAAAAACGGATTCTAATTAATAATAATGCTATCATAAATAAGGTTTTAAAGATATATAAAGCACTTATGAATCAGTGACCGTCGACTTCGTCAGATGAAAAAAAGATATCTTTTTCCGCAAGCCGTGGTTGATATGAGAGATTGAAACAAAGACATTCTTTACATAATCTAAGATTGATAGGAGAAGTGCATCTGCTGATTCAGATGCACCACGACAATATCCAGAAAAAATTGTTGAAATTACTGCCGCCAGCTCCTACACTTCTGATCAGATCTTCAGTGCTGACGAGCCCAGGTGGTTCTGGAAAAGAAATGCCTGAAAGAACCTATTTAGCTAAAGCTTGAAAATCAGCTAGTGGTCATAAGGTTGCGAAAAGTCGTATATCAATTCTTTTCAATAATTATTTCGGACGATTATATAATGAAACGATTGATTATTAAAAAATCAAAAACACCACGCTCATTTAAAGGAATAAATGCAAATAACATTCCCGTTTATTGGATGGCATAAGAAAGCATTGGTTACTGCCATAGCTTTCAATGAATGGTGTCATAAATGTTTTCCCAGATGTCAAAAATTATTTAAGTAAAATTTGATTGCCTTTTTAAGACTCTTATATTAATTGAGGTCATCCTCACGATTTACAACACGAAAATGTAGAAGTTGTCTTTTTACCAAAGAATGCAACTTCCTTATTACAACTTTTAGATCAAGGAATAATTTTGATTTTTATGACACTGTATATCAAACCAACCTTCAGGTATATTTTAGAATAAATGGAGAATGATGAATCTCTTACTCTTATGGATGCTTGGAAGAAATTTACAATCTTAGATTGTGTTAAGCATGTTGGACTGTCATATACTCAGATGAAACAATCAACGCTCAACGCATGCTGGAAAGCAATATGGCCAGATATTGCTAAAGATGAGAAAGATAGATTAACGTTAGAGCGTGAATATTCTTAGATCACTAAATTGACCCAAACTATAGGAGGAAAAGGTTTTGAGGATTTAGCTCAGGCAGATATTGAAGGAATAATGGCTGGTGAAGAACTAAATGAGGATGAGTTAGTTAACATGATTCATGAAACAAATAAAGATGATGAAGACCATGATCTTGGTGAACAGCAATATGAACAATTGCGTTCACAGCAAGAGTCATCAGCGTAGGAGTTGAATTGCGAAGAAAGCATTCTTTACAATATGACATGAAAGCTGAATGAGCTTTCAGATTCCAGCGGGAGCTTAGTAAGTGCTTAAATCAATATGAGAAGGTTTACAAAGATATAGGCAATACTTAATTACGGCTTTGACTACAAATTCTTGTCGATCTGAGATCTTCCCTAATTCGTCAACAACTGAAGCAGAATTTTATCAAGGACGCTCAGGTGATGAAAGTGACATCATACCAATCAAGAAGAAAAGACTAACAGTTCATGAAAGTGATGACAGTGATCAAACTTATAATAACTTTTTAGAATGATCTTATATTTTCCTAATGAAAAATAAATTAAATATGTACTTCTATTACTTACATATATTTGTTATTTTATGAACGAAGTATAACTTCATTTATTTTAAGATGTCTTACTTTTGTTTTATGTAAATAAGTAAACAAATTATGCATATTTAATGTGTTTTTTGTTTTACACGTTTTACATAGCAAAATTCAAGATTTTGATTTACACGGTTTTGTGCGGAAACTAGCATCCGTGCAAATCGAGGGATAGGTGTGCTGTATTTTCTGAGGCATAAAACAGGAAAAATCAGCAGTATCCTCGCTAAGATTCCAACTCCGGATCTTCGGAGTGCTAGTCGAACGTGCTTCCGAGCGGAGAGGAGAAAGAAAATTCCTTATATTCTTCGCATTTCAAGATCGACTGCTAAAATAAGGAGACTCGGAGATCAGATCCAGTTGGTAATGAATTATCGTCCATCAAATTTTATGAATTTGGAAGTTCGCATCGCTTGCAGGTTTATTTAGAAATTTTTTTAATCAAGAACAGTAGAAGAATTAGCGATGCTGTGAGTGGAATTCGAACTTCGGACCTCCCAAATGCTAGCCATATGGACATCCCGTTATACATAGAAGGCGTATAATGAGGAGAAAAAAAATTCCTTGCTTTTTAATTAGGAGCTCGATTCAATTTTCTTCTTTCGCCATATATTATCCTCAGACTTCATATTTAGGAATACATAGAAAAGTTGCACCAGTGTAGGATTATTTATAGAGTAACGTAATAAACGATTAATCAAATATACTACAAAATGTGCGTTTATAACGCAATCCGGAATTATATAAGAAGAATCTTACATGCATGTACCAGGCGGACGACCAGTTTAGAACTGAGACCCACCGAAGAGCTTTTGAACTGCAATAACTTTAAAATTTAAAATACATTATTTGAACTGGAATTACCTCGGCAGCTGTCACCAGATTTGCCCTTTAATTGATCCATGTTAAATCATTTAGAGTGTACTCATTTCAGTCATGGCGCCTCAAAAGAGTCCCGTATTGTTATTTTTCCTCTCTATCTCGTTGCTCTGGGAATGGGTAATTTGCACACCTTGCTTGTATCTGCCTTGCTTTGCCTTGCTTTATCTGCTAACCATTTCTCAGATTCTCTTTCCGGAATCGAATTCAGATTTCCAGTCACTCGCTACGACCATGGTAGTCACGTTACCTACCATCAAGTGTTGATAAGAGGGACACTTGAATAATACGTCGCCGGGGACGAGACCACGCGAGCAGCTCTTTTGAGACGCCATGTTTGAAACGAGTATACTCTAAATGCTTTAACGTGAATCAATTAGAGAGCAAGTCTGGTGACAGCAGCCGAGGCATTCGCACAACACTGCATAGCTAGAGACGAGATCCGAATGATTTTAATGTACTAAAACTGAGGAACCAAGGAAACATAACTAATTTAATAACCCGCTCGTTGGTTTGCCTTAATGCGGAATATACTTAGATATGCATGGTTTAATCTTTGAGACCACAGATGGCAGCCAGCAGACCAGGTAGCTTGGCTTCGTTCGTAGAATGTTCGAGGCGCTCGCAATACGAATCCGCCAGTGATAGTGCACACCTTCGAAATGCAGTGGGAGCAGCGTACGAAGGCATCCTCCTAGTGTATTTCAGTCCCTTGGAATTTTAGTTCGTGTTCTAGGTAGCTGTTCAAAACTCATTACTTTCCCCAAGGTACCAGCGTCTCTCGTGGGCAAAGAAGGGCCATTTATATTTCAATTTATTAAAATGTATTTTGCATTTTCATCTCCACTTGTTGCTGCTTTCAGCGCGCAACTGGTTTCAAACTGCTTTTTACTTTGTATTTGTTCCTTTTTGCACTTGCAAGAACTGCTGCTGACATGCTCTTTAAAAGAAGTTTTCATTTTACTATTTCGTTTTAAAGACGTCTTTATATTCATTTGGAGTTTTTCTATGATATTTTGTGTTTATTCATATGGTATTTTTATGGAAATATATACTTTTCTATTTTTTTAATATTCATTGTTGATTAGCCGCTTGTAGTGTTCACTACTTTGCGTAGTGTTCAGATCAGCACGCTTAGTATTGCTTTGTTCATGGCTCATGTTCGTCATTGTCATGCAAAATTTCCATTTATCGACACTAATTTCTCTAAAATTTGGAACGTTTGTCTAGAAGGTCTAGAAGCAAAGTAATATTGACTTACATGAAAACTGCATTATCATCAATCATGAAAAAGCTATTAAAACCAAAAAAAAAACAACAAATATACAATATTAATTGTTATGATTTTGAGAATCCATACGCTACGTTGCGCTTAATAAAATTTATAATAGCTTAATTAAAATTTAACACCTATCTTCCAGCATTAAAATCTTTATTGATTTAGATTAATGGAACTCTTATCTTCAATATACACTTCTTCAAAATATTATTAAAGTATATCAAAATGTAAGTTAACGGTAGTCTTATTAGTACCTACTATTCAACATTCATCTGTAACCTGTTCCTCTTGGTTAAGGAACATAATTTGATTAAAGTTTACCACGCACCAAAACTGCTTAAATTTACCTACAGATACATTGATTACATCACTGCCATTAATAATTACAATGAATTGAAAAACAAGATATCTATCCTAAATATCTTAAGCTAATAAAACTAATAAGGAAGAAACCGAAGCAGATTACCTTGAACTACAAATTTAGACTCTCAAGAGTATTGCTCTATTTGATAAAAGAACACTTTTCAATTTCAAAACAAAATAATTAATTGTAATTTGAATTTTCCCGGAAAACATTATTGCTTTTATTAAAGAAAAAGGAATAAAAAATATTTCTTATAACAGCAATGATTTTATAAAAGAGCTTCGTTTATTAGTTAAAGTGCTAAAGGTAACAAAATTTCGCAGAATTTGATGAAAAAACAGAACTAACTAAACCCCAATTGTCAATCTATTTTCACTACTAAACTGGTATTTTTCATGGTAGGTAACTTTTAAACGATTATGGCGATATAGTCTGTATGTTCGTAACGCAACTGAATGAGACATTTTAGAAAAAATTCTTACATTAGTTTTGGTCTACATTAGACTGTCCAGATATGGCTTTTATTAACAAAATAGTTAAACTTCAGCTTCCAAGTCTCAAGAAAACCCTTTTGAGTGAGTTCGGTATTCGTTTCTTTTATTCTTCCTTTAGGTTTCCAGTTTTACGTAACGCTTTTGCTGAATTCCTCATTTGCATTTTCTAAGATTGCTCACAAATTTGCTCATAGTTGTCTAGACACTGTCATATCATTATTCTATTTTTAATACGAATAATTTTCATCACTGCAATTATTTCTTGACATCTTCAAAACCTATTTTAAATTCTTCGAAAATCTATTTCCGTTAAGCATCACAACGTTTCTGATGACTCAATTAAAAAAAAATAATTATTTGGTAATAAGAACTAAAAGTTGTTCCATTCTTTGAACTGAAGCGAATTTCACTTAAATTCAGTTATTTGGTAGGTTACATTTGGAGATCTAATGTTTTTTCCTTATTATTCAGTTTTGCTACATCATATTTAATCTTATGTTAGATAATTTGTTTTCTAGTTATTTCTATTAGTATCAGTTTACGACTCCTGTTATTTGAACAAAGTAATAATTCGCTTAACGGTTTACTAGGTTCCTCGACATTTACTTTAGTATTATAAAAGTGAGGACCTCGACAAACCTTTTAATTTTTATTTCACATTTTAGTTTTTAATTTTTAATTTTATTTTTTTGCTTTCTTTATTTTCTGATTATGAATTATTTGACTGGAATTAATGTTGATTTCTAATTGTATTTCTTAGTTTTGACTAAGGCATTTTTTTTATTGATTATTGGCATTTTCGATTATTTTGTCTTAATTTGACTCAACGTATGAATTTTGATAATGACCGTTTTACCTAAATTTATGTTAGTGCTTATTACCATCCTTTTCTCTTAAAATTATATTCAAGCTTTTGTTTAAATTTACTTTAAAGTAATAACTTTGAAATCAGCATTTCAAGGCTTGTTTTCAGATATAATATGTATGGTTTAATCCATTTTCTGCAGTTTCCATGTTTTTTATGCTATACTTTTTTCCGTGGTCTTAGAACTTTGAAATTTTGTATGCAGGACTGCTATGATATGTAGTTGTGAACCTCCCTTTTTGGTTGCAATCTATTGCACTAAAAGTATATATATATACCCACTTTGTTACTCGGCTCGGTGAGCTCAGATATTTTTTATTCTGATATATTGTTAAATTGTGCATTTTTTGCTCTAACAATGATTTAATTTTGTTGTTCTTATCGTACAGTTAAGGTTTTTTTCTTTAGTTAATTTGCATGAAATAGTTTTAGAATTATCAACAATTTAAAAGGTTCTTAATCCTAATTTTTTTACCTTAGCAACCATATTTGTTTACATTAGTCAATAGTGAATTAAGTCACAATACAATACAATTATACAATAGTGAATTAAGTCAATTTCTGAACCTTCAGTTTTTTTTTTTTTTTTTTTTTTTTTCTAAATAGGACCAAAGTAAACTTTCAGTTTTGTGCAACGAAAAATCTGTCTTCTTTCCGGCTGAGCGAATTGCTTGTGTTTGTGTAGAAACTCAAATTTTAATTGCAAAAATTTTTAATTGTACTAACTGATTTTCGTGTTTTATATTTTTCTACACTTTTCAATTTTTAATAAGGATGTTTTGAGGTTTTATGCACTCTTGTCGTACCGCGAATTGAGGGCTGAATTAATTGAATGGGATGTCTATCTATATTGAAATTCGAGAAAATAAATTGAAACGAAATGCAGCAAAAATGTGTATAATTTGATATTCTGTACAAGGACGTCATGTGGTGTACACATCAGTTTTTTTATGCTGTTATTATTTCTCCTATTTTTTTATTCCCTAGTTCTTCGGATTCGGGTCGCTTTTTTTAATCTTGTCATTTATGATTGTATTTCATCAAAAGTCTACAAAATGTATGAATTTTTGTAAACAATTATTGTGTTATCTGCTTAGGAGTTCGTAATGGATTAAATGCACAAGTCGTTAAAAAGTTAATAAAATTTATTCTTTTCGCCAGAAATAAAACAAAATACTGAAATATTTCCTCAGAGATATTCGTACAATATCACAATATCCATTCAATTCAAAACAGATAAAGTTAATCCAATCTCACAGCGAATTCGCTACAATCAATCACAGCATTAAGTAAACAAACAGTTCGCTTAAAACAGCTACAACTGAGCTGAGGTGTCTAAATTCGGCTTTTATAAGTTTTTTAATTATTTACTAGAATATGCTGATAAAACCTCCATTTTTCTCGATATTTGTGGATGGCAACAGTAATTACGAGATATTTATTTATTAAATATTAAATGCACATGCGCTTTTATTTTTATTTTTGCGACGTAGCTTTCTCTTCAAAAATCGTCTGCATTGCATGGGAAAATAAAGCAATTTTAATTACAATTCTAAATATATAGCTAAATGAATACGAAATCCGTAACAATTGTTTATATTAGTTACATAGCTCACAGCAGCATTCATTATCTAGAATTCGAATGATTTTTTCTCTCATTTTCTGATTTGTATAAATACGGTGGAATTGAGCTAACAGTGTTTTTGCCAAAATAACGCATTTTATTGGAACGGAACCCATGAATGTGATACAAGAATGTATATTGATGAGATCAAAGCTCTTACCCTAACGCCAAGCAACTTGGAATTATTGGCCACATTCCTACCATTGACATTTTATTACTTCCTGTTGATGGAAACACCGTTCTAGCTGGGTTTGTGTATGTATATTGTATAAACTCCTATCTATCTCTGTCTATTTGTGGGTACGATGCGAAGTATGCATCCAAACTTATTATTCTGCTGTGCGCTTGTACTTCTGCGAAACATCACGAATATTGCTTCGCAACTCTTATCGGTTCAGATACTTGTTCCTCCTATATTTAATTTTTGTAGCATTTAGTGCATCTTTTTCTACATCTCAATTATTACCAGATTCTAATCAGCCTTAAATTTCTGTCGCACAACAAGTAAAATTTAACGGGAAATAAAATTTGGTGTTGGCGTCAGTGCATGAAAAGCAGTTGTTAACAGAAATACTTTTAAGGGATTTAAATTAATTTAGCTAAAGCTTTCAAAAATAAATCAACAGAAGTCTTGATTTTTTTTCTCAATATTTTCTATTAGGATCATTACGTTGCTTGAAAAACTAGATAGAATTATCTAATTTTTCAAGTAAAATAATGATTCTAATAGAAAATAAGTTGGTTGTTTCACAGACTGTTAAAAAATGTGAGTTTAATAATAACTTTCAAGGTCTCTAATTAATTTGTGCATTATTTCTCAGCTGTTTTTGCCCTATGCACCCATGTTATCATTGACAGCGATCATTTCTTCCCACCTCCTTTCCAAAACTCGAAAAACTGATAAATATATTTATATAGATTTAGAGTATTTTTAATATGTTTTCATAAACTTAGCAAAGAAAGCCTAGAAAATGTTGATAAATAACAAAACTTCAGTAAATGTAGCTTTTTATATACATAAGCTACGAATAAATTCTTAAGAGGTAAATAAAAACTCACGGTATTCACCACCTGAAAATATAAAATTCCCTCCCCCCCCCCAAGGGAGTAATTCCCCCCCACCGGTTGAGCGGTATTATCATATATACGAAGAATAAGAATGCGCTTTACGAAAAAATATTACCTGATCTTATTAGGACTACTGATATGACTTCATCTCTGAATCCTCAATAACTCTACTACTGAGATTTACCTAAATAATTTTATTTAGATTTTGCACCATTCTCCTTCCTCTAAATTGTCCTTATTTTAGTGGCTATGTAGCTAGCTATATAAGAAATTTTAATTCCTAATCTGTCATTACTTAATGAGGTATTTCTCGCGCCTTCTTGGCATGTCTTCGTGGTGTAGTGATAAGCACACTTGACGCGTGTTCGAGAGGTTCGTGGTTCCAGTCCCGGCGAGGGCATTGCTCATTTCTCACGTCTTCTGTTTCAGAGATACCTAACTCTACAGTGGGGCCCGACTAAAAGTGTGGTGGATGATAAATCTCCACCACCAGGATTTGACGACTGAGTCCCCTAATCCCCAGTCGCCCTTTAAAAAAGGGGGAATATATAAGGTTTTTCTCCCGCCTTCTTGGCATGCCTTCGTGGTGTAGTGGTCAGCGCACTCTACGAGAGGTCCGTGGTATTAGTCCCGATAAGAGCATTGCTCATTTTTCACTTCTCCTTGCTTCAAAAATGATACCTAATGTCTCTACAACTTCATAAGCAGCAATAACTACGTTTGGCTTTACAAGGGTAAAGCCGACTTACTCATTGCTGCTTTGATGTTTCGATCTTCATGTTTGCTTTGATCTTTGAACCTTCATGATTGCTTTGATGTTCGGACCTTCACGTTTTGCTTCGATGTTTGGATTGTCAAGGGAGTCCTGCCCTGATATTTCGTACCTAAGTTTAAAGTGAATATACAATGATTCCTTTCCATATTTATTTAAGAATATTTATTCATTGTTTAAATTGACTATTAGTTTAAATAAACAACGTTTATTTTTAATTTGAAAATTATTTGTTTAAATAAATGATCATGATTTAAACACTGTAAATTCACAAATTTATACTAAAATAGTTTTCTAAAACGCTATATGCTTATTTTTGCCAACACATTATTTTACATTAATTTTTAAGTATGTTTTCCTTTACCAGAATGTAAATGAGATTGAATATAATAGCGAGGGCGTTGGTAATTTACAAAGAGTGCTATATCAGGCATCTGGTTGAATGTTTAGTCCGAAACGACGAGCCTTCTGTCTAGCCGAGATGGGGATTGCTCAATGGAATTTACATTTAAAGACTAGGAAAAAACTTTCATCGAAAATCTAATAATGAATAATTAATCATTATTAGATAATAAGTGTAATTTAATTAATAAGTGTAATACCACCAGTTAATAAGTGTACTTTTTATTTTATGTCTTCTTGTTTTAAATACTTTGAGCTTCTAAAACCGTGGAACAGAAGCTATATTTGTTGATTTTCATTGCAATATAAGACATAACTTAATTAAACATATTCTCTAAAATGTGCCGCTCTGTTATTAGTTTAGTTAGACCGATACGTTTAGATAGACTTCTATTTAATAATGCAGGCGATAATTCGTCATAGAAGAAAAGATCAATTAGGTGCGGTTAGAAAGTTAATTAGGGTTATAGTTACAGCGTTTATGAGCATGTTTATACTCCTTAAAATGCACAAAAGTAATACAATTACCCATAAGCTCTCATTCATTAGTTGGAATATTAATACTCGATTACATAAATTTGCTTACGTAGTTACCTATAGTGTTTTTAACTAACATGTAACAAATGTAGGCGTATTTCAATTATTTCCCAAATTTCCGATTAAGAAAGAATCCCCAGCTTTATTACCTTGTAGAGATTTATATTTATTTTCTAACCAGTTAAAGTTATGTTTTCTTTCCTATAAGCCTTCATTTACCCTGATTGTCAATGCCAGAATATTTAAATTTGGTAGCGAAAGTGAATTAATGCAAAAACTACCTTGAAGAGAAATGGTTTAAATACTGAGTTCTAGAAGGGGAAGTTAGAGAGTTCGGGCAAGCGCTGTACTTTTGTAGCGTGAGCTTCCGATTCTGCATTTATTGCTGGTTAAAGGGGCGTAACAGTTATTACTTTGCTGCCACTAGATTTTCGACGCGGGTTTAGGTAATAGGAATATCTGAGCCCTGTAGAGTAATTCTACTGCTTATTTACATCTTCGAATTTTTAGTTTAATTCTTGTTATTTGAGTTACCGCCCGAGTAAGGTGTAGTGTGTTAGCGTCAAGTTGACGCATTGTGAATTTTAAAGCGTTAATAAAGGGTTCGTTTTACACTTCTCCTGTGGGGTTCAACGTAAATGGAAGTGTCAAATTGTTATCATCTGGCAAATTTATTTAATCAGTAATAAACTGAGAATTATTTTGCTTATAAATAAAAAGAACACAACAAAGCAGCAACAAAAACAAAAAATTCTGGGATAATGATCAATGAGTTTGAAACGTTTGAAGCTTAGAAACAGCGCGGTTTAATTATTTCGTCTGAACTAATTAATAAAACCACATGAAAAAAGGATTTAGAGCACTATATTTGAATCCTGGAGAAAAAATGCTTTCTGAAACATTTGTTAGAAACTCAAGCATTATATGTTTTGATGCCGCTTTAATAATGACTGCATTTTAAACGCAGAACTTAGATTTTTCTGTGGTCGAGAAACTCGTGCTTCTCCTCGTCCGTATAGGTGTATTTAATATATGTTATATCCAACAGGTCTATTAAATGTAGCCTAGCATGTTATCATTTATTCTATATTATCATATATACTGTATCATTATTCTACAGCAGTTTCATTCTATAGTAGTATCTATTATATTATATATTCTACATTATTATATATTCATACCGAACTTACTCGCGTAATATTCACCCTCGAGTAATAATAGCACCATCGTTGTAAAGCAGAAAAATCTTCAAACTATTTCCCCTGCATAAAAGTCGCAAATTTAATCTTCATCTAGAAAACAGAAAATTATTAGATACACTTTTACCAGAACTAGTACCCATAATCGATTCATCTGTTCCGCCATTCCCTTTGGCATTCCCAATGGTCACCTCATAGTAAGATAAGGAATTGCCTGCTTCACTTGGAAGAAAGGAAGAGCTCTCTGGGGCAGGAATTCTTATTCCCCCTCCCCTCATTTTAAACTTTCAACTTTTTTATCGTCAAATAAAATATGCACATGCTCTAAATTTACTGGGCTGCACGTATCTAAAGTTACAATAAAGAATCTTTGCCCATATATTGTTTTGCGGTGAATTTCCTGGTGGTGTATTTTGAAAGTCTTTCTTTCTTCCTTTATTTATTTTATTTCATTTATTTATTTATTTTTTTGCTGGAATACGGGAAAGTTTAAAAAGCATGATAGGCTACGCGGCAACAATTTCACATCTAATTTCATTAAAATGATCTATCTACGTACAAAATTCGTAACATTATTTAAAAAGGGAGCTAGTAATTTATGTACTTTTTAATAAATTTTTAAATAAAATTCAGCCTATTCCAAATTTTGCCTATAAAATTCTGAAATATAGCGCAAACAAAGGGAATAACTGTAAAATCTGTTTATCAATAGCCTATTTGATTGAGCAAAAGAAAGGAAAAAATTACCTTTGTGAAAACAACTAAAATTTAATTTTACAATTTAAATTCACTTGGAAGTATTACAATAAAGATACAACACGTTTCAGTTTTTACTTATTTAACCACATATTTCATTTTCAAGATGTTTGAGGGAAAACATAAGTCATTGAAAGCTTGTTACATGTTATGCATTGTAAGTTATTTTTTAAACGAGATCCATTAAGAGAAAACATTCTTAACGAACAAAAGTTTCATTCTAAACAGCAATCGAATAAGAAAAATATAAGTTTGAAATTCCTGAGTTTATTGACAATTCAATACACAGTAATAGTCGTCGGATGGTAAAACTACTACAAAAGAAATTCATCTAAAATATAGATAAGATTGCCCGTGGCTGATGTACATTAATCAGAATATCCCACAAAGCTCAGCGTGAAAACCATTTAGGAGATGAAGATCACATGAGGCGAAAGCCGCCTTTCAAATATATGTCATTAGTGAGAATTTCGATCCCAACAACCATGGCTGAAATCCAACTTTGAAGGTCAAACGTAAAGACTGCGATTGACCTTGACGAAGACTGTACTAAGAAGCTAATATATCCTACTGGATGCTGTCAGTGGTAGCTGTAAGTACCATGTATGATATAAGGGGGTTTGAGAATTCTGGAATTCGCTGTAGAAGATATGAACAAAATTACTTCGACTAATCAGTTTTTGACCGATTAAGTAATCAGTTTGCAAAACGGTATTTATTTATTAAGATACGTTTGCAGTATAATTAAAAAAAATGAACCTATTCCAAATTACACATGCTAGTTTATCATAACAAGTACCATACAGGTTAAATTAAAGCAGTACACTTTATGTGTGAATTACAAATTTTCACATATATCATTATTGGTGAAAATAGAGAAAGCATACAAAAAGTAAATATTTACAAAAATATTTATTCGATTTGTCAGATTAATTAAAATTAAAAAATAAAATAAATAAAAGCTTCATATTTGAAATTCAGTTTCAGCTTCGTCTGAGTTGTTAATAGGAAAGGAAAATTACAGTAAATTAAAAAATAAATGAAATTAAAAACTATTAAGGATGTTATAGTGTTTTCAGTTAAGAGCAAGACTACTTATTAGAAAGAATAGAGTTAATTTCTTTGCACGAAGGCATAAGCCTAATTTAAATTTTAAAGAAGGTAACTGCAACAAGAACTTTAATTCGACTATTAACCTATAAGCTACATCATTTACTAATGCGTATCTCATTTTACATCTTATGCTGATATGTTTGCTGTGCTTTGGTTCAAATGCAACGTTCTTATTAAGACTAATAAAAGATGATAACAACTAAAAATAGTTAATAATGCTACCTATGTCGACGTAGCATTTATAATATTATTCGTTTTGTCCAAACATAATATTCAATTCAAAGATATTCTAGAACAAATAAAATTCTTTTCTATTAGTACAAGAAAAGTAGTACAAAGTGCCGCCCAAGCGGGATAGTGGTCAGCGATGCTGACTGCCGTTCCGAATTTCCTGGGTTTCGAATTCCGGAAAAGGCTTGGATATATGTAAAAGTATAGTATCTATGCGGTATAGGGACACTCTAAATACGCAGCGAGCTGAATGAGGGGAGAGAGAACTTGGGATCCGTTTTCTCCGGGTGCTGTCCATAAAATTGGGAGCAGAGCTACGCAAAGTCCTACTGTCACCTGTATGATGTCCAAGGCTCTTGCCAGCTGCAGTCTTGCTCTTCTTACCACGATGTATTTCATGGGGTTGTTCTGATGTTACTGTCAGATAAGTGAGTTGAGGCACAAGAAGAACAGCACAATACAAAGGAATTATATGTGTACAACCGGAAATTTAATTTTGCTTGTTTCAAGAGTGTTAATTTAAAGTCTGCACTAACACTTAATTAATTTTTTAACATTAAGTACAGAACTTCAAATAAAAACAATAATAACAACAATGAGCATAACTGTTTACTACATTTACCAGCTTATTTACAAATTTATTAGAAAAAAATCGATCTGCATATAAAAAGGAGACGACAAGTGTAGATCACTGAACACTGGTAGTTGGACTTGAGTTCTATTCTAGGTGGATTTGCTAACAGCATGGACATGTCATGGTTTTATCTATGTGTAACATGAATACTAGCCGTGTTCTCTTAGAAAATCCTCCGTGAATAAGGCTAACAATGGCAGATAATTAGGCAGACATAAGGCAGATAATTCTATGGTTTGCGATAATCAAATCAAAAATGGCAACTGTAGACTGTAATTTGCATTCTGAGAATCGCGAAAATTGGTATGACGCAGAACAATTTGATATGACTTTAGGTGTTTTTTCGAGTATGTAAAGGATACTCGCAGCTATTATGATAAAACTATACCCAAAGATATGGCTCCAATATCAAAATAATAAAAATATTCGAAGATATTTTGATATTACTTTACGCTCATCTCTTTGGGTATCTTTATATTCCCTTTCGAATGTAAAGTTGCCTACAGATAGATATTAACATCTAATATAAAATATAGTTGATGAGTACATGCTGTGGCTATCTTAATGATAGAATTAATTTCTGGCTTTTTAAGATGATTAAAATCCAGATTTCTGACAGTTAACTGATATAAGGTAATTTGAAAAAAAAAATCCTCTGTGCAGACTTACTTTTTCGGTGACATTCGTGACAGAGAGGTGTTGGTTGAAAAATGGTAAATTAGAAAACACAAAAATTCTTCTCTATTTGTTTCTTTTTCTTTCATATTCCCACTAAGGATAAGAAAATAAATTCTCTAATTTAAATATAGATGAATATTTGTACTTTAAAATAGTATTTGGAAAGATAAAGTCATAGAATAAGTTAGGATTTAGGAAGCTTTATGATTTATTAATTACTATTCTTATTATTATGTTATAGAAATGATGGTGTTTCTAGAAATGAGAATTTCTTACCTACAATAGCAATTAGGAAAAACGGAATTCCATTTTTTTTTACACTTAGCAAGCTTTAAATAAAATTATTGCATAGCAGAAAAAGGTTGAAATCACGTTCTTATTTCAAAATCAATGTGACGTATATGAAGGTGATTTACTCCCTCCTTACCGGTTTTGCTAACCCATTTTCATTTTTTTTTTCATACAAGCGGCTTCAGCTCCACTTAAACTCGTAATATGATTCCAAGTGTATGACTGAGTACGCAAATTAGCGTGTAGGTAAACGCAACTCAGGGAACGTTGCCAAGCTGAACATCTAAATACTTGCTGAATTTCGTTTTCCGATGCAGCTTGGTGAGTGATTACAATGAATTCTCTTAAGTGGTTTCGAAGGAGATTTTTATCTTCTAAATCTAATTAGTGTTGGGACGACACAGTCGCCTCCAGTTAAGTGACTGAATTTGTTAACTAAATTGTAATTTAGCGAGAATTCAATTTCAGTGTTAAAGTCCCTTTCTTTTTACGCTGTGTCCTTTTACCAGCAAGTTCTTGCGCTCTTTGTATTTAATTTGAGTTTATAAAGTTTCTATTTATCTTCAGCAATGAGTAAAGTTGTACGGTTTGAAGCCACAGCTTAGTTAAAATCAGTTTAGGTATCTGCTTTAATTTAACCTCAAACGAAGGCTCACTGATTAAATTTGGTAAAGATAATTTAATTAAAGGTTAAGATGGATAAATGGATGTCCCTTTACAACGTACTATATGTAGTTTATTTAACATGGACATTGAGAAAACTTTGAAGACACTAATCTAATATATAAAATGCAAGAAATTTTTGAAGCGTCATTTTTATCGAATTGTAAACAAATGAAAGACTTCAAAACTGCTTATTAAATTTAAATATATATAGGTGAATCTGAATAAGTGGCCAAACTTTAGCAGGTGATAGAAGGCAGCTATACGAGTAATATTCGTCATAGAACGTATAATCGTAATGGAAGCATGAGAAGTAAAGGATAGTTTTCCACTGTTAAAGAATTAAGACAAGAATGAGAGGAGATACTTCAGAAAACAATTTTTAAAAGGAATGTAATTGGTGTACATTCCTAAAGAAATTTCTCAAAGGACTTTCCGCCAAATGTAATGTAGGCATCACACCTACTACATGTAATATTGGAAGGAACTGACGCACATTTGCGAAGACATCACGCATTTCCCTAGTATCGCCGGCAACAACGGCGATTGCGATGACTAGATCCATAGTGGTTTCAAAGGGGCATTCGTGGATTAGGCTTTTCATATTGCCCCACAGGAAAAAGTTCAAACACGAGAGATCCGGTATATTGGTGGCTAAGCTATCGGAACACTTCGACAAAGCCATCACCCTGGAAATTTCGTGATTCATTTAACCATCCATCCTCAAGGCAATCGGCTGTAGCTAATGCGTTAGGTGCGAAAACGGATCCTTTTTATACCATTTAGAATGCCATCCAGTTGCTCGGCGTCTGCGTTCTGACCAAAATTCTATGAGGAATATAGCTGTCGCCTATGATCCCCTAAAAGTTTTGCCCACTTGCTCAGATTCACCCTGTATATATAATTTTTGCATGGTGTATGACAAGACTCTAGTCATATAAAAAAGGATTTTGAATAAATTGCCTCTTAAAGGATAGCATCAGTGTATAGAGCCATTAGGTTATTTTGAACCAAGAGGCGTGAACAATGTACACTACCCTAGCCGGGGCTCAAAATCTGGACCTCTCGAATACACGCACAGTGTGCTTCGAATTACACCACGAAGGCATGCGGAAAGAAAGGAGACAATACCTTATAAATGTTTATTAAGCATAGCAACTTATGCAGCTGATACGAGGCAGATGTGTCATTAAGTTGCGACTAGAGGTGAAACTTCAAAGTTTTAAGGAAAAAAATGGATGATTTCTCTGTCTGCGAGGATGAAATTGAGAATTTTTTCTGTAAGGAGCAAACTTTTATGGAATTGAACAGGATATGTTTTTACTGCATTAACTCTTTGAAGACCATATCGGCCCAGACGGCCTTTCATTCAAACGACCACAACCGCCCGAAATACCGATGTTGTTTTCTTTCCTCCCCTAAAGTATGCAGTAGCAAGTGCAGTTCCCCCAATGCATTGTATCAGGTTTTTGCAGACAGCTTATCCTAAAAGGATTTATTTCTTGTTTCTTATCTTTGTTTGTTAGAAATAGAAAGAATGTCATTTGAAATCTTCACTCTTCTTTGTGCGTTAATGGATGGGGAGGGGAGGAAATTGCTGTGACTCTCGAAAGCCATTTCGGGAGGTTCGGTATTTTAAAATGCAGGTTAGCGAAGACTTTGGTTTGCGAAGAACCAAAGAACCCACAGAATTAGTTTGCGGTTCAGGAAACTATTCATAAAACCTGTAAAGTTTGAGTATACGAGTATACTTTTAGCGATCTTCAAACGTGACCAAACGTACATAATGTCAGAAAGTTCAAGCATCTTCGAAAATGTTTAAAAAGTCATTATTCCGCAAAGCGGAATAATGACTTTTAGCTAAACGAAATAAGTATTAATTACATATTATCGCACTAGTTTGCGTGTGATTAACGTATCGGCAATCAATCGATAATTCAAGTCGATAATTCAGGTTTATCCTTGACTGTCATTTCCCTGCTGTACATAAACGTGGGAAAAGACTACAGAAAAAGCATATTTTATTTTCATTTTTTGGCTTCCAAACTGCATGCAATCTATTAAGAAATATCCAATAAGTAATGGCTAGTTTCAATGGTTATGTTTTATAATGAAAGTGCATCCTTTTTATTAAGTTATGGCATTCACATTCACTTTACCGATTCTTTTCGAAGCACATATAAAATGCATTTTTTTCTTTGGGAAAATGAAATCATCTTAAGCGTTCTTTCAGCCCCAGGAGAATATTTGATTGTGTTAGAGCTTTCCGAATCCTCTTTTTATGATATCCTTATATGAAACGTCCAAGGATATTTACCATAAACTCAATGAGAATATTATGGAACATAAATTTCTTTCCTAAAGCGACTATAACAAAGCCTAACCTTTTTTTCATTTTATTTATTTATTTATTTTTGTTTTGTTATTGGCTCTCCGTTCTGTAATAAATTTACTGTGTGTGGAGCACAAAGATGGATAAAAAAAAGCCCATTTTTCTTTTGAAGTACACTGTATTTTACTTATGTAGAAAGAACATAATGATATAAGGCAAAAAAATCTGCATCAGTATCTTTACATATACATGGATACTATTTTTTATGTACTGGAGCAAATTTCTGAAAACCAGAGATAATAAAAAAAAAAAATTAAAAAATCTGAAAGATTTCAGATTTTAAACTACGTCCAAAGGCGCGTTTTTTTAACGTTTCGTGTGCTATCTTTTTTTATTAAATATCATGTACTACGTACTCCAACCATAAAATTCAGTTCAAAATCAATATCGCAAAATCATTTTAAAATGAACAAATCTTTAGAATTTCCGTAAGTCTCGTGCGCTGGAGATAAAAATGTTTTTCTTTTTCCGTACAGTGTTGCCATTGCTCGCTTTGAAATCATTTAGTTTGTTAATCAGAAATTCGTTGAAATGTTACAAAACATAAAATCGATAATAAAGCAAATTTCAAATTCAAAATTAGGGCTTCCAGATGCCCATATTCGCAGTAGGATTACGTCATTCAAAATTCGATGGCTCTAGGTTTTATCACAATGCGAGAAATATGCATACATTTATGCAGATTTTTCATTTTTTAAAATTTAATGCAGAGCGATAACATTTAGTGGCAACAATTTGAAAAGTGAAACGGGCATTCAGAGTGATTCAACGCAAAATCGCAAAACGAAAGTAATAGTCCTTCGGGACTAAATCCCTTTGGACTAATAAGATATCTTATGTGAACACCACATGACTTCCTTGCACGGCCTATTAAATTATACATATTTTTTACTGCACTCCACTTAAGCCCTCGAATGTCATTAGAGATATATTTCTAATTCATTTCTCACTTTGCGCAAGGCAAAAACGCATAAAAACTAAATGTCTATTAAAAATTGTAAAATACAGAAAACCTGAGACACCAACTACAGCTAACACAGTTAAAAAGCAATTTTAACAATTGAAATTAGAACTTCTACCCAAAAAGAAGCAATTCGGACAAAGGGCAGACAGGCAAAATTTTTTTGTGCACAAAATTGAAAGTTAACTTTTGGTCACACAGGGCAAAAAGACACCAAAGTTGTTGCACTAGTCGACTTAATTCACTAGTTCACAATTTCTTTCACCATTACTTTCTTTTGGGTTTACATATCAATAGAAAATTATTCAAAGAAATTTTTATTACTTTGATTCTCTTATCTGCTGATGTAATGGTCTGCAAATATTCAAGTCTTCTGGCAGAAGCATCCTAAGATCTTACTACAGGGATAAAAATCCAATATTTTCTCATAAACCTTAGCTCTAGCGTCTTAATTTGAGCGATTTTCCTCCAAGCGCAGCTCATGTTATAGAAAAGCCGTGTCAAAACTACACAACTTTTTATCTTTCTTCTTACTATTGTTAGTGGTTACTCATCGCCTTGCCGAACATGCCACGCAAAGTTTGAGAACTTTCAGTTCTGGTTCATTTTTGTTATTTTGCCCCAACCTTTCATAGATTCCCTTGATTTTTTTCAAATTTAATTTTACAAGGAAAACGAAATACTTCTAGCTGCTATTTTAATTTATAAGAACTTAATAAATGATGTTTCTCATACCAAAAAACCGAAGTACCATTAAATTCAATTCCCTTATTCGTGAATTATATTTGGTACCTGTAACAATTATTTTCATGATTAGATTTTTCTACTGCTGTTATCAAATAATCTATTTCTCTAATAAAATGGATATTTTTGCAACTTGAAGTGACACTTAAATTTTTATTCCTCCGTTCAAAGTAGTTATAGCTTTATAATTTCTAAATATCAAAGCAATTCAGTTCCATAAGCTTTAAATCAAGAAGAATTTCAAGACATGTATACCTATAAAACTTTAATATATAAAAGTTTTACAATCATCTTAAAATAGATCGATTCAAAATTTCCTAAGATACACGTGAATTTATAAAGTGGCGCTTTTTGAAATTTGGCATATTTGTTATACGCGATAATAACGTCAAATGTGGTTTACGCACTTTGTTCCAAGCTTTTTAAAGGTATGAACGATGACCTTTTCCCGCTCGTGTACAACGAAGAAAAGAAAAGGAAAATAAGTTGCTATAAATTTAAAAGTTCGCCAGTGAATTTTTCTTGGAGCAAACTGACAAAAGTGCGCCAAGATAAATTTTCGAAATTGCCACCAAAAATCACAAGCTTTAATATGTACGCATAATTTGTATCGTAGCATCCAAATATGGAAAGAAACTGGTATGTTATTTCAGAAAATGTTCGATTTTGTGTCAAAATACCTATGTTAGAACAAAGCTATATATAAATCTAATATATATCCTAAGTCGCGCTTTCGAGACATGGAAAATGCAAGTAAAATTTCAACAATCAGGCTAGTAGAACGGGAGATATTGAACTGTCCCATATGTGTTTTACGCAGTGTACATTATCAACAATTTGCTTCTACATGGACAAATTAAGAATTCATATTAAAGGAAATCTTAGTTGAACCTTTATAAGGTTGCCATTTGTTATAGGAAGCTATAAATATCGGTTTTAAGATCAATATGGGATGTATATTTAGATCATGCTAAGAAAGTTTAAAGAGATAAAGAGTATTAGCTCTTTAACAAGAATATAGTATAGTATAGCTTTTTTCAGGCCATAATAAGAAATTTTAAAAGTAAGAAACGAATAATAAAAGTATCATAAATTAAGCAGCAAGCATCACCGATATGGAATGCCAATCTATGCTAATGCAGAACCTAAATATGATATAATTTACTTATCCTTTAGAGAGCATAAGTACAATTTAAGAACTTTTAATTCTGTAGAAATGAGTATACTTCCGAGAGAAAAACAGTACAGAGTATACACAGAATTCAGTCACCTTTTAAAATGATGATCGTATTTTACATGTACATAAATTATCAGCTCTGACATTTTAATTAAAATTTAATTAAACAAAATCGTAATCATCACGCATGCTCTGTTACGTGGTGTGAAGATTTTACTTAAATCATAATATATTTAAACTATTAGTGTTCTGCATTTCTAAATTTTCTCAAGTCAAAACAATTAAAATTCAATTAACGCACAATTCACGTAACCATTTAGGCTTATGATTATGAGTAATGCTTGCTACAAAAATATGTACACCGGATTAATTTGCAACAAATTTTCTACTTCATTATATTCAAAACTTGTGAGACCTTTCATTAAAAGCATCTGAAAAAAATGCGTATAATTACACTTATGCTCTGCATATCAGGCAGCAAAAAATGCAAACCAATATGAAGAAATTCTTTATAATCAGAAATTTTCTTATAAAGTTTACTTGTAAACTGCAAGCTTACGTAAATATTACCCTAATCAAAAATGGAGAAGAACGTAGTGCAGTACGTTATACATTTTAGAGCATTGTACTTAGAAACATTAAAAAATCTAAAATATAGTTAATTATTCTTGCGATTCAATAGTTAACACATAATTAAGTTCTATTTCTGTGTTAGTCATTGACAGTATTTCATCAATACATCACGGAATTACTAAATAGGAAGGTATACAGGATGTTTCAGTACAGCGGTGACAAACTTTCAAGAGAGATAGAGTACACCTAAATGATGGGAAATTACATGGCAATGCATAGTCAGAAACGCTTTCCTGCCGCAGTAGTCATGACACAAAAGTCACGAAAGAAAGGGCATGATCCGGGTTGAGGAAACATGTTTATTATTCGGAGTACAACAAAAACAAGGAAAGAACAAGATAAAGGGACAACGATTGTCATCAAAGAAGGTGTTCGAAATTACGACCCGGACCGTGATGCAGGAACCTTGCGTCATGCATCATCCATGCGATTTTCTATTCGTGCTGCAGATCTTCCATCGTGACGTCCAGACGTGAGGCCTGGCATCACGGTCCGGGGTCGTGATTTCGAATACCTTCTTTAATGTTAATTGTGGTTCGTTTTTGTTCTTATTTGTTAGTTTCTGCTGCACTAAACACAATAAAACACATTTTGTCTCAATGTTTGTGTCCTTTCTTTTTTGCTTTTTGTGTCGTCACTACCGCACCATGAAAGCGTTTCCGACCATGCATTGCTATGTCATTTCCCATCGTCTCGGTGTAGTCTGTCTCTCCTGAAAGTTCGTCACTGCTGTACTGATACAACTTGTATATTGACCTAAAGTACTGTAAGACTTTGTACTAGTTAACATTCAAAAGAGTTTCATAGCAGAGCTTATTATCAGAATACAATGAGATTTTCTTAAATCGTTGGAAGCACGATGGATACAATATCATGTTAGCGGTGGAGTAAGGAACATGTTAGAATAATACAGGCAAAGCATATTAATATTTTTTATCTAAATAATTGTTTTAACTAGTAAAATACTGCATAATATTTATATAATTTTTAGAACAATAAAAACGCTATTCGAAATTAATACATTAATTTTATACATTCCTTTTATACATACATTAATATATTTATATATATATTAATACATTTATACATACATTTTATACATACACATTCGAAGAAAATGCAATGAGAAAGGGGGCATTGCCCTATCTTGTTACCATAGTGCAATACAAAAGACAGCAAGCTTTTGGAATAGAAGATAAAGTCATTAGTCATAACAAAAGGCCCATTTATCAAGGGCGCAAGGAAGATAATAAGAGGAAGCATCTTGCCATCTTCCAGCTGCTTTGTTAATTGTTCAGAGAGAGTGACTACCATTTGCGACGATTAACGGAACTGAGAAGTTCAAAATTATATGCCAGAACAATAAGAACAAGAAAGAAAAAGAGAAAATATGGCTAAATAAAACTTAACATATTATAGTTGGAATTTAATCTAATCCCTACTTTTAAACATAACTCACACGCCAAAAAATCTCATTCCTTTTCATCCACACCACTGATTTTTTACTGATAAGCATATATCAAAATTTAAAAAAAAAGAAATTCTTTATAGGGCATTTTCGCAACATGTTACGTTTTACTGCTTTTGGTATGCATTACAATTTATGCATGTCATATATGAGTTCCATTTAAACATCTGCTTTTCTCTCTCTCTCTCTGTTTGTCAGTCTCTCTGAGCCAGCACATATACAAGCAGGTGTAATTAAACCATGTGAGACATGATCTGTTTTGAAAACAAAGTTCATGAATTGATGACTGGGACAATTATAAAAAGTCATTGTAGTTTGAAATTATCCTTACATTTCAGGTAGAGATAAATTAACACATTGCAATAATATCCATTGTTTGATACAGCTATATAAAAATACTTTTATTGGCACATCGACATCAATAGCATTCCTAAAAGCGTAAAATTGGATTTATATAAGAAACGATTACGAATATCATTTTTATAATTTTTAAGGATATGACACTTATACTACGTACAAATGAGTGAGTACAAATGACTTTTATTCTCTTTAGTACTACGTGCTTTCTTTACCTGATTTTGGGCAATGAATTAATAAAACAATAGATGATTCGGTAGATGAAAATTCGGTAGATGAAAATTTTTATGATTATCTTGAATACTGCTAAAGATAAAATATAATTTACAGTATTTGTTGCCTTACTTTCCTATCACAAATTACTGTAATATTTAAGAAATGTTGGAAAATAAACATGGCATGCTAAATGCGAAAATTATTCAAATAATAATTTAATAGATATATATATAAAGGAGTTTTTTTGCGTAATTTTAAATTTATGGAATTTTATTAAAAATCGGCACCGATCTAAAATTACTCTTTTGTCTAATTTTAAACCCTAATACTATATCAAGAATAATTACTTCTGGTAAAAAGTATAAACAACTAAAGAAATTTAATTTCGTGTAGCTGTGTATGTTTAAAATACTTTGAGAAAGTAATTTTAGCAAAAGTATTTTAGATGTGTATAGATCAGTATTTTAGATGTGCATAGTTCAAGGTCTGAAAGATGTACACTGCAAAAAAAAAAAAAAAAAAAGAGAGAGAGAGAAAGAAAAGAAGAGGCCAGTTCTATATCTCCCGCTCTACTGGGCCGATTGACGAAATTAAACCTACATTTTTCTTGTCCTGAAAGCGCGGCTTAAGGATATACATCAGATTTACGTATAACGTAGTTCTAATATAGGTATTTTGACACAAAATCGGACTTCTTCTGAAACGACATGCCAATTTTTTTTCCATAGTTCGATTCTACGACTCAAATTATGCCAGATAGCCAAGTTTCGAAAAAAATCGCACGAGTAATTTTGAAAAAGTTAACTCTCAAAATTTTAGCTCCTCAATGTTAATTGAATTTGGTATATATTAATTAATATCTCATTTTTCATTAACCCTTTTTGATTCTTTCTTTAACATTTCGACATTTAGATTCATCTTCTCTACATATAATAAAACAAAGAGTCTGTGTGTGTGTGTCTTTCGTTCGTGTTGCGAGTAAGCTAATAGACCCAAGGCCACGAAATTTGGTACATAGGTGTATCTACACAAGAGCCAGTGCACCTCGAAGCGAGTTTTTCGAAATTCGAATTCGAATTTTTTTTTTATTTTAAGTTTTGTGACCAAATCGCGTCATTTTGAGACATAATGGGCTACAGGAAAGCGAGATTTCACTCTATACATTTCATTTTTACATCGTCGTGAAGCGGAGACACTTAGCTATTTTACGAACTTAAAATAAATTTCGTATTTCAGTAAATCGATTAAATAAGAATTTATTTAGGAAGGTGAGCTTAACACCTTTTCAGCGGAATTTTTTTTAAAAAAACTTATTTTAAAAAATGTGCTGTTTATTTTCCTTTGATTTTTGGACACGTTGAACTTTAATCCTTTCGACTCCTTTTAAAAAAGGAATTTTGGAAAAATAATAATATTTTGTATTTTTTTTAAATTTTTTAAATGAAGCTTCCGA
>KK116875.1:1168397-1214745 GCA_000611955.2 Stegodyphus mimosarum | reverse complement strand
TAAATATAAAAAAGTTTTGCATAATATTTTTTAATCTGTTTATACCCTTTGAGTTCTTAAGATTTTCCAAAGGGAAGTTGGTTAATTTATTTATTAGGATAATTAATATTTGTATTAAGGAATATTGCTCATTTCGTTGTATGCTTTTTATATGTAATGCATTTTTAACTGAATTTTTTTTCCGTTGTTGTTTGTTTCTTTTTCGATAAAATTGTTCTGCAGAGTAAAATTCTGTGCAGTTTTCAAATTTAATGTTTGGTGTTCTCTTTAGGCCTTTTTCTGGTACACTTTAAAAGCCAGACGAAGGCTGGCCGCGTAGCGGCTAGTTCCAAATAAAATTCACCCATTTTTTATAATTTTTAAATAATTTTTATAAATCGTTCGAAAAAAATTTCAAGCTAAGCGTATAAAATTTTTACCATCATCTTAAAGTAGATGCATTTCTAGGCATAGAGTTTTTTTATCAAAATTTTCTAAGATATACATGTATTTAAATTCTGGCGCGTTTGGAAATATGGCATATATTTTATATCCAATAATAACGCCAAACGTGGTTTACGCACTTTGTTTAAATTAGTTGAAAGTACGAACGATGACTTTTCCCCCGCTCGTCTGAAATGACAAAATCTGATGTGTACACCACATGACTTCCTACGGAATATTAAATTATACTCAATTTTTCTGCATTTCATTTAAACATACTGATGTAATAGTTAACAAATTTCGAATTAACTGTACTTCGTCGATAGCGCATAAACCATAACAGAATAAATGCACTGTTTAAAGTTCACTGTATTTATTTACCATAGCCACACTTCGGCGCTAAACACAGACGATTTCACAGACGATTCACCGCCGCTTACCTAATGCGCATGCGCTACTAATTAATTCAGTTCTCATGTCTCCGTAAGGTAAAAATACATAAAAATTCAAAATATTTTCATTAAAAATTGAAAGATATAGAAGAACATAAAACACCAAGTACATTTAAAACAATTTTTACGTTTAAAATTACAATTTGTACGCAAAAACAAGCTAATAACTTAAATAATTCCAGAATGAATCAAGCATATTTTAATTCGCAATAATAAAAGGAAACGTTGCGAAGCTTAGTTTCTCTGGATTGGCAACAAATCCACTATTCTGCTAAGCTTCAAATGTAAACAAATATGGGCGCTATCATAACCAAAATTAGGCTTAGCCGCAGTTCAAAAACTTTTAAAATGTTGATGATTCCACAATTATTGCATTCAGGTTAACTAAAGGCATACAATCTTAACCGAAAGATAAGAACAACATAATTCAATCTTTTTAAAGGGGAAAAATGCACAATTTACAAACATATACGAATAAAGAAACTCAGCTCACGCAGCCGAGTAACAGAGCGGATATATACATATATATATATATATATATATTCGCTCTGTTACTCGGAAAAGTATATATATATATATATACTTTTAGCGCGATTGCAACGAAAATGCGAGGTGCATATCCACATGTTATAGCAGTCTTGTATACAAAATTTCGGCGTTCTGGGGCTAGTCGTTTTTGAGTTATGCGAGATATCTACATCCGTACGTACAGACGCCACGAAAAAAATCTCTTCAGAATCCATTTTAAATCAGTTTCATAATTTTTTTGGGGGAAAAAAGTCCTTTATTCTGTCCTTATGTTTAGATATTATGCAAAAACATCGTTAAATTGCATTCGATAACCGTCAAAATGGATATTTTCCTTGAAAGATGTCATACAAGGAAGTAAAAAGGAAAAGGAAAATAGTTTGCTATAAGTTAAAAAGTTTGCCAAGTGAAGTATCCTTGGCGCAAATTAAAAACAATATGCCGAGATAAATTTTTGAATTTATTTATTAAAATTATTATTAAAATTTCGCATTAAATTTTACAAAATTTAATATTTAGGCATAATTTGGTTCTTAGAATCGAAATATGGAAAAAAACATAGGCATTTATTTCAGAAAAAGTCTGATTTTGTGTCAAAATACCTATGTTAGAGCAATGCTATATATAAATATAATATACATTCTAAGTAGCGGGTAAGCATCTAATCACTATGTTACAGTCAAAGTTTTCTGCGAACATCATTCGGATTTACGCTTTCATTCACTAGGTATTTCATTGCTTTAAGCTGTTCTTTATTTGCTTTCATTAGCTTGGGTACTATGTTTGCAAGCTAATAGAGTCTTTTTGCCTTCAAGTTTCATGTTTAGTACGTGGATCTGGCAGGCATGGAGCATTAGCGTAGCATACGATAAAAATATACATTTCAATATTATGGTCTTGTAAGCCAGCTACTAATAAGCGATAAAATCTCTGTGCATAGGTATGACAGAAGAACATGGGAATTTCATACGAAATACCTGCGTATATATAATTTAACCCAAATAATGTAATATCGGTTTTGAAATATCCCCTTCACATAAACAGGTTTTGAATGTTCCAAACTATAGGAATTTATTTCTATAAATATTTCTTGGCCTAAGAGAATATCATGCTTAAATATTCCAGCAGTTTATATGAGCAACTTGAGCAAAAGAACAAAGCCCTTTTTTTGTCTCAGACATTTATTTCATGAGAAAAATAGCTCATACAAAAGGCTTTGCTTGTCAGAAAAACACTCGTCTTGTTCGTCACGTATCTGTTAATAAGGAATTCTTCTAAGAATTCTACTGTGTAAGGATTGAAATTTTTCTCATTTATTAGTCGAAAAGAGCGTCAGCTAAGGAAGGTTGTTAATTTCAGTTTGACATTTTGCGTCGATTCGCTGTAAATGTCCATATCACTTTTCAAACTGTTGCCACCAAATATTATCGCTCTGTGTTATATTTAAAGAAATTAAATAATTAAGAATCTGCATAAATGTATGTATGTTTCGCGTTGTGATAAAACAATGTTACTTAGAGCCATCAAATTTTGAATAACGTAGCCCTCCAACCGAACATGGGCACTTGGAAGCCGATGTTCAGTTGGAAGAAGAATTTCGGATTTGTTTTATTATCTATTTCAAATTTTTTAAAACTTTAAATAATTTTTGATTAAGAAACTCAACGATTTCAAAGCGAGCAATGCGAACACTGTATGAAAAAAAAAATATCTTCAGCGCGCGACATTGTCTATCGAGAATTCTAAAGATATGCTGTTTTACTGTTTGTACATATTTTGAGATATATGTGTTGAATTGTATTTAATGTGGTTAAAATGTGAATAGCATAATATTTAATAAATAAAGGTAATACACAAGACGCTAAAAAAACTCCCTTTTGGGCGTAATATAAAATCTGAAAGCTTTCACATTTTTAGTCCACAGGGGCAATTTGCCCAGAAGGACTATTAATTTCGTTTTGGCATTTTGCGTTGATTGACTAAAAGCGTTGTTTCACTTTTCAGATTGTCGCCACCAAATACTATATCGCCCTGTATTGTATTTAAAGAAATTAAATAATGAAGAATCTGCATAAATGTATATATGTACGTTTCTCGCATTGTTATAAAACAACGATACCTGAAGCCATCAAACTTTGAATATTGAACGTTTTCACCCGAAAATGGGCATCTGGAAGCCCAAATTTGAAATTTGGGATTTGTTTTATAATCGATTTCATATTTTGTAAAACTTTAACGAATTTTGATTAACAAACTCAAGGATTTCAAAGCGAACAATGGCAAAAGTATTCGCGGGGGGGAGGGAATAAAAAAAAACTTTTTATCTCCAGCGCGCGAGATTCTACATCGGAAATTCTCAAGATATGCTCCTTTTAAAATTATTTTGCCATATCGCTCTTGAACTGCATTTTATGGTTTAAGTGCGAAGAACATGATATTTAATAAATAGAGGTAACATACAAGATGCTAAAAAAACGCCCGTTTGGACGTAATTTAAAATTTGAAACCTTTCAGATTTTTCTTTTTTTTTTTTAATTTAGTGCTATTGTTTTCCTAGTTTTGTGTCTGAGTTTTATTCTTCTGTTAAACCACTTGGTGGAACTGCTATGACAGGACAATAGAATTGTAAATCAAAATATACATAATATCAACAGTCGTTTGCCCGATATGACTATGCCTCATTATAATAATTATTCCCCAGTTTTTGAGAGCATTTTAAATTAATTTTTATCAGTAAGATTAGTCACTTTAACGTTTTTTTTTTCCAGGACTCGAATTTAATGAATATCAAGTCAGTTTAATGAGCATCAAATTTTGCTTTTAATTTTATGCATATGCATTTCAAACTAAAAATGGAATTATTGACTATGTGGGGTTTTACTATTTAAATCTAATATAACCCCACGAACACTAACAAGCGAATAATCGCTTAAGTGTATGAACAGAACATGTAAGACTTAAGGAAGGTTTTAAACCCTTTATTTTTCAGTATATTTACAATCAGTTCCTACTTGGAACATTACACAAAGCCTCCACTCGGACTAGAACTTAAAATAATAATAAGTTAAACTAAAACTGGCTTAACTAAATTATTTGAAAGGTATAGCCGAAGCTATTAGAATCTAACTAGTTGGCCTCTAAGTATTAATTAAATCGGCGAAGCCAAGCAGGGGCCTAAAGTATGCCCGAGCGTAGTAACAGCTAAGAGAGACGTAGCCAAAAGGCGAACGCGCGCTAGTCAGGGAATCAGACTCTCTGTCTCGAAGTCGGTGAATTCACGACTTAAATACTACTCTTTCTCATTTGCATTAACTGCGTTTCTGAATTTACATTCTGGCAGGAAATTGTATGCTAAAATTAGAATAAGATAGGAAAGATACAAAACTTAAAATAACTGCTAATAAACTTAGGATAAACCTTACAACTAATAAAATAAAAGTGACAATACAGTGCTTGGAAATATTTCCTTACGTAAAACTATTCGTTTTTAAATAAATAACTTTCATCACAGGGCTTTAAAAGTGTACGAAAATCTAACACTTTTTTAGGGAAATTTTATATAGGTAAATTATTTCTTTTATAAAATCTAACATTAATTAATAATTAAAATTTTAAAATTTAGAATAATTGCAATGTTATTCAACGCATTTAAATTCTACTTTTTTTTTGTCACTTTCCTCTAGTAATTCGTTACTAAAAAAATTAAGTTTTTGCTCTAATGTCATCTTAAAACTCGTTTTATAACAAAAAACTAAATCAAATTCTTGAGGAGATAAAGCAACTAACAAAAAAGCAGACGTTCCGAATAAATCTTCTGAAACTGGAATTTAAAATGCAGGATCAAATGTACCTCTTGTGCTTCTGCCTCAGTTGAACTTTAAGAAGCATTTCGCATGCTAATAGATTCTGTTTCGAAAGAAGTGAAGATTTATTTATATTTTTCCCCTTTTCCTCAGATTTCTGTAGTGCTTGAGCTTGCGTGTTTAGTCTTCTCATTCTTCTCATATATCGATCAATGCAAACAGCATCGCTTGAATGCAACACTCTGTTGAAAAGTTTGCAGCCAGAGAATCAGTTTCCTCTTTCCTTTTACATAGAGTCTTGCATAAAAATAAATTTTGTAAAGAAATCCAGGAATCAAGACATCTCCACTCTTGGATACAAATAACAAAAGAATTCCGAAATCTTTATCAACCACTTCTTTTGTATGGAATACTAGACTGCTATAAGAATAGCATAGCAGATATCGGTATATTTTCAGACCAGAAAGGAAACAAAACTTTGCATAGAATTCTGAGTTTTAATGACGTTTGCTAGGTGTGAACTATTCAAAGTTTATGCTGGAATTCAATGATAAGAGATGAAAACTAATGTTTATTGTAGAATGTTTTAAAATATGTTTCATTTTATAATGATCAGTGAATGTTTCTTAAGCTTAATTCTTATGTTCACGTTTGTCATGTTTAGTGAATAAGAGTTTGACATCATTATGGCCTACGCTTTATAATTAACGTATTCCCAAATAATATTTTTTCGTTCTCGTTCCTGTTCTGAGTCATACAATTTTGCTAGTTTAAAAAAGTTAAATTAAGTCAGTGCATTGTTCTTCTAGATTAAGTCATATATTAATTAATTTATTATAATTGTAACAACAAACTTGTTATTCGCGCGATGAAAAATAAATTGTTTTACTGAAAGCTCGTAACATTTTTTAAAGCAATCGACAGCAATGAGGCAAAAAATTCAGTAATGAAAACAGATGTAAAAATTCACTTAATAGAATGTTAAAATAAGAAATGGTATACAGCTTCAATCCAAAGTCATATAACTGTGAAAGAATAATTTATTTCATGCTACTGCAGCCTAAATGGTAAAGTGACATTAAAAAAGTAGAAATTTGCTTACATGGATATATTTTGATTATCTTTCTTTCAAGGCTGTAAGTAAATACGAAAGAATTTTTAATAGTAATTAGGTAATCCACTATTTCATTGTTTCTGTGTTTCGTGGGAATATGATAAATTTTAAATTGTTAAGAGCTTGTATTGGAACTATAATGATAGGAAAAACTCAACTGATTTTGAAGCAATTAGAAAACTTTGATAAACTGCATTAGCATTCGGAATGAAATTTTATGTGTCAGATTTTTTTCGATCTTCCAAATAATGGAAATAAGCAAAAAAAAAAAAAAAACTGAAAGATTTCAGATTTTAAATTACGTCCAAAGGCGCGTTTTTTTAACGTACGTTTCGTGTGCTACCTTTTTTTATTAAATATCATGTACTACGTACTCAAACCATAAAATTCAGTTCAAAATCAATATCGCAAAATCATTTTAAAATGAACATATCTTTAGAATTTCCGTAAGTCTCGTGCGCTGGAGATAAAAATGTTTTTTTTTTTCCGTACAGTGTTGCCATTGCTCCCTTTGAAATCATTTAGTTTGTTAATCAGAAATTCGTTGAAATGTTACAAAACATAAAATCGATAATAAAGCAAATTTCAAATTCAAAATTAGGGCTTCCAGATGCCCATATTCGCAGTAGGATTACGTCATTCAAAATTCGATGGCTCTAGGTTTTATCACAATGCGAGAAACATGCATACATTTATGCAGATTTTTCATTTTTTAAAATTTAATGCAGAGCGATAACATTTAGTGGCAACAATTTGAAAAGTGAAACGGGCATTCAGAGTGAATCGACGCAAAATCGCAAAACGAAAGTAATAGTCCTTCGGGACTAAATCCCTTTGGACTAAAAAGGTAAAACGCTGCAAAAACATGCCGATAAATATGTGAAATGTACGGTGAGAATGCTGTGAGTAAACAAAGGACTCAAGAGTGGTTTGCACGATTCCATTCCGGAAATTTCGATGTCAAAGATGCAACTCGCTCTAGTCAGCCAGTCACAGAAAACGTCGATAAAATTTTGCAATTGGGGGAGAAATAGCGGAGAAATAAAACATCAACTAAATGACATTCGGAATCATTTGAAAAGAACAGGCTACAAAAAGAAGCTCGATGTTTGGGTGCTACAAGAATTAAGGCAAAAAAATTTGATTGACCGGATTACAATCAGTAAAATGTTTCTGAAACGCAAAGAAAGCGAACCATTTTTAAGCGAATCATTTCAGCAATCCAGAAAGAGCGAACAGAATAGGTCAACAGAAAGGAAATTGTGTTCCATCATGACAATGCGAGGCAACACACATCTTTGATGACTCGCAACAAATGGACGGAACTTGGTTGGTAAGTTTTGATGCATCCACCGTACGGCTTGGACCTTGAGCCATCTGATCACCATTTGTTTTGTTCTCTGTACAACTCCCTTGATGGTAAAAAATTGGCGCTGCTGTAAAACACTTGGCCTAATTTTTCTACTATAAACCACAGAATTTCTATACCGATAGAGTGATGAAGCTACTCGAAAAAAGGCAAAAGGTCACAGGAAATAACGGTCAATATGTACTTGATAAAATTGATTTGCTATGAAGAAAATGTTTTATATAAAAAAAAAAAATCTGAAAGATTTCAGATTTTAAATTACGTCCAAAGGCGCGTTTTTTTAACGTTTCGTGTGCTACCTTTTTTTATTAAATATCATGTACTACGTACTCAAACCATAAAATTCAGTTCAAAATCAATATCGCAAAATCATTTTAAAATGAACATATCTTTAGAATTTCCGTAAGTCTCGTGCGCTGGAGATAAAAATGTTTTTCTTTTTCCGTACAGTGTTGCCATTGCTCGCTTTGAAATCATTTAGTTTGTTAATCAGAAATTCGTTGAAATGTTACAAAACATAAAATCGATAATAAAGCAAATTTCAAATTCAAAATTAGGGCTTCCAGATGCCCATATTCGCAGTAGGATTACGTCATTCAAAATTCGATGGCTCTAGGTTTTATCACAATGCGAGAAATATGCATACATTTATGCAGATTTTTCATTTTTTAAAATTTAATGCAGAGCGATAACATTTAGTGGCAACAATTTGAAAAGTGAAACGGGCATTCAGAGTGATTCAACGCAAAATCGCAAAACGAAAGTAATAGTCCTTCGGGACTAAATCCCTTTGGACTAAAAAAATGTACCAAAAAACCTCGGAGACTTTTTATGACTCAATATTTTTCACATCGCTATATAAATTCCTTCAAACTGATTCTAGAAGATTATTTTTACAGCGGTTAAATGAAAATGAATCTTGAAAGGTTTCGGATATTAAATTGCGTTCCAAGGGGCTTTTTTTTAACATTTTGTGTGTTACTTTTATTTATTAAGTATCATATTCTTCGAACTTAAAACATAAAATTCAGTTCAAGAGAACTATCCAAAATAATTTTAAATTGAGCATATCTTTAGAATTTCCGATACGCAGTCTCACGAGCTGGAGATAAAAATGTTTTTTCTGTACAACGTTGCCACTGCTCTTTTTGAAATCCTTGAGTTTGTTAATTAAAAATTCATTAAAGTTTTACAAAATATGAAATCGATAATAAAACAAATTCCAAATTTCAAATTTGGACTTCCAGATGCCCATAGTCATAGTAGGATTACGCATTTCAAAATTGGATGGCTCTAGGCACCGCCGTTTTACAGAATGCGAGGAACATGCATACATTTCTGAAGCTTCTTCATTATTTAATGTCTTTAAATATTATACAGGGCGATACTATTTAGTGGCAACAATTTGAAAAGTGAAAGGTGCATTCAGAGTGAACCGACGCAAAATCGCAAATCAAAAACAATAGTTCTTCAAGGACAAAGCCTCTTTGGACTAATAAATAGATTATTAAGGATTCCTACTTTGCAACCACAAACTTCAAAACAATAAACATCTGGAAAAAGCTTTCCTCCGAAATATTTAAAATTTACAACTTAAAATTCCGAACTACTGTCTAACATCTTGAAGATTATAAATTCATATTTTCAAAATGTTCAAAAATATATTTATATTAAAAAAGTGTAAAAGTTATAAGTTTTTTAAAACTGCGTTCTGATTTTTGTAAACTTATTAGATTTTAAAATCTAGAAGGATTTTAAGCTAAACACCGATAAATATATAAATAAACCAATTAATTACAGATTTTGCCTCCCAGATGACGAAGGTGTAGAGTGCAAGCAAAGGACATACATTTAAAAACGAGATTTCAGCAATGTAGAATATCGAGAAATAAATATTTTATGGTATTATTTCATCATGAGCAATTACAATACAAAATTTTATGCAATTACATAATAGTGAAGAGATATAATTCTTTAAGATGTAACTGTGCAGTTACTCCTTTAAATCATCACCACGCACTGCGTGACAAAAGTATATCTTTTACGTACACTCTTTTTAGTTTGCTTGGACGTTAAATCCATTTAAATAAGCGCAATAAATATCTCGGAAAAGGCTGACGTTTATTAAATAGAGAAATTTATTTATCAGACTAAAACCATACTTACCGTTTCCAATGCAAAAATGTTCTTTTATTCATTAAAATTTTATTATTTTATAAACTTAATCACAACAAAATTCATTATCATGGCGTCCCATATACTGCTCGCAAAAGATTAAAAATTGAGTTGCGAAATCACAAATTAATGATGAAGAAAAATGAGGCGATATTTAAGAAAACACCAAATGATGCTGAAAGGATTCAGGAAAAATATATGATTAACACAAAATACAAAATTATTTTAAAAATGTTTGGTTATTGAACTGAAAGGAATCAAACATTTTTCACTTTCTCACGACTCCTTCATTTATCAAGTTTAAAATCTAGAATAAAAAAAAACCACTTTAATACAACCAGTTATATTTTAGATTTCTTAAAAAGCGTTTTCTTAAAATGAATTCAGTTAATTAGATCCGTTAAAGGAAAGCAATAACAAAAAATGCATAATTGTTATTTTAAGGTGAAAAATAAACTTTTATTTTTAGTTAGTAAATTATAAAATTATTTTTTTTGTACATTTATTACAGTCTCGCATTGCGCCTCCCATTTCCTTAATTGAATTACTTAAAACAAATAATACATCTTTGATTGCTTGATGAAGCTCTCAGCTTCGTAGTTTAATACATTTTATTCAAAATAAAAAATACGAAAATAATACCTGATATTCATAGCTCCAGAGTTAATTATCCAAAATAATCTCTAAAATGACTGAAATACTAATCCCATTAATTCCATTCTCTCTTTGGTAAAACACATAATAATTAATAACCTTTTCTTTTCCATCTGTTTCTTTTTTCCCCGCGGAAAGATAGCTATTTTCCATAAATTACTCTGTTTTATATCCTTTTTGATGGATCTAATTGATAATAAAATACAAAAATACCATCTAGCAAATAAATGGAAGGTAACGAAGAAACGCTTAAAACACACAACAATACAGTTTTTAAATAATGACGTTTTAGTCTAATGTAATGTCCAAACATACATATATCAAGAACAGTTCCAATTGAAATAATGTAGAGTGATTCAAACGTCTCTTTGCCGGTGTAACGTATTTTGCAGTATTTTAATGAAAAAAATCTGATGTTATACACCACATGACTTCCTTGTACGGAATATTAAATTACACGCAATTTTCCTGCATTTCATTTAAACATATTGAGATAACAGTTAACGAATTCTGAATTAAATCTATTTCGTCGATACCGTATAAAGCACAACAGAATAAATGCACTCTTTAGAGTTTACTATCGGCGCTAGGTTCACTTAACAGCGTTAATCTCATTCATTGTATAACTTCGGAAGAATAACCACAAGTTCTATTCAAATACTATAATAAATCTAAAACGGTGTATAATAGAAATTAAACAAATAAAAAAAATAGTTTTTCACAGACGATTCAGCGTCGCTTACTTAATGCGCATGCGGTAATAATTAATTCCGTTCTTGCTTAAAATGAAAAAATACGGTAAGCAAAAATACATAAAAATTTGAAATATTTTCATTAAAAATTGAAAGATATAGAAAGGCATTAAAGGCCAAGTACAGCTAAAGCAATTAAAAAGCATTTTGTACAGTTGCAATTACAGTCTGTACTCAAAAATAACCTAATAACTTAAATGATAATTCCAGAATGAATTAAGCATAATTTAATTCGCAATAATAAAAGAAGACTTTACTTTGTTGTTGCGAAGCTTAGTTCCTCTAGATTGGCAACAAATCAACTCTTCTTGCTAAGTATCAAATGTAAGCAAATATGTCCGCTATCATAACCAAAATTAGGCTTAGCGACACTTAAGAAACTTTTAAAATGTTGATAATTCCACAATTATTGCATGCAGGTTAACTAAACGCATAAAATCGTAACCGAAAGATAAGAATAACATAATTCAATCATTTTTAAAGCAAAAAATGCACAATTTACAAACATATAAGAATAAAGAAACTGAGCTCACTGAGTAACAGATTGGATATACATATAGTATTTATATGCTTTTGGTGCAGCCGATTGCAATCAGAATGCAAGGTGCACATCTACATGTTATGGCAGTCCTATATAGGAAATTTCAGCGTTCTGAGGCTAATCCTTTTTGAGTTATGCGAGATACATACATACATACGTACGTACGTACGAACAGACGCCACGAAAACAATCTCTTCAGAATCCATTTTAAATCAGTTTCGCAATTTTATTGAGGAAAAAACGTTCTTTATTCTGTCCGTACGTTTAGGTATTACGCAAAAACATCGTAAAATTGCATTCGATGAAGGTCAAAATGGGTATTTCCGTTAAAATATGAGACCCGAAATGTTTCGCGATTACAATACTTCCTATTTACTTCGTACAAGGAAGTGAAAAGAGATGAGCTTTTGAGTAAACATAAATTTTATTCTCAGTTCACGGAGATAGATAATTTAAAATACAATTCTATGCGTTACAGAATCACACTTCAGCTTACTATTACATTTACTTTCTGGATAAAAATTTTCAAAAATGGTAAACTTTCAGAATCGCATTTTTAAACATTTTCTGACGTTGGTCAGTAATGGTTACACAATACAAAATATAGCGTTGCAACTCCAAGGATAATATATATATATATATTTAATGAGAAAATATTACACTAACGTTATATATTCAGCAACATCCCAATAGTGTCTTAATGGATTCTGAGCAGTACTGTTCAATCCGGCTTCAAAGGGGATGTAAACATACTTCTGTCAAACTACAAGTAATTCAAACATTATTCAACATTTCTCAGTTTAATGAAGTCAAAACTCTTTTAGAAGCTTATTGCATGGACGTAGTTGAGAATTTGGATTAGTTTTGATGCTCCGTCTCTTGCTCCACTATGTATTGTGCATTCAGGCTTTGTTTTCTAAATGCTACACTCAAATTCGAAATGGAATTCCATTCTGCTGGTGATGTGATGCAGAATCCGTTTGACTGGTCTTAATCTTGCCACGAAACCACAGTTAAAAGCACATGTTTGATTAATACCTCATTTGTTAGCAAAAATCGCATTTGTATTCCTTCTGTTTTATTCTGAAGAAAAAAAGGATTAAATTTTGGAAGACGACATTTTCTGAAGTTACAATGGGAAAATCACAAAGCTTGATTTAACACTTTTTATATCATTTCACAATCATGGGATTAATTTGAAATTGAATTATTTTCCCTAATTAAACTTGCAGAATGAACTCTGAAAATTGAATATAGCATGGAGAACTGCATACCTTTAAGTAATTACATGAAAATATTACATGATCTTCAATACGTTACACTTTCTCTGTTAAGTGGTATACATTGAATAAATTAAGAGTTTGCTACCCTATACTACTCTACAACAGTAGGCTAAATCTCTAGAAGAGTAGGTACGGCCGGTAATACGGCCCTAACGCGCAGTTTTGCACTATTTGCAGTGACAAAATTTATGGATTTGCTTCAGCAAAACACACACTCGTTCCAAATAAATTGCAATAAATTGCTGCTCAAAATCCCATCGATAGAAATATTTACGGCCTTATATTTCCAAAGAGATTGATTTAATTATAAGGGATGGATTAAAAACAATTTAATACACATTAATTGGGAAGTCTAGGCAATGTCTAAGCAAATATACGAAGTCCTTAAGATGCAAAAGTTAACATCAATGGATAAAGCTTAAGCAATATTTCGCTAGTATAGTTAGCTTAAATGTTTTTTTTATTGGCAGTGCAAATATAAAGGAATGCGATGTGTTCACCACACGACTTCCTTGTACGTAATATTAAATTAGACGCATATAATGCTATATTTCATTTAAACTTATTTCCTCGAATTTCATTAGATATATTTCTCATTCAATTAGTTCAGTTCTCACTTCGCTAAAAGGCAAAAATACATAAAACCTCAAAATATATTTATTAGAAATTGAAAAATATAGAAAAATGTATAACATAAATACACTTAAAACAATTTAACGAACAATTTTTACAATTCAAATTAGAGTTTCTACTCAAGAAGAAGAAATCGGCCAGCGGATAAAAAGGCAAATTTTTCGGTGTATAAAACTGAAAGTTTACTTTTGGTCTCACGCGGCAAAAAGAGCCCGAAGGCGTAGAAACTGACTTAATTTGTTTTGGACGCTATGATGAGTCAATATATGGGATAATTTAATAAATTAAATGATAATTCTAAACTGGAATAAACATGATTTAATTCGCAATAATAAAAAAGACCTAATCTTTGTTGTTGCAAAGCTTAGTTTTCCTAGATTGGCAACAAATCCACTATTCTGCTAAGAAACAACTCTTAAATTGTTGATAATTCTACTAGGTTAATTAAAGGCATAAAAATCTTAACCGGAAGATAAGAATAACATAAATCTGTCATTTTAAAGCAAAAAATGCACAATTTATCGACATATAAGAATAAAAAAACTGAGTTCACGGAGCCGAATAACAGAGTGGGTATGCATATATAATTTTGCTACGGACGATTGCCATCGAAATGGGAGGTGTGCAAATACATGTTATAGCCGTCGTATATACAAAATTTCAACATTCTAAAGCTACTCGTTTTTGAGTTATGCGAGATACGTACATACACACGTACGCACATGCTGCATACGCCACGAAAAAAAAGTCTCTTCTGAATCCATTTTATACCAGTTTTATAATTCGTTTGGAGAAAACGAGTCCTTTATTCTGTCCTTACGTACAGGTGTCACGCAAAAACATTATTAAATCGCATTCTTCACTTCGTACAAGGAAATAAAAAACTACATTTTGCTTTTGAAAGCTAATTAATAATTTTAGATAAGTAATGTTTACTAGACTAAAGTTGTTTGTCTTTTTATTATATTTCTTGGAAATTAGATGTTTTCTGATTAGAGGCTATTTCTGATGTTTTATCTGTTGTGCATTTATGTTCCGAAAGCTCTGTGTACGTTTGAATTTAAATTTATAAATTACGCCTGCTGAAAATTACTTCTGCGACACAAAAATAGATTATATGATTAATACACAAAACCGACCTTTACGGAATTAAACTGAATATATGTCAGAAACAATTAAATGGGACTGATATTATAATGCAAAATAAATTTATAATTTTGAAATACTCTTTAAGAATTCAACTCCATGATTACAGTATGCTATTACTTGCCTTTTACTCACATACATTAGAGTTTTCTCAAGTATAAAATCGACTTATTGGTATTTCTAAGGAAACAGCATACGTTCAATATTTCAAGCTCATCTATAATAAATAGCATTTCGCGTTTATTGCTGTGGCAAATTTTTCCGAAAAATTAACAAATTTAGAGTTTTTATCAAACAGCATAACACTGATAAAAACTTTATTACTGCTTTCAAAATAAGGATAAAATTGCATTACCGATAACAGAAATGTAATAAAGTAAAACTGTAACACAGGTATAAAAATATAAAATGGATAAAAATTATTGATACTTGAACTAATTTGAGTAAAATATTTCAGGATATGTAGTACTGATATCAAAAATATAATTCTAATCGAAAACACGTCCATTCGGTCAGAACGTTAACACAATATTAATTTGTCCCAGAGTTTGAATAGTTCTTATTAACTTAATCAATAAAAAATCTTTACATATATAAACAACGAATCATTGCGCTTAATTTCCAAACTAAACTGAATATAATTTAATGTTAGTTTTACATATAATTACGGAAATATGATAACGAAATTGCGCGGGATTCAACTGCGCAGTCAAGAAAAGTGCATGAATTGAAACTTTCTCACTTTCGTTACTTCGTATGGAACTTCAAATATTCGACTGAAACATAGAATATTACCAGTGCATTAGATAGGTATTGTTACTTTAGGCATCTTAATCTAATCTGAAAAGTTTCCAACATTTCAAAAAGTCCATTTAATTTATAACAGGAACTCATTCTTCCTGTTGAGTACTGTCTTGGAATCATGTCTTGCAAGATTAATAACGATTAAATTCTCATTTAATTGAAGTATAGCAAAGAGGCCTAAAGTTAGAATTTTAAATATGGCGGAGGCAAAACGAATTAATGTTCTCACATAAAATGCTTGAAGATCTTCATTGCGTTTACAAGGTTTTTCTCCCGCCTTCTTAGCATGACTTCGTAATGTAATGGTCAGCACGCGCGGCGCGTATTCGATAGGTCTTAGGTTCGAGTTCCGATGAGGGCACTGCTCATTTTCCACGTCTCTCAGCAAAAAAAATCTTAATATCTCTACAGTGGCGCGCCCGAACTAAAGGTAGTGGATGATGATTCCCCACCACCAGGATTTAGCCATTGAGTCCCCTAATACCAATCGCCCTTTAAAAAGGGGGTATATAAGGTATTTCTCCCGCCTTCTCAGCATGCCTTTGTGGTGTAATGGTCACCGCACTCGGCGCGTTTTCGAGTAGTCCGAGGTTCGAGTCCCAGCGAAAGCATTGCTCATTTTTCATGAGTCCTGCTTCCAAATAACCTAATGACTCTACACGCCAACTGTCAATTCCAAACTTAAATACTTAATTACTTAACTTAAAACATTAAATTACTTAACTAAACATTAAATTACTTATTAATTACTTAACTAAAACAACTTAAATACTTAACTTAAAACATTAAATACTTAATGTCATCTTGGCAGAACCCTGTAACTATTTGGCAGGATGCATGGAAGCTACTGAAAGATCCTTCTGTCTTGTGCAGAGGTAATACATGCCTAACTATAAATAATAAATAATAAATGGTAGGATTATGCTGTACAGTATAATGCTCAGACATTTGGAAAGATTCCTCTAAGGATATATCGGATATCAATATTTCCTACGACATCCTATAGTCCACATTTTTTTAGCCCACAAGGCCTAATTTCGAGATTAATGACATTCGTGACTGTAGGACATTAGTCCCGAATGTCTTTAGTCTCGAAACATTAGTATCGAAATGGCATTTTGCGTTGAATCACTATAAACTACTTACTCAAATTGTTGCCATCAAATAGTATCGCATTGTATTACATTTAAAGAAATTAAATAACGAAGAATCTGCATGAATGTATGCATATTTCTGGAATTGTGATAAAACAACTGTACCTAGAGCCATCAAATTATGAATAACGTAATCCTCCACCCCAACGTGGGAAGCCTAGAAACTGAAATTTTAGATTTTGTATTTGTTTTATTATCTATTTCATATTTTGTAAACCTTTTAACGAATTTTTTATTAAAAAACACTGAACGATTTCAAAGCAAGCAGCGGCAGCACGGTCGGGGGATAAAATTATCTCCAGCGCTCGAGATTCTCAATTGAAAATCCTAAAGATAAGCTGTTTTTAAATATTTTGTGAATTTGCTGTTGTATCGAATTTTATGTGGCGCAAGCACCAAGAACGTGGTATTTAATAAATAAAGTAAACACACAAAACGTGAATAATAAAAGCAAACGTTTTGTAAAGCCATCTTAGTAGTGAACACTGATATTGATGAACTGGAAAAAAAAATGCTAACACTTCACGCTGCACCGGAATTTTAACCGTATAGTGTTATGCTGCTTTCAATTTTTTTGTAATTTTCTGTTGAATTGCGTATGGGGCAAGTGCGAAGAAAATGGTACTTAATAATAAAGCGAAAAAAAATGGGCTAGTATGAATGTGTGTAACAGCAGATTAATAGACTGTGAGCTCAGTGGGAACATAAAAAACCTTAACAAACTGTTTTAAGGGTCCGTTAAAATCTGAAATCTTTCAAATTTCCTTTTTTCCCTTCTTCTTACTTTCATTTAACGAAAACCAGTTTAGTTCCCTTAATTTACGAATTCCGTGCTCTTTGCTTTTTTGAAATTCTCTTTTTTAACGAAATAATACTCCCCCCCCCATTACACTTTTTTGAATTTGGTCTCGGATGTTTTGCAACCACTAAATTGTGCTGATAAGCAAATTTGAAGGAATGAAATTTCCAAGCTTCAGTATATTAGTCTTATTATTGATGGCTTGAAGTATGGATTATTTACTTTACTTTCATTTAAATACACCTTGTGATGTGAAAAGAAAATATATTAATTTGTTTTTACTTGTTTAATCATCTGATTATACGTTTTAATCCTTTTTTAGGAAAAATCCATTATTACTCGTTATTTATACTAACACTGCAAACGCATCGTCTTAAGTTATTAAACATAATATTGTTATGAATTTTGCACTTCGAATAGATAACATTAGTAGAATTATAATTCAAATTGTTGCATTTTTCTGTGTAATGTAGCGCGAGACAATTTTAAGAGAAAGCTATGCCAGAAAAGTAAGCATACATTCTCAGGTGCATTTAACATTGTGTAAATGGCTGTCTCGGTAATTTGGCGAGATGCCGCCAAGCTGGCAACGGTTTGGACTTATTTTGTAGCCAAGTTTGGCGACATTTTAGTCCACTTCCTGTATCACCGTTGTGGTGTCATCGTTTTGAAGTGTTGAGTCATTTAGTTTACAGTAGTTGTCTTTGATTATTTATTGAAAACAATAAAAAAACACGATTTAAAACAAATATTAATATCTTACGCGGAACAGTGCCGAATCAATTTATACATGTTATCATATCATGGTTCAGTTCCGTTCTGACTCTATTTTCCCCCCGTCGCGGGAAAAACAAACAGTAGCTTATCCCTTTAGGGGATTATAGTTGGAACATCCTTCGGCCCGCGACGAAGGCGGTTATCATAAATTCAAATTTTTACAATAAAATAGTACATCTTATAATTTTACAAAATTTGTACCATACAACATAATATGAATACATTGTATATAACGGACATTTTCATAATACTAGCTGCTACTATAGACTTTATCTTACTAACTACCACAAGCTAAATGAAAATAGAAAGAAAACAATTATCATCATACAAAACTAACACAAGTAACCGATTTCAATTTGTAAAGAAATACTAAATAGATACCTGAAAATTTCCTAAAAACAATCATTCATCAATCTTTTCAAGTTCCAAAGGATATAACATTTGGATAGGCCTTTTTATTACACCTGAAGAAGTTTTTACTGTGATACTTCTTACCTTGTTATCACGGCCTCTATGCAACTCCATCACCTTTCCCAGCTTCCACAGCTGCCGAGGTAGTTTGTCATCCCCTATCAAAACTACATCATTTATATTAAAGTCAGTGGTTACATTAGCAGGTTTGAAACAATTTGCACCTTTTAATTGGAGAAGATACTCTCTTTTCCATCGTCTCCGAAAATCATTTAAATTTTTTGCTTTCTCTTCAAAAATCGTCTGCGTTGCTAAGGCAACATGAAGCAAATCTAATTACAATTCTAAATAAATAGCCAAATAAATGTGAAATTCGTAACAATATGAATACATTTTATATATAGGTTATTTTCATAATACTAGCTGCTACTATACACTTTATCTTACTAACTACCATAAGCTAAATGAAAATAGAAAGAAACAATTATCATCATACAAAACTAACACAAGTAACAGATTTCAGTTAGTAAAGAAATACTAAATAGATACCTGAAAATTTCCAAAAAACAATCATTCATCAATCTTTTCAAGTTCCAAAGGATATAACATTTGGATAGGCCTTTTTATTACACCTGAAGAAGTTTTTACTGTGATACTTCTTACCTTGTTATCACGGCCTCTGTGCAACTCCATCACCTTTCCCAACTTCCACAGCTGCCGAGGTAGTTTGTCATCCCCTATCAAAACTACATCATTTATATTAAAATCAGTGGTTGTATTAACAGGTTTGAAACAATTTGCACCTTTTAATTGGAGAAGATACTCTCTTTTCCATCGTCTCCAAAAATCATTTAAAATTTTTTCTCGATATAAATATCTTTTGATTAAAACTCTTTTGTTACTTGCAATATGTTCTTTAACATGACCAGCCTGGTGCGGTAAGGATGTTAACCGTTTTCCAGTTAGGAAATGAGCAGGAGTGAGAGGGAATGGTTCTGATGGATCATTGTAAACGTAAGTAAGTGGTCTAGAGTTTAGAATAGATTCTATTTCTGTCAAAATAGTTTGCAATTCTTCAAAGGAAACTAAAGCCTTTCCTAGTACCTTTCTCAAAATACCTTTTGTCATCTTCACCATTCTCTCCCAGTATCCACCCCACCAAGCTGCTCTTTCGACGATAAAATGCCATGTTATTCCCTTCGTACCAAAATAATTTTGTACAGATGGATCAATGATATTTGCATATAACTTCTTCAGTTCTATATCTGCACCTTTAAAAGTTTTGGCATTGTCAGAATTTATAGTTCGGCAAACACCTCTTCTTGAGACAAAGCGACGAAATGCCAGAAGGAAATGTTCAGTGCTTAGGCTAGAAACAATTTCAAGATGAACTGCACGTGTGACTGCACAAGTAAATAAACAGATGTAAACCTTGTCTCCACCTTTCGTAAACAAGGGACCAGCGAAGTCGGTGCCAGTGATTTCAAAGGGATTTGCTTCATGAATTCTGTCCGCTGGTAATGGAGCAATCACTTGAGTGCCCTTTTTAGCCTTGAATTTCCTGCAAACGAAACAGTTATTCAAGCACGACTTTACAGCTTGTCTGCCTCGGATAATCCAATAATTTTCTCGAGTTTGAGTGAGTGTATCTGAAACACCAGCATGAAGCAAGTTCTCATGCTCTCTTTTAATTAACAATTCAGTGAATTTAGATTTTCTTGGAATAATCCATGGATGCTTTTCTTGAAATTTAAAATCAGAGTGTTGTAATCTACCACCAAGACATATAAGTCCTTCTGCGGTTAGAATAGGGTTTAAACCATATAGTTTGGAATCGGAACTAAGTGATTCATTTCGTGTCAGTTTAATAAAATCCTTTTCAAATTCACTTCGCTGTGTAAAACGAATCCAATAGCGTTCAGCACTTGCAAGTTCTTCTGCAGTTAGTGTTGCTTTAAACTTTTCAGAATTCTTCTTACAGTTATTAATAAACCGTAAGACGTAGGCAGTGATTCGAAGAACCTTAGATAAGTCACTGTACCTATGCAAATTTAACAAGCCATCGGTACGTTCAGCATATGCTGGTAAGGCAGTACAGCTCCCTTTTATCTCCGTTTCTGCTTCAAATGTATCGATATCAGCATTCGGTATTTCTTTAGTATTTAGAACATCAGCTTCTATTAACCACGAGGGTCCCCTCCACCATGTTTCATCATTAATTAAGGAACGTGCACTTACTCCTCTAGTAAGTTTATCCGCTGGATTCAGTTTTCCGTTGCAAAAATTCCAATTCGATGGATTAGTCTTTTCTTTGATTTCCAACACTCTATTGCGGACAAATTGCTTCCAATCGTTTGCAACACCTCTAATCCAATGTAGACATATTGTGGAATCTGTCCACATGAAAATGTCACTTTCTTTCAAAGAAGAAAACGTGGATCGTATATAATCAGCTAATCGTGCGGAAATCAAGTTTGCTAATAATTCTAAACGTGGCAAGGTCACTTTCTTCAGTGGAGCTAGACGACATTTTGAAATGATAAAACTTGTCGTACATTTGTCATGGTATCTAACCTTGAAATATGCGACCGCACCGTAAGCTTTTGGGCTTGCGTCAGAAAATATATGGACTTCCAGCTGCTGAATCTCCAGCTCATTAAAATATGGTCGAGGTATGACAAGCCTCTCAAGCTCGGTTACTTCATTGCACCACTTCTGAAACATAGACTCCAATTCTGCTGGAATATTTTCATCCCATTTTAAGCCCTTTTCCCACAGAATTTGCACTATCAATTTAATTCTAACACTGAATGGTGTAATTAAACCTAATGGATCAAACAACATGCCACATGCACTTAACACTATACGTTTTGTTGGTGTCGCATATTTAATTTTAGTAAATTGGTTCAGATCTATCTTCAACGTGTCCTTATCATTGTCCCAAATTAATCCTAATACCTTTAACGGTATATCTGTTTGATTCGTCGGTGTCCGACATTCCATTTGGGCTTCTTTCCATCTTTCATTAAGGATCGCTGAATTAGAAGACCATTGCCTTAAATTCATGTTCGCTTCACTCAATATGAATTTAGAGTCTCTTGTTAAAGATACCGCTTCTTCAACAGTTGATGCCCCACTTATTAAGTCATCAACATAAAGATCTTTCAAAATAAAACAAGCTTCATTGTGTGAATGTTCATATTTCTTTAAATGGAGTCGTATAGTTGCTGTCAAAATAAAAGGACTGCATTTGACACCAAAGGGAACACGTGTCATTCGTAAAATTCTGATATCACGACCATTGAAATCAAGTTCGGTTCCCCCCTCATTTCTCCACAAAAACTGCAAAAACTTTCGATCCTCCTCAACTATGCCAATCTCTAAAAACGCTCTTTGAATATCAGCACAAAATGCAATTGCGTGATAACGAAATCTTAGAATAATCCTGAGCAAATCTGGATTAAGGTTAGGACCACTCTCTAAACAATCATTGAGCGACTGCTCATCTCTAACCTTTGACGACGCATCATACACAATTCTAACCTTCGTACTTTCCTTTGATTCGCGTACTACAGCATGATGAGGCATAAAATACCCAATTTTTCTAACATCATCTCCATGAAATGCAACTTGCTCAATAATACCATCCCTTAACTGCTCATTAATTATTTCTTTATAACGAAAGTACAGATGCGGATCATGCCTAAATTTGTTATTTAAGCTTATCAAACGTCTTTCTGCAACTTCATAATTACTGCTCAATGTGTTACAACCCTCCTTCCATAATAATTTAGTTTCGTACCTCCCATTTTTAAACGTGGTATTTCTTTCAAACATGTCTATGACATCTGCAACTGATCGCGAAATTTCCTTCTCCTGATTTATTCCTATAGCCTCCAAATCCCACAGATTCCGAACTCTTTCAAATTCTGTTTCTTCCTTCACGGAGATATGATTTACACAAGTCTTATCAGAATCATAATTTCCATGATCATCCGATCCCATTTCCTTACCTTGGATTACAAACCCAAACAAACTATCCGTAATTACTAAACGTTTTCCTAATCTTATGTTTCTTTCATACAAAATTTCCCAAATGTAATCTGAGCCGATCAACATATGTATCTCTTTCGTATTTCCAACGTCGGCCAATTCTATTCCCTTACTTAGAGCCATGTTTCTAACCCACTTTGAAGGAACTTCTATGTGATCATGTGTAATCGTATCAATTACTACTGCCTCTATGCTGAGTTTTTTACTAGGGTTGATTCTATTCTGCAAATCAAGTTGAACTATGTTATACTGCTGTTTAGGTTTACGCTCGCTACCAAACCCATATATTTCAAACGTTTCACATCTGGTAACCTTCAATCCTAACGAGTCGGCAGTTTTCCTTCTTATGAATGTTCTGTTGCTCCCGCCGTCTATTAACACCCTCAGCATTTCGCTTTTTTTATTTGTTTTTACTATGGCGCTGAATGTTTGCAATAAAACCGGGGACGCTCCTGCGCTCTCGGATTTGTTTACAGATTCCCTTTTACTTCCTCCGAAGCAATGCATTGACTGTACGGTAGATAAATTGCTGTCCGTTTCCTTATTTGATTCGACTGAATTATTTGTCGGTTCAGCCTTATCGCATATTAAATAATTGTGAGGTTTTTTACATATTTTGCACAGCTGGTCTTTTTTCCAGCAAAATTGTGATGTATGTCTACGTTTTAGACAAATGTAACATCGGCCTTGTGTTTTTAACGAATTTCGTTTTTCGGTTAATGGTAAAGGACATTTCTGAGTTACGTGAGATTTATCCGAACAGAAATTACATACTTCATTCGCTACGGCTGTTAAAGCAGCCGCTGTTGGAATGCGCGCCTTTGAAATATTTCGTTTTGAGTCTACATAAAATTTATTCTGATAATTTTGACTCGCTCCTCTATTACTAAAAGGAATTTCATTTCGTTTGAAGTTTTTTGAATCTGATAATAAAGACGACGCTTCTCTTATTTCTACCTCCTTTCTCAAAAACTCAACTAAGTGTTCTATATCAAATGAGTCACGCGATTCGCGTTGTCTATTGTAATACAAATTTAACTCTTCTGGAATTTTCTGTAGTATTACTGGGCAAAGTAAACTACTATAAGTGCCTGCTGCAACACCTAAAGACTTCAATGATCGAATTTGAATTTCAATCGTATCATACATTTTTCGCAATGCTGGAACGTTCGCGCATGTCTTAACGGAATCAATCAACAACAGTTTATTCATGTGCGAGCTTATAATCAAATCTAGCCTTCCGAATCTTTCTTTTAACAACTTAATTGAGGAATCATAATTTTCGTTTGTTAACGAAAATCCCGAAACTGCTGACAAGGCAGTACCTCCTAAAAATGTTTTCAGATATGAAAACTTCTCAACCTTGCTTAAGGAATTGTTATTATGAATAGCCACCTCGTAGGAATTCCAGAAATCCAACCAAGAACTACAATCACCATAAAACTTCTCAATACTTAATTTCGGAAGCTTAACTACACTACTTTCGTTTCTTACTACGCGTTGTTCCAACCTAACATTTTCATTAACCCGAATTTCATTTTGCGAAACCCAGTTAAAAGTACTTTCTATTTGCCTATCTATTTTCGTTTTCCATTGAATACCGCGTTCCTGATATTCTTCACTCTCAGCAATTTCGTTTTCTAACTCATCTATACCGATTATTGCTTCTATTTCATTATCTAAACCCTTAAGATTCTTTATCTTTTCAATCAACTGGTTTCTTTGATCACAAAGATCATCAAGCTTTTGTTCTTTACTATAAATTTCACTTAAAGGTTTATTTATTGCATCTTCAATTTTTGTCAAAAGATTACAAAAAAGCTGTCTAATGCAGTTTCGTTTCTGCCTTAACCTTTCTACTCTTTTCACCATGTTTGCATAAACTACTTCTGTTTTCAAAACTAAATTTCAAATTAATTTACAACAACGAAATAATCAAATCACCACTATAAATTCAAAATTTCCTATCACATACAAATTCATAACACTTCAAGACTGAATCTAAAGGGACCTACCTCAATTCCATGGTCTTGAATCAGAAACTTTCAAAACAAAGGAACATTCCATCAGAAGGTCAGCGTTGGTTTCATCACGTCCGGCTCACCACTAAATTGTGGTGTCATCGTTTTGAAGTGTTGAGTCATTTAGTTTACAGTAGTTGTCTTTGATTATTTATTGAAAACAATAACAAAACATGATTTAAAACAAATATTAATATCTTACGCGGAACAGTGCCGGATCAATTTATACATCTTATCATATCATCGTTCAGTTCCGTTCTGACTCTATTTTCCCCCCGTCGCGGGAAAAACAAACAGCAGTTTATCCCTTTAGGGAATTATAGTTGGAACAACCGTAATATGTTTTATAACTGAATAAATGTAATTGACCACTATGTTAACTGTAACTGTAATTCCACCATCGTATTGCTTTCCAGTAATTTCGAGAAGCAAAAAGTAATAGAAATATCTCGGTGACCGGTTGAAAACTATTTAAGGTCGAAGAGAGACATTTACTCTCAAAGTTGCTTAGTTGTTGCGAGTTGTAGTTCCGCGTAAACTCAGATAAATCGAATTTGCTTTCCCTTTAGATGAGCTTTGAATTGTGTTGTGTTTAACGTTCTTAGTAGTCTGAAGTGTAACTACTGGTGTGCGATACTGTGTGATACTTGAACACTTTTACAAATATTTCTGTGGAAAATTGCAGAATTCTGAAATATTTCTTTTGACAAAAATAAAAATTTATGGACCTAGTATCGGACTTGGGCATTCAATATATTACGAACACGTACGCAGTCAAAAAGATATAGGAACACAGAAACAGTCGAGCTAGCAAGTATCCTTATCGAATCAGCACAAATTAGACGGAAAGCATTTTCTAGAGAATTAATAAAATTTGACATTTATACGTATCCAAAGCTTAATATCTGTATGAATTTGATTACTCAGTATTACGGAATTGAGCAATCTAATTGAAGAAGTAAAACATTTAGCTAACGCAGTACGCAATAATTATTCAGCATATCAAGGAAGCAACGAGTAATATCTTACTCTTTAACTAAATTTAAAGTGGCAGAGAGGTGCAATTTCATTACATTGAGAAAAAGTTTACAGTAATTTAACATCTTAATAACCAATCATATTTAAATAATTGTTTACGGACTTGTTTGAGTATTCACAATGAATTTTATCGGATCCTCTCCATTAACTTTGCTATACTACATTTCTGTTAGGGTAAAAAGGAAAGAAGTTGCATCTGTGGTATTTGAGAGAATAGCCCTTCGGGGAATTCAGTGTTTGTTCTTACTGCCTCTTGCTTATCTCTAAACCTCCTAATTATCTTAATTTGAGGTTTTCTACCAGTCGTATAGGGGATCAAAGCTGCATAGTTTACCTTAATTCCAGGTTGTTTAAGTATATTTGTTGGAAAGCAATTTATATATCTGTATTTATTCTAGGCTTTGTTTAATCTGCATGTACTTATATAATGATATATTTTTAAAAAACTAAATAAGTCTTATTGAAAGTTAATTCTTAACCCTTCCCTAAATCATTTACAAAATGTGGTTCGCTTTGTTTAGTTTGCTTCCTTAAGATAAGTTATTCCAGAATACACTCCAGGGGCATTGCTTTCATAAAAGATGCTTTCATAATGGGAATTTCAAAAAGAAATGTTCTTACTTTTACATCCGACATCTGTTAAAGAAGACATCCATATAACCAATTTTTTACTCCACCAAGAAATCTGGTCCACATAGAAAATATGACGTCTCACGCAATGAGCCAACAAAGGCAAATTTGCTTTGAAATTTGATACGATGTACCTGCCTAAATTTGAATTGAATCCTTTACATAAATGTTGTCTTATATAACGCCAGTGATGTTACAAGTTGATACAATTAAATTTCAATAGTTAGTGTTTATGTAATACTAGTCGCTGCGCGGCCAGCCTTCGTCTGGCTTTTAAGTGTACCGGAAAAATGCCTAAAGAGAACACCAAACATTAAATTTGAAAACTGCACAGAATTTTACTCTGCAGAACAATTTTATAGAAAAAGAAACAAGCAACAACGGAAAAAAATCAGTTAAAAATGCATTACATATAAAAAGCATACAACGAAATAAGCAATATCCCTTAATACAAATATTACCTATCCTAATAAATAAATTAACCAACTTCCCTTTGCAAAATCTTAAGAACTCAAATGGTAGAAACAGATTAAGAACTTAAACAGATTAAAATATATCATGCAAAACTTTTTTAAATTAAAATTATATATAATTAAAACATAATATAAAATATTACAATGAAATAAGCAATATCACTTGATACAAATGTGAATTATCCTAATAAAGTAATTAAATAGGAAACAACCGTTGCAAAAAGAAACAACTTTTTAATTTCTTAAACTTTTCAGTCTCTTAAAAACAGTAACATAAGGAATACGATGAACAATTGTTGCCAAACCGAAATTTTTAAAAGAATGAAACTATGCAAAATGATGCAATTTCATCAAAAATCCATCAACAACAATAAAAAAGGAAAATTGTTGCCAAAATTACATTTTAAAATATCTGAGATGTGAGAAGTGTATTAGGAAGCTTCATTTAAAAAAATAAAAAAAATATTATTATTTTTCCAAAATTCTTTTTTTAAATGGAGTCGAAAGGATTAAAGTTCAACTGTCCAAAAATCAAAGGAAAATAAACAGCACATTTTTTAAAATAAGTTTTTTTAAAAAAAATTCCGCTGAAAAGGTGTTAAGCTCACCTTCCTAAATAAATTCTTATTTAATCGATTTACTGAAATACGAAATTTATTTTAAGTTCGTAAAATAGCTAAGTGTCTCCGCTTCACGACGATGTAAAAATGAAATGTATAGAGTGAAATCTCGCTTTCCTGTAGCCCATTATGTCTCAAAATGACGCGATTTGGTCACAAAACTTAAAATAAAAAAAAATTCGAATTCGAATTTCGAAAAACTCGCTTCGAGGTGCACTGGCTCTTGTGTAGATACACCTATGTACCAAATTTCGTAGCCCTGGATCTATTAGCTTACTCGCAACACGAACGAAAGACACACACACACAGACTCTTTGTTTTATTACATGTAGAGATAGCAAAGGTGTGCAATATATAATTTAATGAAATCACTACTACTCAAATTCCTTTTGAAAACATGATTGAAAAATAAATGCACAGGGGAATCAAATGTCTGGAACAAAATAAATGTAAAGAAGCAAAAGCATTTTATTATTTCCTTATTAAATGAGCATAGTCTACAAATATTATTCGAAATTGTATTTTGTAAGGAATTGGTGTTAAAAAATGTGCGAAAAGAAAGAAGAAGAACGTAATTATATTTCTCAAACATGATTTTATATTACAAAAAATTATAATGGCGTGGAAATATTGGGAACTGAAATAAAAGGTATTAAGCTGTAATGTATTTATTTATTTTATTTAATCAGTTACTTTATGAAGCAGCTTTACTGTCTCCCTATCCGTTTTCCTACCAGAATGCTAATTTTAGTTCCAGTATACAAATGAGTTGGAGAGGGATAGTATTTAAAGGAAACTTTTAGATTGTTTAGACAGAGCATGTTCCTACTGTTGAAGTTCACGGTACTAAATGAAATTCAGTGATAGCAGTCTGTCTTCATTGCTGTATTCTTGCCAATAGTCCTTAGCAAGCCAGTAGAGGTTTGAATCTACTTGCGCGCTATTATTTCTGTGTAGCCTTTGGGCTATCTTTAATTTAGTTAACTTGAATTTCTTACTTTTAAAGTACACCATAAATGCTGTCTGGTTTGTAAGCACAAGAAGTCCCTTCTGTTAACTATTTGAGTTCTTACTAAAATGGTCATTCTATGCTTTCTTACTGGACATAGCGATAATTCAACTTAACATACACTTCTCAAGAAGGCGAGACTGTACAAAGAAATACAATAAAATATTTAGCTGTGACAATATCATATTAACATATAACAATAAAATATTTAGCTGTGAATGAAACATTTTAAATATTGGACATGTTTCTTATAAAAACTTGCAGTTTCTCCATTTCATATGGCACGGTTAGACACCTGTGTTCCATCTCGCTAAAGAAAATTTCATAGTCTTCTTAAATCTTGATTTTTTTTTCTTTACATGATTTGTTAAGGGACTTTTTGTCCATAATGGAAACTGTTATGATAATGATAAATAATAAACTACGTTAACTTATTATTAACAATATTTCCATGAATTAAAAAAAAACTTCGATTTAGTACTACAGGGCTTACGTCCAGATTTCTGGTACTTACCTGATGAAATAATTATTATGAACCCTAATATTTAAGATAACAGCAAGATGTTTAAATACATTTTTGTTATTGCCTTTCCAAATTATACCTCCCCGCGTTATTTATTACTAATTTCAAGTAATCAAAATACAATTCTTGTAACTTAGCAATGCTCCAGATGACATATGCAAAATATCGTTTCCACAAAAGCTATAAATTTCTTAAACGATTTGAAGGATTCAATATTGCAGATACAATGGATACGAGACCTTATTATACATCGCAAGTATATTTGCATGCAAATGCAAACCAAGCACCGAAAACTACTGCATTAATTCTTCACAATGTCATTTTCGCTCTGTAACTTCATTTTGAAACGGCGTTAATCCGCTTCAGTTGCATTTTCAATTAGAGTACACTTCCAAAAGCAGGCGTCTCCAATTTTTAACGATCGTAAACAGTTGTAATAAGCTTAGAAAGCACCTGAGAGGGACTTTTATTGCCTCTGAAGTTGTTTTGAATAATTCTATGCACAATGCAGTTCTTTTGGTGTATGCTTTATATATTTATCGGAATACTTGAATCGGATTAATGACATGGTGGGTATTTTAATCAAATCTAGTATTTATTTAAAGTTAAGATTTTAAGGATAAAACTTTCTGAAGAACTGTTTAACACTTAGAATAATATTTCCTGTTGAAAATTAACGCTTAAATCTTTATCAATCAGGATATCATACCTGTTTGCATAGGAAAATGTATGAATTGTTGATATCGTCTGAGTAAGTTATGAGAAAATCAGCTTTGACAGTTATATGCATTTCCTATATGGAGACATTAGGTTATTTTGAAGCATGAGATATGAAAAATGAGCAGTGGACTCGAACTTGGACGCACAAAGTGTACGTACTCTCGAATAGTATGTGTGCTACCGTTACATCACGAGGACATAGTGAGAGGAAGAAGAAAATGCCTTACATACTCCCCCTTTTAAAGGGCGACTGGAAATTAGGAGCCCAATCGCCAAATCCTGGGGGTAATAAATTATTGTCCAAACTTTGTTTTAATTCGAGCGCCACTTCTGGAGTCATTAGGTTATTTTGATGCGCAAGGCCCTCGCCGGAACTCGAATCTACACCTCTTGAATGTGTGCTACCGTTACGTCACGAAGGCCTGCTGGAAGGAGCGAGAAAATGCCTTATACGTACTCTAAGAAATGATTAATCACAATAAAACTTTTTATAGATTTACAATCTGCATTCCTTTACTCTATAGATGAGGAGGAAATGTATTTTCTTCATGAGTAGAGACAATTAGGATTATTGTTACTGTGTGACTAAGAAATAGAATTCTTTTTGAAGGCCTTCAATTGCATGCACAGTCTCGACATTGATATTGTATTTCAAATTGCTTTATATTTTCGTTATTGATACCATTCAGGATTTATGCTCAAATATAACATTCGGATCATGATATCATTTCATAATTCTACAGACCTGGCTATAGTTAGCAAATGAAAAACTCATCACATATTAATTTGGTATTAGTTACTTCGAAGGAAATCATAAACTAGAAATCTTTCTAATCATAAAATAGAAAAAATCTAGTCGTAACAGGCTAAAAATTTTGAAGGCTATTGAAATCTGTATAAGATTAGGTTTTCTCCTATTTTAAGCTTATACCATATTTAGAACGTTCTAGTGTTAAAGAAATGTTTACTCAGCAATTTAAACAACAGAAGATGCTAGGCGTTCTCATATTCTACATCTTGAATGGTTATACAATTCACAAGAAAGCATAGATTTCATTCTGTAAATTAAATCATCCTGAGTATCAGCTTAGACATGAATTAATTACTTTCGGAAAGATATAGATTAATAATCTTAAAAAAATATCTTCGTCCAATATTGTTTAGTGTTTAGTGATAAGTAACTGTGAGGACAAAATGGCTAAAATAAACTGAGAAAAATTCTAGTATTAAAGAAATATCAGCAGCTATATTAAACTATTGTTGTCTTTAAAATCTTACTAAGCAGATTCTTTCACTATCTGCTACTTTCGGCACAATTCACATAATTCTGTTTACAGCTGGAACTGGCCTTTTGTTTGAAACATTTAGACATTGCTTTGAATTTGCATATTGATTGAAATGAATCGTTGTAAGAGTATTCTGAGTAAGTTAAGTTTTAGAAGAAAACAATATACTAGCCATTAATTATTTTAAGCCAAAGGTGCGTTAGTGCAGAAGGGCTATTACTCTGAAAGCGGAATTTTGCGTTGAATCACTTAAATGCGATGCATCTATTTTCAAATTTTTGTCACCAAATATTATCGCCCTGAATTATACTTAAAGAAACTAAATAATGAAGAAGCTGCATGAATGTATATGCATTTCTCGCACAGTGAAAAACAGCGGTAACTAGAGGCATCAGATTTTGAATAACATAGTCCTCTACCCGAACATCGGATCCTGGAAACCCGGATTTGGAATTTGTTTTATTGTCTATTTCCTAATTTGTAAAACGTTAACACATTTTTGATTAAAATACTCAACAATTTCGAAGCGAGCAATGGTAGCGCTGTGCGAGATAAAGCATTTTTATCTCCGGCGCTTGAGTCTGTCTGTCGGAAATTCTAAAGATATGCTGTTTTTAAATATTTTCAGCCCAAATGCTGTCAAACGTATATGTGACTGTAAATGAGAAAGGCCAGTTTTGGGGGTAATATAATGTATCAAAGCTTAAAGATATTTTTTTATTAAGTTTAAAGTGGAATGAAGAAGCTGGGCTTAGTTCGGAAAACAAAGCAGCACTTTCTCGTATGAAGACGAAAAAATCAGTTTAAAAACCAGATTAAAAAAAAAGAACGATTATAAAAAATCCTAAAGCTTTCAGGTTTTATATTACGCCCAAAAGGACTTTTTTTAACATTTTGTCTGTTACCTTTACTTACTAAATATCCTGTTCTTTGCATTTAAGCCGCATAAAATACAATTCAATAGTATTAATGTTATAAGGTATTACTCCCCCCCTCTTCGCATGCCTTCGTGGCGAAATTGGTTAGCACGCTCGGCGCGTATTTGAGTGGTCTGTGGTTCGAGTTCCGGTGAGGGCATTGCTCATTTTTCACATCTCCTGCTTTAAAAAAAATACCTAATACCTCTGCAATCTCACATAATATTTAAAAACAGCGTATCTTTAGAATTTCCGACTGACAGTCTCGCGCATTTGAGATATTTTTTTTTCTTTTTTGCTTGCTTTGAAATCGTTGAGTCTGTTAATCGAAAATTCGTCAGTAGTTTACAGATATGAAATAGAAAATAAAAGAAATTCAAAATTCGAGCTCCCAAGGGCCCATGTTCGGATGGAGGATTACGTTATTGAAAAGTAGATTAGGCTCTAGGTATCGTTGTTTTTTTCACAATGCGTGAAACATACATACGTTCATACCGATTCTTTAAGCCCTTTAAATATAACACAGAGCATTTAGTAGCAACAATTTCGTCGTTAATAGTGAACCGACGCAAAATGTAGTTTTGAGATTAAAAGCCCTTCTGGGCTATCGCCCCTTTGGGCTAATAACATACTTTAATACATCCAAGATTTCACTATTTTGCCTATAATAGTCAAATGTAAGTGCTGATTATGTTAGTGGAATACATATATGGAGAAGGTGAGCTTAAAAATTGTCACAAATAAAAATAATAGCAATAATAAACAATATACTCGTAGCTAAGTGCTTTTCTGTTGGAGCTCAGTCCAACTTTATTCCAGTGTTTTATACACAGTCCAGTCACATTAATGTGACCATCTGTCAAAAGCCAGAATAACCACCTTTCGCAGAGCGGACTGCTGCGAGACGTGCAGGAAGAGAGTCACATAGGTCCCTGAAGGTGTTCTCTGGGATGTTGAGCCATGCCGACTCTAATGCCGTTTCCAGCTGCGCTAGATTACGCGGTTGAGGATCCATGGCGCGAACAACTCGATCGAGATGGTCCCACAGATGCTCGATTGGGTTTAAGTCAGGTGAGTTTGCTGGCCAGGGGAGGACGGTAAACTCATCCTGGTGCTCTTCGAACCACGCACGTACACTGGCAGCTGTATGGCACCTCGCATTGTCCTGCTGGAAGATGCCATCATCCTGAGGAAAAACAATGCGCATGTAGGGGTGAACATGGTCCGCAAGGACAGATGCGTACTTGTATTGATCCATTGTGCCTTCCACAATGATCAGTGAACCTAGAGAATGCCAGGAAAACATTCCCCAGACCATAATGCTCCCGCCTCCAGCTTGGACCGTTCCGGCAATGGTTGCAGGGTGGTTCCTTTCAGAGGTTTCACGCCTTATACGCCAACGTCCATCTGTCCGATGGAGCATAAAACGCGATTCATCCGAAAACGCAACCTGTCGCCACTCAGTGGACGTCCAGCTGCTGTACTGGCGTGCAAATTCTAGCCTTCGCCGTCGATGAACAGCAGTCAGCATAGGTGCACGAACCAGGCGTCTGCTTCGGAGGCCCAGACGCAGCAATGTTCGCTGAATAGTACTTTGGGAGACACTTTTGGTAGCCCCTTGGTTCATTTTGGTGGTCAGTTGCTCAACGGTAGCCCGTCTATCTGCCCGAACGCATCTCCGCAACCGTCGTTCGCCTCTGTCATCTATGGCCCGTGGTGCACCACATTTGCCACGTCGCTGATTTTGGACAGTCCCATTTTGCCATGCACGGTACACTTTTACCACGGCGGCACGCGAACAGTTCACAAACTCAGCCGTTTCGGAAATGCTTCCACCCTTGGCCCGAAAGCCAATGATCATGCCCTTTTGGAAGTCGGATAAATCGCTTCGTTTCTGCATTACGCCAACGATTGAAATGTTTTCCGAAGCCCTCACACACCCTTTATATACGCTCAACTGCACTGTGCTGCCACCTGCCTTCTGTGATTGGTTATTTAACTCTGACATGGAAAGTACGTGGTGGTCACATTAATGTGACTGGACTGTGTATACGGGTGAACACAGGAAAAGCTTTAGTATCTCATGTTGAAACTGTACTGCTTGGTCGGAATAAAAATGCTGAGCTTATAACCTTTTTTTCTTGACATCTGGTTGAAATGAAGTAAGTCATAAACGTGATTGGTATGTGTAATTATTTCGAAACGTTTCTAGGGAATCCGAACTGTGAGACGAAAATTTACGTGCAATAATTTCGGTCTCAAGACCAAAATTGTCTTTCTTATCCTAATGATGGATATTCTATCCATTTTATTTAAATGATGAAGAAGAAGGAAGATCTCAATCCTTGACGAAAAACGATTTTTTTTCCATAAAAGATACAAGCAGACCAAATGTTTTTACTTTTTTATATTAACATATTTACTTTCTTGTACGAAATATACGAAGTATTGTAATCACGAAAACTTCCGGATACCATATTTCAATGAGAATATCCATGTTATAGCTATCGAATACAATTAACGATGTTTTTGAGTGATATTTGTACGTAAGGACAGAATAAAGGTTTTTTTTTCACAAAACGAATTATAAAACTAATTTCAAATGGATTCAGAAGAGATTTTTTATGGCGTCTGTACGTACGTATGAATAAATTTGTATGTATGAATGTCTGTATCTCGCATAACTCAAAAACGAGTAGCCTCAGACTGTTGAAATTTTGTATATAGGACTGCTATAGCATGTAGTTGTGCACCTCCCCTTTTAGTGGCAATCGGCCTCACCAAAAGTATATAAATATATGTGTATATACCCCCACAAGAGTTACTCTGCTTATTGAGCTCAGTTTTTTATTCTTATATGTTGGTAAATTGTACATTTTTTTTTTTGCTTTTTTGATTTGAGATATGGTTTAGACAAAAATAATATTTTGCTAATAATAAAATTATTTTCTTCGGGACTGATTCTGAAATGGGTAACTTCTGCTTGAAACATTAGTGGTACATCCAGACTGTACAAATGAAAAATAGTTACATACAAAATAAAAATCTTAAAGGGCCTCAGGCTGCATTATTCAATCAATTACTAATTTATGTGTTGTTCTTTTCATTATTATCACGTAATCTGCTTGCTTTTTAACATTTTTGCCATCCGCGTATATGGATATTACAGAAAATATGTATAAGGATTTGTATATCCATCGTTTCTGACAGAAACAAAATGTAAAAATAATGAAATGGCATTTAAAAATTTAAATTGAATACTTACAAGTATATTTTGATTTTTAAGAATTATCTGTAAATATTTCACACGCATTATTTAATAATATTGCTAAAACGCTCTGTAAACGTAAATTAAATGTTAAAAATTGTCAAAAAAAGCAATTACATTTCATCATATTACCATTGCAAATAAGTGACATACAAACACTCAGCTGTCATATAAACATATGTCACTGGAGTTTTTAAGTGGTTGCTTCTCGTGATCGATCACAGAAAACCTGAGACACAGAATGAGGGGAACAAAAACTGGAAAGAGCAAAGAAAAGAACGAGAGAATATTTGGTTAATACTATTAACAACTTCAAGGAAGGAAAAAAAAGGTCAGTTCGAGAAAAGAAATATTTTCATTTCATTGTAATAAAAGAAGTACACAAATGCAAAACTAATTTTCATGCAAGAAAAGCAAAGATGTAGGGACGGAAAATTATTTTTCATACAAGAATTGTGTTTTAATTTTTACAATTCTTTCATTGAAGAAAGTGAAACTGAATACAAAAGGATTTAAAACATTCCATTGTGACTGTAACGACTCTTCTGAGCATTAGGAAAGGAAATTCATACTTTGTGGGGGGGGGAAGAAAGGAAAATCAGAACCGTTCCTGCTTGTCACATTTTTTAGAAGGCTTCTTTTGTTAAATCATGAAACGAATAGTGATACGTTGAGAAAGAAACAAAAAGAATTATTGTGCATTTCTCAACGTTTATTTTACATTAAATAGCTTTGATATATTAACATATTGAAAGAGTATTTAATAGTAAATTCGCGTAAAGTAATAAATTAATAGTTATTCCCTTCCACATCTTGTGAAAATGTGAAGAGTTTAAATGAATGTACTTGTTAGGAAAGGAAGTTAGGTGGACTATATGATACTGATAGAAAAACGTGTATTTGCAGGGAATTTGGGCTATAAGGTATTCCTCCAGTCTTCTTAGCATGCCTTCGTGGTATAATGGTCAGCTCGTTCGGCGCGTATTCGAGAGGTCCGTGATTCGAGTCCCATCAAGGGTATTCCTAATTTTTCACGTACCTCAGCATCAAAAAATCCTAATGTCTCTACAGTGGCTCCCGAATTAAAAGGTGGTAGATGATGATTCCCCACTACCAGAATCTGGCGAATGGGTCCTCTAATTCCCAGTCGCCCTTTAAATGAGGGAGTATATAAGGTATTTCTCGCGCCTTCTTAGCATGCCTTCGTGGTGTAATGGTCAGTACACAGGAGCTTATTCGAGAGGTCCGTGGTTCGAGTTCCGGCGAGGGCATTGCTTATTTTTCATCTCTTTTGCTTCTAAATACCTAATGTATCTACAGTGGCACCAGAACTAAAAGGGTGGTGGATGATAATTCTCCACAACCAGGATTTGGCGATTGGGTCCTCTAATCCCCAGTCGCTATTTAAAAGGGGAAGTATGTAAGGTTCCCCTGCTTTCTAAGCATGCCTTCGTAGTGTAGAGATCAGGATGCTCGGCGGTCATTCAAAAGGTCCATGGTTCGACTCCCGACGAGAGCATTGCTCCTTTTTTATCTATCTTACTTTAAAAAAATACTTAATCTCTCTACAGGGCAATCCATTACGCAAACCTATAATTCTAAATACAACATGCGCTTATAACCGATTAATCTACGGAACAGCAAAAAGGATCGCACAGTTTTATAAATAAAATATATAAAGAGGAAAAGAGCCCTTTATTCTATCAATATATACAGAGCTCTGGCAAAAAAATTGTCTAAATGGATTCGGGAAAATGAATATTTGAAATATGAGCCTCGAATCGTTTCACGATCACAATATGTCCTTTACTTCGTACAATGAAGTGGAAATAAAATTTCTATTTGTTATTTATGTAGAGGATAAATTTGTAAGGTATATTTTAATCTTATAACAGTTATTTTAATTTAATTTACCTTTGCTATCTTATTTCGTTTCAACTTGCCACTCCCTACCAGAATGGGATTTTACAAACGCATTGAATACAAATGAGGAAGAGTTAATGTTAAAGGAAAGTTCAACTGCCGTTGTGAGAGAGAGTTAGGAATCCCGAATAGCGCGCGTTTACCTTTGGGCTACGTCTCTCTAAGCAAAAACTTTAAAACTTCTATTGGTTAGACTTCTACTTCCCTCCTAATTTTCAGAGAATGTACACCCGGGGGTTGGTGCTACGAACACCCACTCCTCTACTATTACCATCAAACACATGAAAGGACTTTCGGCTTGTCATATATTTAGAGTGCCCCCATGCCGCAAAGACACCATACATTTACAAACATCCATGCCTTCTCCGGGAGTCGAATCCGGGCACGTCGTCACCGCAGTAGCGTTCCCTAACCATTATACCGTTTGGATGGCAGATTTAACTGTTGATTAAAGGTGAAATTATGTCAAAGACGATACGTTAATTGTACTAAACTTATCAGGACTTAGCATTCTGTGTGTATTCTTTGAGAACATGGTAAATTCTGTAAAGGGTTCTTATCCTTACGTTCTAAGTCCTGAACTGGAACAGGGAGCGGAAGGTACGCTATGTTCTGATGTAACTGCTGGGCTGGAGAATAACTGCACGTGAAGGGATTTGAAATCCTCTTTTATTAATTCACTATTAATAACAAACCTCCCTATTCGGGAGAGATACAGAAAGTAAAAGACCGCACTTGGGTCTTAACGTAACAATCAAATAAATTTAAATAAATTAAAATATAACTTAAATTAAACTTTGCTTCGCAGAGCAATTCGCGGAAGTTGGCCTCTATCTAAAAGGGTGCGTAGCAAGATATACTAAATACTACCGCACTTTAATTTATTTTACAATGCAATCACGTAGTAAGCACTATGGCTTATAAATTTAAACTGCTAGCTGGTCAGGCGAAAGTTGAGCAGCGTGACCGTGATCTGAGGCAAAGCTCTCACACACCGAGAGGTTTTTACCTCTGGCTTAAATAGTGCTTGGCTGAACTTCAAAAATTAGCATAAGCTAAAAACGCGCGCTTCTTCTGACAGGAAGTTGAAGCAGAGAGGAGATAGAAAAGATTTAAATTAAAATAACTTGGTTAGTTTAACTAAAACCTTACAAACTGTGCCTTAGAAAATTTATTACATTGTATATATTACATTAGATTCTTATATTAATATTCATAGCTTTTATTTAATGCAGGGAAAGCAGCACGTTATTAACAGTTTGAAACTTTCACATATGAAATAAAAAGCATTCTTTCGAAATTCTTAGAGTTCAAAATCTTTAACTATTAAACGCGTTAAACTATTAGATTGTCTCAAGTGATAAACCTACTTTAGTATTAAATAGCAAATTAATTAAAACCCAGCTTCAGACTGGACGATAATCCGTATAATTACAATGTTCTAGGTTGAATATTGTATATCATTTGTACTGTCCTATTCAGTTGCAAAGACTTTAAGACATTAACGGAGTCTAACCTGCTATTCACAATGTAACCTGCGTCTATTCCAAATTCGCATTTATTCATGTGAGCTGATAGTAAAATAGATTAATTCTTTTAGACAATTGTTTATTCCGTTTGTATTAAATCTAACCAATTACTAAGGTCTCAAGTGAACCAGACACTATTAAGATTTAGATACGATTGCGGATTATTGAAACGCTCATGTAACTTACACATAACAGCAACTTAGAGCTGTATAGTAAGCTTGTAAATACAGTTCAAAAGAAATGTCAAATTTGCCTGTTTACTTCACTCCAAAGAATGTTTATTCTTCATATACAAAATTTAAGATTTAAATTTGTAACTAATATCTCGAATTATATACAGACCAAATTTAGTTCTGAGATTTATACAGAAAACTGGTCCTGATACGGGCCCCAGTACAGTAAATATAATGATTCATAATAATTCTCTTCTTTCTATAAGATTAATAAACATAACCAGCTAGAGTCATGAATGCATGTAATAAAAGGACAATGCCTTAAAATTTTAAGCTGTTTCCCGAGCGGTTTAACTGCAAAATTCGTCACTTAGTGATTCACTCCAAACGTTATGACATATACGGTCGAACCATAAATTAAAAATATATAGCGTGTCATCGATTTAATATGAAAGTACATATTTTAAATGAGTTCCAGGCTCTTGATAAAATTGATATAGAGTTTCAATAGTATAGGTCAGGAATGTTATTGACTATGACAAACTGTCAGAGAACAATGGGACATTTATTTAGTAACGAGAGAGAGAGAATTTCAAAGAGCTATTAATGTATAAAACTTTGCCTGAGATTAATAGCAACGTCATTAAATTGGTGACCAAAGATTTATCCCTGAAAGAGTAAACATAAATTTTGTGAATGTTTCAAACAGTAAGTGTGCTTCGACATTTCATATTATAAGGTATTTCTCTCGCTTTCTTAGCATACCTTCGTGGTGCAGTGGTCAGCACGCTCGACACGTACTCGGCGACGAGTCCCGGCGAGGGCATTGCTAATTTTTCATCTTTCCTGCTTTTCAAAAAATACCTAATGACTCTACAATATTACATGCAATAATGCCATTACCTAAGCTAACTTTGCATTATATTCAACTTAAAAAATGTTACTTATTAGAACAGCCTCAAACAAATTAAATATTATTTATGAACACTTTCTTCTCATCTCTCAGCAATTTAAAGTATTAAATATGAATATATGCTTCCTCCATATTATCCCTTCTCCATTCATTCAGATTAAGATTATCACGATAAATTTTTGAGTCACAATATAAAAAGAAAACAACAACAGCAACATAGACAACAGTAACAATGATAATTTAGAAATTTTACATTAAGACTAAACGGGTGTTTTTTCATTTGCAGACACATACACGTTTCGGGAGCATTTGGGCTAAAGCCAAATTAGCTAGAGCACTTCTTTAAATATAATACAGTTATTGGTGGCAACAATTTGAAGAGATTCGATGAAAAATGTCATGTTGAGACTAGTACCCCTTCTGAGCTAACGCTTGTTTGGGATAATAATGATAAAGTACTAATTTAAAAAATCATTGTCATCCGCGAAAATGTTTTACTTTTTTCAAACTGGAACAGCATTTATCACCACAAAAGTGTGAGTCAATACTTTACTCAATAACTTCATGAGAAACTTCATTGGCAACAAACTTGTTAATAACACATGTGTTGCTTAATTAGAGGTTCCATTAATATATTTAATGGTATTGTGCAATAATTACTTATGTTCCTAACAATCATCGCAGGGAAATTGAAGATATGAAAATAAGCTAATAAATAAACCAGTAAATAAATCAATCAAAATGACCTCAATGTTTGCATAAAACTCACTTTGGAATTTTTCGCAAAGAGCATTGTGGATAAAACCACTAACTATTGCTCGATAATCCTGTCAGGACTGAGTGTTCGGTGCATATTCTTGGGAAACATCTTCGTGACAGCTTGAAGTCCTGATCTTGAACAGGGAGCTGAATGCAGCAATGTTCTGTGGTAGAATATTGTGATTAAGTGGTAAAGAACTGCTTATTGAAAGTTTAAAATCGTCTTTTATTAAATCATAATTATTTACAACCACTTCCCAACTCGGGAGGGATACAGAAAGTAGAGACCGCACTTGGGTCTAAAATAAACAATTAAACTAATTTAAACTAAAGCTAAATAGAAATTAAATCGTCGTTGCTCACAGAGCTATGAACGCGAGGTTGGCCTCTAAACTAAATGGTGCGTAGCAAGATTTAACTAATACTGACGCACTTGGAATCACTTCAATAAGTAATCAAGTAAAAGCGTTACGGCTTAGAATTTAAATACTAGCTATTCAGGCGAACGTTGAATAGAGTGACCGTGGTCTGAGACTAAAAGCTCTCTCACGCTGAGAGGTTTCTACCTTTCGTTTAAATACTACTTGGCTCCACTTCAAATTAGCATAAAGCTGAAACGCGCGCTTATTCTAACGGGAAGTTGAAATGAGAAGAGATAGAAAAGTAAAATTAAAAATAAAATTTTGTTAGTTTAACTAAAAGCTTACAACCCCCCCCCCCAAAAAAATGTCTCGAAACGGGCTAATGAAACCGTTTCGAAATGAAATCTAGGTGCATTAATGTAGTCTTTTCCACTGCAAATACGAGACTTAGAATATCATACGCAAAAACATCTGTTTCCCTGTGCAGACAGCCTTCCTGTGTTTTGTCTTAATCCGTTATCTGAAGCTAACCAAACTTAGCAGAGCTAGCGCAGAGGATAAGCTCCAAAGTGTGAATAAAAATACGAAATTTCCAATCTTGATTACCAGCTTCATTTCATAACACTGTAATTTGATGCAAATATTAAATCTATTACCGATATTTAATAAGTATCTCAATATTGAACTTGTTTTAAATGTTCTAAATACATAGCAGTTTTGAAATTTATTCTACGCTTTAATAGGAAGAAAATTATACCTTTTTTATTTATCGTGCAGTATAACTGTTACCTTGCATAATCAAAAATAATAGCTATGAAAGTGAACAACTGATGTGGAAGAAATATTCGTATCTTCATAATATGTTCTACGTACCTCAAAAATTGCAGTAAGCTTCTATATGTTGCTCTTTCGCTCTTGCTATAGTTTCTGGAATTTTGACAAAAGGAAATCACATCACGTCTTTCATAACTCGAGACCTGCATTACCGCGCGGAAGGTAATAATCCTAAGAGCTTAAAATAAAATTCTTTACGGGAGAATTTGACAGATTTAATGATCTTCTAGGTGCAAATTCAGACGAGCACATTATAATATTGCATATTTCATAAGGTTGGGCAGATAAAACTTCAAACTGCAGGCTATAAGTGGTCCGCTTTCACAGAAAATGTTCTAAGATAGACTTTCTTTCAAAGTTCCATTTATGTGCATTTTTAAACAAGTTTATTTGTAAAACGATCCGAGTCACAGATAATTTCTTTATTTATACTATAGTTAGTTGCATTCTTAGCATATGCAACTGCAAAATTGTTATTATGATATACTATGATAATTAGCCTGGTATACACAATCCACTGTATCTGCAAATACGATATATGCGCTGCAGGTATTGGGATACGCAAGCCATTTATCTAAGTATAGCACCTTCTTCCACGGCGAGCAGAAGTGTGAAGTACAATAAATTCGCGTTTTAATATTAATGTATGTGTTATTACGAAGGTATATGCATAGATACTATATAGGTATTTTATTCCTAAATATACGTGTTCAATATGATAATTCCTAATAATTGGCTTCTTTCTATATAAGTCATGAATAGAACAAACTACAGCCGTGAATGCAACATCAGAATGTGATAAAAGGACGGTGTCCTAAAAACATAAGCTTCCTATTGAGCAGTGTAGCTGCGAAATTCGCGACTTAGCGATTCAGTCCCCAAAATTAACGGGAGAAACGTCAATCACAAATATATAGCGCGCCATTGATTTAATATGAAAATGCGTATTTTATACACACATACGACAAATGATGGATTGTGGGAAAGCAAAAATGCGTTTGTTGTTTGCTTCACTTTCCATAAAGCAAATAATAAGCACATATTTTGCGAGAACGTTTAGAAATTAATTTTTACTGGATGGTTACAAAAAAATAGCCGGCCTTCAATACTGGTGCCGGAAGATACCGTAGCCGTTGGTGTCTATTGTTAACTGTCCATGTTTTCGGCAACTGTGTCACGAACCTGCTTTATGCTGTACCTCAGCGTTTCTCAACCTTATTCCCGGCCCAATTTTCAATCATAATTTTCATCACACCCTTCCCCGCATACAGTACAATGTATAAAACAATAATTTATTATGAGTCGCATACAATAAAACGTATACAATATTAATATATATTGAGTATTTTGATTCCTGTTTTTAATTTATTTTTAACTAACTGCCAAAACAAGAGCAAAAGCGAACCAACGTTGGCGAAAAACCACGTCTGGCATTTTGCCAAGCGGACAGTGAATAGATAGATGAAGAGAATGGAAGCTGGGAAAATATAATATTATATTTGAAATGAACGTCAAACAGGAAGGTAATGTTAAAAGAATATGAAAGTACAAAAATTCGTAAATGAATGTTAACCTAGACGGGGCGAGCTAAATTTAGAAACTGGGATTACGTTTGTTTTAGAATTATAAAGTAAATTATAAAGTAAAAGTTGGAAGCCATCTTAAGCATGCGCAGAGCAAATGTTTTCTCACAGGAAGAAAGGAAATGTTCGATAGTACGTCAACAAATCCAGAGAATTCTTCGAATTAAAATCATTGAAAAGCAAAAATCATTTTTAAAGAAACTTTGTCTGTGAATAAAAAAGCTTTAATTGCATCCTACAAAGTTTCATATAAAATAGCCAGATGTAAAAAACCTCACACCGTTGGTGAAGAGCTTATTTTGCCAACAGCCATTGAGATTGTAGAAACCATCTTTGGAAATAATTTTTCAAAACCATCGCAGTCTATACCTCTTTCAAATGATACTGTTGCTCGTCGAATTGGTGATATAGCTGAAGATGTACAGTGTCAGCTTTTCTCGAAGTTGCGTGACAAATTGTTTTCAATAGAGCTTGATGAAGCAGCACATAGTAATAAAGATGCTCATTTCATTGCCTATGTTCGATTTTGTGATAATATGTCAGTAGTAGAACTACTTTTCTGCAAACCAATAGAACTCAAATAAGCAGCGCTCGCATTATTTGCTATTTTAAATGATTCTACGAGCGAGACAAACATAGAATGGAAAAATTGTGTCGGAATATGCACCGATGATGTTCGTTCAATGTCCGGAAGATTCCATAGTATGCAAGCACGTGTAAAACAAAAATCCCCTCAGTGCGTCTGGACACTTTGCATGATCCACAGAGTAGCTTTGACTTCCAAAGAAATGAGTCCTGGTCTAAATATTGTGTTAACTACGATTGTAGTAAATTATATCAAAATGAGACCCCTGAAAGCAAGAATCTTTTCCGCACTTTGTAAAGACATGGGTTCAATACATTCAGCGTTACTATTTTATTGCGAGGCAAGATGGTTATCAAGTGGGAAATTCTTGCAGCGTGTTTATGAATTAAGAGAAAAAATCGCCTTTTTGCTAGAAGAAAACAGACCGGAAGCCGAGCATTTTCTCGATGGTTTATTGTTCTCATTTCTTATTTGTGATGAAATTGAGCTACTTGGTCGACATATTCGAGAAATTAAATCATTTGAATCTACAACTCCAAGGAGCAAATACACGTATGTTGGATACGAGTGATAAAGTTAATGCTTTTTGTAGAATATTGCAGAACTGTTAGCTAACTGTTAAATTTCCGCACCAATTTGAGGAAGAAAGCTCGGGGAGCCAGTGCGGAAATTTGTAGAGGCCTTTTAACTCACTGTGTATTTTTAGCGTCCCCTTGCCATACAGGCATTGTACATTTACAAATAGCCACACCTTCTCCCGAATTCAAAACATGGCCCATCAGTTCGGCAATCAGCGTCAATTGCCACTGTACCGGCTGGGAGGCTGAGCGAATTAAAGCAGGACTTTACGACATGGGGATACATTTTACTGCTCTTTAATGCTACTGATCCACTGAAACATCCTAGAGAAGCTCCTCACAAACGTTCCAAAATATGTTAATACAGTTTTTATTTAGAGAGATGAGTCTACGAATAGAAACGTATTTTTGTAATGGTTTTTGTTCACAAAGATCTTGATCTTGTTCTGAAAGGTATTTGACAAAACTGTTCATTGTGCGATAAAATTTGGATTATTTATTATGTAGCTTTAAATTTAGAATTTTCTTATAGTTGGTCTAATATTGTGATGTGCGTGTGTTAAAGGGTATTGGAAAACGTAACGTTCTGCGCTTGCCCTTTTGTCGCAAACACAGTTGCCTGAGGTAAATATTCATTATGCGCCAAAATATACAGTGCTGAAAATCGCGCATCTTCGAAAATGCATGTTCGATTTTAGACGAGACATAGCTATAGATGCACATGTTTGCAGTAGTGAAAAGGAAGTTGTGTTGTGCAATTGTTGGAAATAGGTCTCTCGACGGTGGAAAATATATTCCTAGTTGAGCATTATTTTCGCTTTTTCGGAATTGGTCGTGAAGGTGGATCGAGTTGGTATGGACAATATGGTGTGCCATCTCAGCACACGGCTTGTTAGGTTCCTATTTCGTTCAAGATGAGAAAGGCAATGCTCTTACCGTTACAAGAACGCTACAGGGGTTTAGTAATCGAAAAATTTCTTTAGGATTTGAGGAGGTTCTGTAGTGCAAGGAATACTCAAATGAATAGGGAGTGGTATTAACAGGACGGGGAAACCAACAATACCACTCGATAATCTCTAGCTATGCTGCAGGACGAATTTTCCAGGACGAATCATATCAAGTGGTACTGACTTCCCATGACTTCCATTCTCCAATCTTACACCACCTGTCGCCTACTTGTGGGAAATGTCAAAGGGCCTGTTTTTAGAACTCTGCCTTGTGTATGCATAACACGTCCGTTTTTGAAAATATCAGCACTGTTCCAACTCTATTTAGGGTTTTCGCATACGCTGAACATTTTGCGACCGCAAAACGTTGGCTTTGCCATTCAATAATTTCGAGTTTTCTGTAACTGTAAACGTAACCTTGAGCGCCCCTGGGTTACAATTCACATAATCTCTAGTCCATACCTCCGAATAACTGTATTTGCAATCTCATCTCGATCGGTTAACCGGAACGGACGCTAAAAGTGCGGGTGTTGGCAAAGTTTCATTATGACCACCCTTTATATATGTAGTCTGCATGTTAATTTCTTTCGGAAGAAATAAACTCCCGAAAGAAATTAACAGATGACAAAAATTAATAAACAGATAACAATAATGCAATTTTGTTCATATTGGTAACACTTTTTGAAGAGTACATGTTCAGACATGAACTGATTTAAACTGGGGTTACTGAGACATCTTTTCCCGTTTACGACATTGGTTACTTCACGTGTTCTTCTGGCGTGGGA
>KK116875.1:1132805-1150488 GCA_000611955.2 Stegodyphus mimosarum | reverse complement strand
GTGTAGGGGGAGTTTTCAATAGGCAAGAGTTTCTAAATTATTTTTGTTTACTTAAAAATAAAGATTTTCTGAATTACTTTTGTTTTGCTTCAACATTATTTGGTTTTCTACCTATTGACCTTTACTCAATATTCCTAGTCTCTTATTGCTTAATTTCTCAAAATTCAAACTAGTTTAATTTCTTTTTAATTTCATTTTGAGTATTTCACAACATTTGATTTTTTACCCTTACCTATATGGATGACGAAACACGAATTGAGTAATTGGAGAGTTAGGTTTAGAGGTAACTTCCCCTTAAAAAGTCTATCTCCTGCCTGCTCAATAATTATACATTTATGTTAATTTGTCTTAGATTTAAAAATTGATTTAGATTCATTTTTAGGAATTATGTATTTTTTTATTTTCATCATGGTTTTAATTACGCACACTTAATTTAACTATGCTCTTAGAATTTAAATGATATTGTAAACTGGTTATAATAATTAATTTTATATTTGCAATTTTAAATTTATATTCACTTTTTACAAATGTAGAATATTTGTTAAATATATATATAAATATATATATCCTGGAACAGGCTAATGAAATTCAAGGTAGAGAAGCCAGAAACTACAAGATAAGGTGCAAAAATTGTGTGTACCTAAAATGGAAAAAAAAATCAATTAATTAATGAATAGAAGAAAAAAATATTTACTTCCCTCGCCGAATCGTCATCAAAGAGTTGGTGCAGCCATAGGAGTAAATGAAACAGCTTGTTTCTTAACTAACAATTACACAAATTGTAATTTAGAATTTAATACTTCAAATAATAGAAATTTTTGTCATGTAACACAATACACATATATTTATTCTTATTCATTATAAAAGAATCTCGGGGCTAATAATGAAGACCATTAAGTACGATGAACACTAATTTATTTATGAATTAACACATAAAAAGAAATAAAATGCAAGAAAGTTTTAAAGTTACATAGCTCGCGCTGAGCTTTTGAAATCCTCAACTAACGTTCGTTAAGTCACATGACTGTAAGGCAAAAGAAATGTTTATAGTTTTGTGAATGACGCATCACGTGACCAAAAGCAGATGCCCCGTTTTAAGGATGAGTCACGCCATCTGTTACAGTCATTATTAATCGAACCTACAGCAAAGAATATGTAGGTAATTTGTAATTCTCTAGAAATTGTGACCAAAGTTGTATTATTGGGAACTTATTAACTTGAGAGAATGTTTATTACCCATGTCGATTTGAGATAAAAAGTAATGCAAACAATCATTGTATCACATAAGATTTTTAAAAGATGTGGATATGGGTTTCAGGGTTTCTACTATACGATGGAGAGTATGCTTTTTTTACCTGTTTCTTCACTAATTGTTCTGTATGTGACGGCCTGCTAAATAAGTCAACTAAGAATGACCTCCAAATACCTAACGATGCTTTGAATGCTTACAGGGGGCGTGCATACTGAAATTGAAGCTGCGTGTATTGGTTTATGAGGCTTATTAAAAATGGTGACGATAGGATTTTTTAGCTGGCGAAAGAGTTTGACGGCACTTTTTCTCTTTAAGAATTGCCGCTGTACATCACTTGCGTTTGTACATGAGACCTGCCGTTTATAATGGTTCGAAATCCTCAGCAAAATTATATGTTTTACATTGTAGGGGACACGCAGTTTAAGAATCGATTAATTTAACACGTTGAGCAAGGTTGGCAGAAACTCTGGGGGAATCCATTGTCAGCACTTGTATCAGACGCCTTTGGGTCTACTTCAGACTGATGATAAACATCATAGCCGTTATCAGATTAAGGTTTTGCTCCGTCTGTTATGAGATGATGATGTCGAACCGCCAGAGGTTATTAAGGCAAATGGTATGCCTAAGAAGATGACTAAAGTACAGTTGCGTACTTTGATACTTTTCACGATACATTTGCATATCATGAAATACATATCCAATCGATATACTCTCTAAAAACCCGTACTACACCTTTTGTACTCAGGTTTTACTTTGTGAAGCTTTGGTTTGAAAGAAGAAACATATTTAGTGCTCATATTTCAACTACCTAATCCTTCTGTTCCCACACAAGTAAGAACTGTTCTTGCTTTAGGCACTATGGTGGAATAATATTTTTTCTCCTTATAAATCATACCAATGAACTACGGACTGTGAGTAAATGGCTAACCCGGGTGTTGACTCAGAAGAATTCCTGGGAAGTACTGGCTAGGATCTGTACATAGGCAGTCTCAACCACGGGGTATATAAGTAGAATTCACAGGACCAGAGCTCGAGTTTATGCTTAGCTTGTTTCAGGCTTGGCAGGGACCGTACTGATATTGTCGTGTCTGTTCCTCTGTCTGTGGTGTTATATTGTCAGATTTCGAGGGTCGTCCGAGGGGAAACGCCCCTGTTGGTGGAGTCGGGTGATGCCGCTTGGCGTTGCATCCTGACCTAGTGGGGCTCGTCGGCTTCACCGGTTGGATCGCGGTCCCGAGGATTGCCTCTGGGGGCCAGGATGCTATTCTATGTAGGGCGATCCCTGAGAACGCCAGGTTCCTGGTTTTCGGTGTTACTGTTACTGTAAGTAAATTGCTAATTTCACCATTTTAATTAAGGCGTGGAAAACTGTAAGGGAAAAGAAGCGGGAACGGTTTTGGATCAAAATATGAGTCTACAGCTTTTGAGTTGTGAGAACTGTCAAAATGGCCGAAGAATTGAATGATATTTAACATAGCTAACAGTTTTCGAGATTATGTATCCATTCATGTTGATTCATCGTTCTTCACGGTGCTACACTGATAAAAATCAAGCAAATATCCCATGCTCACAGGAAGGAAGCATGGGATATTAGGAAAAGTAGGAATATTAGGATAAGTAGGAAATGAAACAAACCTATTAGAAAATCTCATTTGCACTCAGAAATTAAAATCATTTAATAAACTATTAAAATGGATATGAAATATTTAGCATTAGAAATATGGAGACAAAAATCTTCTAACAAAACAGGTATTTCAGTATCAAATTCTCTAAACAAGAGTTTTAGAATAACCGTTTACTGATTATATTTGTACAGAAATTGTCTTCTACATGTGCAATTTACTAAGAGTTTTCTGTTGATATTGGGAAACAATTTTTTATATTCATTTAGTTGTATGTCTACTTCAGCGTCTCGGAGTTTAAATGATAGACAACGCTAAATATGAACAAAGCTGTTTAGAATGTGATTAAGAAATTCTAGGGTTTCAAATAAATGCCCATCTTGTTTTGGCAGCTATATATACAAAGATCAGATAAACATTCTAGGAAAGATTTGAATTTATTATTGCATAATATATTTACAACTCTCTGCATAAGCTGGTACAAATAAATCTTATAATCTAGTCTGAAACATGTCATTGATGCTTGATTAAGCGCCTATATTTAGGTCTTTAGATCACTTGCATCGTTGTTGAAGGATTTCAGAACCTCGTATAGATAAGAGACGCTTAGGATATTAAGAGTTTTACCATAAAAGATGATTAATTACTAAGCTATACCACTCATAAACAAATGGTGAGTCATGGACCATTGACTACAGAAAGGATAATAATCATTTTCATATAGGTTTTAAGAAACACTGAAAGCAAGAAATTTCTTTCTCTTGTTAGGAATACAGCTTAGCAGTTAATTTCCACATAATTGATTCTAAGGACATTTACGTAACTTACGGCTTTTCTAGTTGAGCATTTCAAATGTTTTCTTTCGATAATATAGTAAAAAGTAAATTTTAATAATACAATTTATACTGGGTTTCGAAATAAATAATTTGCTATAAACTGTGAATTGTAAAATGGTCATACAAATGCTTACTGCTTTTAAAATAACTTTCAGAAACAATTCGATTGACTGTGTTGATTCATATACTAAGAAATTTATAAAAACGGATAAATTAGCAAAAAATCTCCTTTTAATGATTTGAAATACGAGTAGCTATAGAAACACCTGTAACATCTGTAAATGTTCTATCTGCATTATAAAATGATGGCAGTAGCAGAGATTACAACAACAAAAGAGAGAGCACGAAAGTGTGCAAATTAACACATGTGCGGGACATTCTAAGACGTGTTGCGAATATGCATATTTCAGTCTGCCGAAGTTGTTCGTCACGTGATATCGCTGGTGAAAGACACAAAAGATTTGACAAATAATGACAATTGTTGTTCAAAATAAAATTTAATGGGAAGGAATCACTTGACAAACTTGTAATTTTCGGTATGTCTTCAGATAGTTTTATGAACGGCCGTATATTTGATTGAAGAAGGTCGAAAACAATACATGTTGCTAGAGATTTCAACTTCAGCTACAATGTTGTTTCAAAGTTTTGGAAATCCTTTCAGACAAATGGAATTTATAGCAAACATCACGGGGGGATCGTCGTATCCGCTAAATGTGGTTGCAAAAGATAGATACATAGTCATATCGAAAAAAAAAAGGAACCGGCGCAGCACAACTACTGAGATACAAATCAGTTATTTGCCGATACTGGCAAGCAAATCTACCGAAAACCTGTAGCCAGACATTTTCTTCAAGAAAGCCTATAGGCCCGACGTCCTGTTGTGTGCAGTTGCAGGAGCGTTGTCAGCACCGCAATTGGACGAAAGACTACTGCAGTGGTATTCTGTTTTCAGATGAGCGTAGCTTTAGTCTGTCATCGGATTGTAGACGCCAGTTGATCTGGCTTGAGAGTGGCACTGCATATAGTCTTATAGGGATAAAAAGGGACAGATATCCTACTAGTAGCGTATAGTATGGGTTGGGATCATTATGAATGGCTGTATGTCGCTCAATGTGCTTCCATCTGGGACTATGACTGGCCAGCAATACATTAATGACGCTCTGCAGCCCGATGTCCCATGGTGTTGTCGGCAACGAATTTGTTTTTATGGAAGCCAACGCCACATGTCATTGAACAGTCGCTGTCCAGGAGTGTCTAAACAACGAGGATATTCAATGTCTGGTACGACCAGCACGTTCTCCAGATCTGAATAGTACTGAAAATGTTTGGGATGCTTAGGAAAGTAATCTTGCTGGTTGACTTCAAAGCCTTCTGAATTTCAGAGTACAATAAATTAACTTTAACTCTTTTGTTTTAGCATTCTGGCATTATTTTATTTCATTTGGCATCCAACCACACTTACTTTCTTACGCGCTATATAGCTGTCTGCCCTTCTTCCTTAGCAACTGTCCAAATGTGTACCTAGCAGTAATTTTAGTAATTTTTAATGAACTGAAAGTACAGATATACTTAAGGCAATTTTATGATAAATTTTAATCCAATAAAAATATTAATGAAATTGCTCAGAAAATATTTTAAAATTTCGGAATACTCGGTAAGATTTCGAAATGTACTTCATTAATTTCAATAACAAGAAACTATTTAAGTATTGCTCTGGAAAATCAGTTATAACATTCTGGGAATTCTGTTTAAGAATGTTATTTTTTGTTTTTCCAGAACATTTGCGTTCCAGAATGCAGAAGTGTTTTCTTTCTTCAACCCGTTAGCCAGTGCCCAACCTTTCATATAAATAAAGTATATGCGCTTCAGAAAGAGTAAAGGATTTTCGTTCTTATGTAAGGACATCTGAGGGCGGATAGGTTTATTTATCTAGCAATTAAAATTCACTCATTTATCTTTGTTTTGAACTATAATTTAAATTTTCCACTGAAATTTGATTCATTTTTACTTCCTTGTACGAAGTAAAAAAATTATTGTAATCGCGAAAATTTCTGGGTACCATGTTTCAAAGAAACTATATTTTGACCGCTATCAAATGCACTTTAACGAAGCTTTTCTTGACATCTGTACGTAAGGACAGAATAAAGATTTCTGTTTCCCCAAACGAATTATAAAACGGATTTAAAATGGATTTAGAAGGGATTTTTTCATGGTGTCTGTACGTACATACGTATGCATGTATATATCTCAGATAACTCAAACACGAGTAGCCTCAGACCGTTGAAATTTTGTACACAGGACTGCTATAACATGTAGATGTGCACCTCCCTTATTGGTTGCAATCGATCGCACCGAAAGCATATAAATATATATAAGCTGGTAAATTGCGCACTTCTTGTTTAAAAACGATCGAATTATGTTGTTCTTATCTTCCGGGTATGGTTTTTATGCCTTCAGTAAACCTGCATGCAATATGTGTAGAATTATCAACAATTTAAAAGCTGTTTAAGTGCGGTTAAGCCTACTTATTTTTAGCATAGCAGCCGTATTTCTTTACATTTGAAACGAAAAGAATAGAATAGTGGATTTGTTGCCAATCTAGAGAAACTAAGCTTCGCAACAACACAGATAGCGCCTTCTTTTATTATTGCGAATTAAATCATTTTTAATCCATTCTGGAATTTATTCTTGGAACTAAGATATTAAGATTTACTTCGTAATTTTTAATATAGATATTTTGAGTTTTTATGTATTTTTGCCTTGTCGCGAATTGAGAGCTGAATTAGTTGAATGAGAAATACTGAATCGTCTATGAAAAACTGTTCCTTTTTTTGTTTGTTTAATTTCTTTTTTACATCGTTTTAGACTTATTATAGTATTTGAATAGAACATGTGGCAATGATTAGATAATTCTTCAGATGATAAAATAATTTTTGTGCATTTTGAATTATAAAATAAATGAGATGTAACGCAGTTAAGCGAATCTAGCGCCAGAGTGTCGCTATGGTAAAAAAATATATTGAATGTTAAAGAGTGCATTTATTCTATTGTGGTTTATGCGCTATCGACGAAGTAGAGTTGATGCAATCCAATAAGTTTAAATGAAATGCAAGAAAAAACGCGTATAATTTAATATTCCGTACAAGGAAGTCATGTGATGTACACATCAAATTTTTTTATTTATGTTAATTTGTATAGTGGTTTACTGTACTCTTTGTAGTTTCACAGAAAAAAAAATATACTAATTAATTTTTGCTTTACTAGACTAAATATGATACTTGAATGCGCTTTGATTGAGGTTAATATTAATTATTACTATCGACTCACTGCACCTTAAAGTGCGTGATTTGGCTTATTTCAGTTAGGATTTATTTAAATCAATTTTAAATTTTATTTTATACATACATATATACATACAGAGTATTAAAGTTTTCCTTCTTTAGTTTTTATTTTTCACTTCCATTTGGTTTGAGCCCATAATATTTTATTTTTCTCTCTCGATTTTATTTCTTCATTTTAAGGAAAAATATTTAAACACTGAGTGCTGCAATGTCTTTCACTTTCATATTCCTCTCTCTCTCTCTCAATATAAATCTATCTATCTATCTATCTGCACATTTCCGCTGTTACAACATTAGCCTTGTTATAAGCAATTCTCTTAAATTTTATTTCGGTGTGATGGAAGGTGCTACTTGTATAAATTCAGTATAATTTGAACGTATGTAACTGTAGAGACATTAGGTTATTAGTAGCAGGAGACATGAAAAATATGCACTGCCTTCGCCGGGAATCGAACCACGGACCTCTGAAATACCGGCTCAGTGTGCTGACCATTACACCACGAAGGCATGCTGAGAATGTGGGAGATATACCTTATATACTCCCCTTTTTAAAGGGCGACTAGGGTTTTAGGGGACCTAGTCGCCAAATCCTGGGGGTGGAGTGTCATCATCCTGGGCGCCAGTGTAGAGACATTAGGTTATTACAAGCAGGAGACATGAAAAATATGCAATTCCTTCGCCGGGAATCGAACCACGGACCTCTGAAATTCCGGCTCAGTGTGCTGACCATTACACCACGAAGGCATGCTAAGAATGTGGGAGATATACCTTATATAACAATTAAGTTTTGTAAGGTATTTAATTTAATTAACCTGTTCTTTTATGTTTCGAAACATTACTATCACTTCTCCCTTTCCGTTTTCTCTCAGAATTCAAATTTTAGGATGCGCGCACTTAAGTGAGGGTCGAGATTGCTTTAGTCAGAGCGTGTTCCGTCTCTTGAAGGCCTCGTTACTAGTTGATATTCTATGATATTATTCGTGTCTACGGCACTACTTTAATCTTGAAAATAGTGCTACCACGTTGGTGTAGGTCAGAGACAAATTGTCTGTTTAAATATTCTCTTCCGGCTAACTAAGACTTAGTTTTAATCTGAAATTATACTTGTGAGTTTACGCCATAAATGTCGGCTTGTTTGTAAGCACCAGAAGCGTCTTTAATTCAACATTTTTGAGTTTTTAATAAAAGGGTCTTTTGTACCCTTCTTACGCTTCTATTTGTTTAACTAGACATAGCGTAAGTCGCTTAGTTCTTTTAGTCTTATTAGTGTATGTTACAGAAACGAGTGAGACTCTACACAGTGATCAAATACATATTTTTCGTGAACTTATCAAATAGTAATCACATGAAAGATTATGGTCATGATTTTATGTAAAACAATTTCATAAATGTGTGTGCAAAATATTTAAGACACTTTTATGTATTCAAAGACAATTAAGAGAAAATGATGCGTCATTAGAATTTGCAAAGAAGGAAATTATTTATACATGAAGGGTAGGGAATTCAATAATATACACAGTCCAGTCACATTAATGTGACCACCACGTACTTTCCATGTCAGAGTTAAATAACCAATCACAGAAGGCAGGTGGCAGCACAGTGCAGTTGAGCGTATATAAAGGGTGTGTGAGGGCTTCGAAAAATATTTCAATCGTTGGCGTAATGCAGAAGCGAAGCGATTTATCCGACTTCCAAAAGGGCATGATCATTGGCTTTCGGGCCAAGGGTGGCAGCATTTCCGAAACGGCTGAGTTTGTGAACTGTTCGCGTGCCGCCGTGGTAAAAGTGTACCGTGCATGGCAAAATGGGACTGTCCAAAATCAGCGACGTGGCAAATGTGGTGCACCACGGGCCATAGATGACAGAGGCGAACGACGGTTGCGGAGATGCGTTCGGGCAGATAGACGGGCTACCGTTGAGCAACTGACCACCAAAATGAACCAAGGGGCTACCAAAAGTGTCTCCCAAAGTACTATTCAGCGAACATTGCTGCGTCTGGGCCTCCGAAGCAGACGCCTGGTTCGTGCACCTATGCTGACTGCTGTTCATCGACGGCGAAGGCTAGAATTTGCACGCCAGTACAGCAGCTGGACGTCCACTGAGTGGCGACAGGTTGCGTTTTCGGATGAATCGCGTTTTATGCTCCATCGGACAGATGGACGTTGGCGTATAAGGCGTGAAACCTCTGAAAGGAACCACCCTGCAACCATTGCCGGAACGGTCCAAGCTGGAGGCGGGAGCATTATGGTCTGGGGAATGTTTTCCTGGCATTCTCTAGGTTCACTGATCATTGTGGAAGGCACAATGGATCAATACAAGTACGCATCTGTCCTTGCGGACCATGTTCACCCCTACATGCGCATTGTTTTTCCTCAGGATGATGGCATCTTCCAGCAGGACAATGCGAGGTGCCATACAGCTGCCAGTGTACGTGCGTGGTTCGAAGAGCACCAGGATGAGTTTACCGTCCTCCCCTGGCCAGCAAACTCACCTGACTTAAACCCAATCGAGCATCTGTGCGACCATCTCGATCGAGTTGTTCGCGCCATGGATCCTCAATCGCGTAATCTAGTGCAGCTGGCCACGGCATTAGAGTCGGCATGGCTCAACATCCCAGAGAACACCTTCAGGGACCTATGTGACTCTCTTCCTGCACGTCTCGCAGCAGTCCGCTCTGCGAAAGGTGGTTATTCTGGCTTTTGACAGATGGTCACATTAATGTGACTGGACTGTGTATAAGCGTACACAGAGTGTTTCGAAATTCCTATTCACCAATGTAGGCATCATTGAACCAGAAGGTCCCTTTTTGTACTCCAATAGTTTACGGCAGTTTCACTAATACTTTTTTAAAAATTTTTATTTTTATTTCTGTGCTGATAAAAAATACCAGTCATCTTCTTTTCCGAAATCTTCCATAGCCGAAAGTGCTTTACCGAAAGTGGACATTTTATGTTCTTATCTGTCAGTAACTCATAAAAGAGTTATTTATTAATGCATAACTTAAAAGAAATATAACGTTATTAATAGTAACGCATATATGGATTTCTCACTAAATTCCTCAAGTGTTTAAGAGCTACGAAAACTGGGACTGTACATAATGAGTTCAAATCTTTTCTATCTTTATACTTAGGAATTCAAGAAAATATACTTCGTTTCCCAAAATGGCATACAGTTACTTAATTACATGGTTACAGAGCATTTTCTGTTGAGTAACAGGTTTCATAAAGTTCAGATATAACATGAGCACAGACAGTTATAAATAAGTAAATGAGAAGTGATTCGCGTATGCATTGTGTAATACAAAGGCTAGTATAGGACCGAAAAACAAATACTCTCAGTACCTGTTTGAATTCAGCGTTATCAAGAATCATAACTTTAACAGGAATTTTACATATTTGTATTATACTGATGAATTTCTTAATCCATGCATCCTTCTGATCAGCTGACCTTCGCGAAATGCAGAAACGAATGGAACCTGTTCTTTATCACTGCTGGAAGCTGTGCATAAAAACCCTGCCGTTCAAATTACCTTTGGAAGGATGTATTTCCAAGAAAAAAAATGCCTGGCACGTTTCGAGTTCGAAAGAATGATACGGATTTAAAGCGTTTTTGAGGGAAGTAGCAAGAAATATATGATTTCAACAAGCAATGCTTTTTTTTATTCCCCGAAGCGTGAATATATTTCCGAAAAACCACAGAAGTAGAAAAAGAACCACTTTATAATGTTTTTCCTCCTCTCTTTTCTCTTACTTTGGGTTGGTTATAAGAAAGGAAAAGGGAAATATTGTGCCACTTTTACATTCATATCTCAGACAGATGTTGCGAATATACAATAGCTCTGCAAAATGTATTAAAACAATCTATTGCAAACACATTAACTCTAAAGGAATTAATATTAAGTAATTACAATTATCATTAATTGTCTCTGCTTTTTAATTTACATTTCATTTCAAATACTTTTCTGCTTGTATATACACCTTCCTTCGCCTCATTTTCTAACATCTGTCTACATTATGTGTATATTTTTGTCCTTACCAATAGAACTGTCTACAAATTTGGTAACTGAAAGATTTCACTTCTCTCATTCTGATTTTTATACGTCTAATGAGTTTAGATTATCTGCTCCTCATCAGTAGCATTGCTCCAAATGCTTCGAAATCGATAATCCACACCCACTTTCAAGTTAGCAGACCTTTGCTTCAATCCAACAAATATTTCAGTGGAGTATGCTTCAACTGATTTTCACAATCAGTTGAGTTTATCAGTGAATCACAATCAGTGAGGGCAATATATGCATGATACGACAACGCACATCGAGGTTAAATTTAAATTTTAATTATCGTATCGCGAATAAAACATAATAAAATGCAATTTAAAGTGTCCAACATTTAGCTGTGTATAAATAATATGAAAATTGACATTGGATTTAAAATTAAGTGTAGTTAAAAATGCCCAGGGTTAAGATATCCTATAATTATACAATAAACAATATGCTGACGTTAAAAACCAGAGAATTTTCATGCGACCACATATACTAAATATTTGTGGCCAAAGTGCATTTTTTTAGCCGAAAAGGGCGATTTGCCCAGGAGGACTGTTAATTTCGATTTGGCATTTTTCGTCGATTCACTAAAAGCGCTCTTTTACTTTTCGAATTGTTGCCACCAAATATTATCGCCCTGTTTTATATTTAAAGACATTCAATAATGAAGAATTTGCGTAAATGTATGTATGCTTCTCGCATTTTGATAAAACAACGGTACTAGAGCCCATAAATTTTGAATATTGAACTTTTCCACCCGAATATTGGCATCTGGAAGCCCAAATTTGAAGTTTGGAATTTATTTTATTATCCATTTCGTATTTCGTAAAACTTTAACGAATGTTTCATTAACAAACTCAGTGACTTCAAAGCGAGCAATAGCAACGTTCTACAGAACAAAAACTTATCTCCAGCGCATGACACTGTGCATCAGAAATTCTAAAGATTATTCTAAAATTATTTTGCGATATTGCTCTTGAATTGAATTTTATGATTTAAGGGCGAAGAACATGATATTTAATAAATAAAGCTAGCACACAAAATGTTAAAAAAAGTCCCTTTGGACGTAATTTAAAATCTGAAACATTTAAGATTTTTCTTTTCTTTTTTTCTTTATTTAATTTAGAGTAACAGATTTGAAGTATACTTAAGTTTTGTGCCTTATATTTGCGTACAAAGTTTCGTAAGAATATTGCATAATAGAAAACGTCTTATAAAATTTTTGAAACACGAACTTTCGAAACGTTTATTAAAACATTATGCATCCAGATAATAACGAAGCCAATGTGTCATTTGTCTTGTATTTTTGAAGTGAGTAGTAAGCTCCATGACATTTGCAAGCACGAGTGTTTTATTAATACTCGAAAAACATTATAATTACAGCGCACAGCCTTGCTTCATTAGAAGACTTTGAAATTAATACTGGAGTTTTGTAGCAGGCACTGAATTCCATTAAAACATTCGGGACACGTACATGACTATGGTACATAATATAAAGTGCACAATGTTGGAACAACAAATCCAGAAGGCTTACAGAATTGGAATTTCGTTCGTTGAAAATATCCAGATATCTATGAGATATTTTGTTGAGAATTTTGCTTCAAAGCTATGTGGTGTCCCATCAACATTTAGGTCGTTTTCAAGGCATTCAACATGATCCATCCCAGCTCTAATATTAATTTGTACTATGTCTTATGGGAATATTTATAAGAAAATTCTATGAACACAACCTAGTGGGTACAATGCGACCGGAAACAGCTATAATGACTGAATGTCGGTGACAGTGGGGCAATTTGTTTACTAAAGCTCTTACAAAGCTAATGGTACTCTTTGAAGAAGCTGAGAATGTACACATACAAGAAATGAAACACTTTAGGAACACAGAAACTGAATTCATTGAAAACGTGTTACGCAAAGGCTAGATACGTCTGTTAGGAGTGAATCTTTTATATTAACATTTCTGGAGTGTTTTTACATTAAATTTTTAGAAATCTTTTACAGTGCTTGAACTTTTCTGCACCACTTTATATTTTGAAATATTTTCATTTAAAATACATGCATACTATGCAACGAATATTCTTTAGATGCATCTTAAAAATGCATTTGGACAGCACATGGAATTTACGCATTCGTGTAAACTATTGTATATGAGGCAGCGTTTTGCGTGTTAAATATGCATATCAGAACGACGAATTTTGAATAATGTAGCAGAACGATTAAGCTTTTCTAAGCCTCTCATTAACGATGAGCTTTCCGGGATTAATATTCAGTTCCGCGTTTGCAGAAGAGTTGCAATCTACACAGCTAAAATTTCACGGATGCAATTAAATAGCGACGGGAATTAAAGTTTCAGATAAAATTATTTCGTGTTAATAAATTCGTGAACATACATGAGAAGGGGAATAATTGCATATATACGGATTCCGAAAAAATTATCTAATTTAATTAAGGAAAGTGGTAATTTTCATGAAATCAATTTCCACTGAAAGACCAGTTTTGTAAATTAAAGTAAGTATTGTAATAGCAAAACATTTTGAGTAATATATTTCAACGGTAATATCTATTTTTGCTGTTGTCGAATCCATTTGGACGATTTTTTGCTTGACGATTTTACGTAAGGACAGAAAAAATATTCTTTTTTACAAATCGGGTTACAAAACAGAATCAAAAGGTACTTTTTCCTTAGGTCTCTAGGTATATATGTATGTAAGAATTTCACATAGCTCTAAAACGATTAGGTGGGCGGCTGGTCCATGGCGAAGGGTATTATGCAGCTTCATTTGAGGGTACCATGAGGGCTGAAGACTGACTAGACTTCTATACCTGTTGGTCTGCAAAAAGTATTTTATTTCCCTTTTACCACCTATTGGAAGACCAATTGAGGCATTCCTTGATCCGCTGCCTGGGAACGCGTCTTCTAGGGGTTCACTTCTGAGTAAAAGATCTAGTCCTGGGCAAACGGCCATGGCCAGATTGAAAAGTGGCCATCTTCGATGCATGAAATTCAAAGAGGGAGAAAAAAACCTTCCCCTCGTGTGCATATTCCCTCCCTGCCTCTCCCGCTCACCTACTGGATTGTATAGGCGTCTCCTTGAGACAGCTCTCGGCATAGAGGGAGAACATCTGCAATTTGCTTGTGCGGCAAGGTCTCTTGGACTTGGTGTAGGCTTTCCGGCCCCAAGGGAATTTGAAACAACAACACGATTAGGCATAGAAAGTTGAAATTTTGTATATGGGACGGCTATTATATCTATTTGTGGAAGTTTCTTTTTATTGCAATGGGCAGTACCAAACATATATATATATATCACATAGAAAATTACGATGGCTAAACTCTACGCGAAAAGGCAACCTCTAATTAACTTTCTGCAACTTTAGGATCTTCCACCTAGACCAGTACTTTAGAGAAATCTCTGGCCTGTTATGTTGTAAGGTTTTAGTTAAACTAACAAAGTTTTATTTTAATTTAAATATTTCTCTCTCTTCTCATTTTCAACTTCCCGTTAGAAGAAGCGCGCGTTTTCAGCTTATGCTAATTTGAAGTAGAGCCAAGTTCTATTTAAACCAGAGGTAGAAACCTCTCAGTGTGAGAGATCTTTAAGTCTCAGATCACGGTCACTCTATTAGACATTCGTCTGACCAGCTAGCATTTAAATTCTAAGCCATAGTGCTTTTACGTGATTGCTTATTGAAATAAATCCAAGTGCGTCAGTATTAGTAAATCTTGCTAAGCACCATTTAGTTAGAGGCCAGCCTCGCGTATAGCTCTGTGAGCAAAGATTAATTTGATTTCTATTTAGCCTTAGTTTAAATTTATCTGATTGTTCCTTTTAGACCCAAGTGTGGTCTTTACTTTCTGTATACCTCCCGAGTTGGGAAGTGGTTGTAAATAATATTGATTTAATAAAAGAGGATTTTAAATCCCTTTCAAGTGCAAGGATATGCCCCGAACACTCAGTCCTCACAATGTAACCGTTATTATAAATAGAACTATGCACCATTTTTCGTCAGATTGCTTTCTCCCATTGCCTGCTACACGAACGCATTGCTCTGCATGTTCATCTACCCTTTGTTAAAAATATTTATGACATCGGTGCTCTAAGTTTCACAGTAGTACTATTTAAATCATTATTGAATGTGTGATCTTCCTGTCTAGAAAATGAGCTGCCAATTTAATTGAATAAAGATGTGGATTTTTTTAAAGTGAAATTCTTCTCTGCCTTCCACTCGCAACGGCAACATCCGGACTTCATCATTTCCAATGCAAATAGACTGCAAATATTACATACACATATAATATTTATGAATAATTCATGTCAGGGAAGTACCAGAATAGGCTACGGTTTCTAAATTACTTTGGATTTGTACTCTTAATTACATTAACAATGTACTTTTTATTCATAATTTGTTTCCTAATTGGGTTTACTTACTAGATTTCTCGAAATTCTTTTTTTTAAAGTTAAATTTCTCATTTAGGAAATTCACTACTTTTGGTTTTACTTTTGGTTTTGTATAATTCTATATGCCTATACGGCTGATGCGACACGAATTAAGTAATTGAAGAGTTAGGTTTAGAGGAAACGTTTCCTTGAAAAGATCTGTCTCCTGCCTGCTCCACAATTATTCACTTTATGGAACTTAATTTAGTCTTAGAAATTCTTTGTAGCTTTTAGGATTAATTTATGGATAATTAAATATTTTTATTTTATTTTTTTGTATTTAGATGCTTATATACAATTTACATATACTTTCTGAATTTGAATGATATTGCAAAATTAGTCCGCAGCAATAATTAATCTTTTATTTGTTTACAATTGAATTTTTATCGTTTAAATTTAGCTTTATATGACTGAGATAATGTTTCTGTATTTGTTAAATTCAAATTCCATTCCTTTCAACAATGGCGCAAAAGAATTATTTAATTTTATTTAACTTTACGTTAGTTTCTCATGAAAATATACATACATATATATGAATGTATATATATATGTAATAAAATGGATTTTGCATTATTGAGGCTGTATAACGTAGAAGGCTGAATCCGTAAAGAAAAGCAAGAATTTTGAATGCGTAGGGTGCTGATATGCGGATCCACAATGAATTTAAAAGTACGACGTAAGTATTTTAGACAGGAAAGCATAAGCAACGCGGAGATTTTGGCAGGGCAGAAGTTAAGAAAATAAGTATGCGATTTCATTGCTTGTGAGGCAGTATTTATACAAAGTTGGTGTATAAGTAATACAAAGCTGTGATTGGTTAGTTTTAGGTTTTGGTTCCATTTTTCAAACAGCTTTATGTAACATGGAAAGATCTCGAATTTGGGAAAGAGATGAATATAGGGGGAGAACACCAAATTCCGAATAGTCAATTTCAAGGTTGCCGATCATTTCTTACCGTGGCCATCGTATTTTATTAATGTCTTACATACACACACATATATATATGTATATATATATACCCGGCCTTGTATACACTGGTGAAATAAATTAAGAGAATTTTCATATTTGATCTACGATCTCCAGAATTATTGGACAGATTTAAATAAACTTTGGTGTGAACATAGATTGATATAATATAAACAAAATAAACATTCAACAATTATAATAGACACGTATGTTCATGTGTAACACTCATAGGAGTCTGAAGGTCTGAAACAGCGGTTGCAGAAGACAAAAAGAAATGGGTTAATAGGTGGTATAGTCCACTCATACATCCACACAGGCCACGCAGCGTGATGTCATACTGGAAATAAGGCAGCTTACCAGTGCCTGTGGCAGTTGGTCCCACTCATTCAGCAATGCTGTTTTCAGTTCCTGGATGGTTCTCGGAGGGGGTTGCGAGTTGCAATTGCCCTCCCCAGAGCGTCCCAGACATGTTCTATCGGGTTGAGGTCTGGAAACCTGACTGGCCAGACCATCCGACGAATATCCTCACTCTCAAGAAATTCGTCGACCAGAAGAATTCTATATGGCCTTGCGTTATCCCCCTGTAAGATGAACTTCGGGCCCACTGGATGCCGGAAAAGGCAAACGTAGGGTTCCAAGATCTCATTCCTATACCTCACACCAGTCACAGAGCCTCTGTCAAAGACATGAAGAGGTGTGCGGCCATACAACATGATGCCTGCCCAGACAATTACACCGTCACCGCCATAATTGTTGATTTCGTGGACATTGGAAGGTAGGTAGCGAGTCTCTGTCTCTCTCCATAGCAAAGTACGGCGAGAATCGGTATTTAGGCTAAAACGGGATTCATCGGTGAACAGAACGGTCGCCCATTGCTTCGTAATCTAATCACTATGCTGCCTGCACCATGCTAATCGAACTCTCCTGTCCGCAGACGTGAGCGGGACGCAAACCACCGGTCTTCTGGCAATTAACCCTCTGTCATGCGGTCTTTTGGAAACAGTCACCCTTGTTTTATGGGTTCCTGTGGCTGCATACAGGTCTCGAGAGAGCTAAGAAGCTGTAGTCCCTCTGTTACGCCTCGCTAAAATGGACAAATAGTGATCTTCTCTGGTCGTCGTGGCTGTTGGTCGGCCTTCCTCAGGCTTTCTCTCGATGGATCCAGTTTTCTGGACTGTTCCGTAG
>KK116875.1:1121643-1132794 GCA_000611955.2 Stegodyphus mimosarum | reverse complement strand
GCTGGGCGTTAAATTAATCTCTATGCATATCTGAACTTGCGATTGGCCTGCCTCTAACCTCCCCACAATTTGCCACCTCATTCCATCATCTAAACGTTGGTGGTTACTCATTTTTACTGTTCTGATGTGAATTTAACCGATTGCTGAAAGATAACACCAAGAAATTCGCCGATGTGTGCTATCGAACGGAATTTGTCTTATCCTCCACGCTCTTACAAAGCCTGTTCTTCTAATGGCTTCGCCTACACACACGTGTACGCTTACGTACTGGTCGTACAAGATTTACATTTTTACCTAGAAGCAGTGATTTTTTCCTTCAGTTCAGTTCTTTTCATGCAATTCGATAAAATATGCAATTTCTCTTAATTTATTTCACCAGTATATATAACGCCGGATAGCTGGCTTGAAAGTCCTTATCCTGTCTTCATTTTCGGCATCGTTGAATGTAGTCATATACTTCCAGTTACAAAAGTGTTTGAAATGACGAAAATGTTCAAGTTTTGCCAATATCTAACTTAAAAAAAATTTTCTAAAATTAACAAAATGTAGCTTTCAATACTATCTCCTGGTTTCTATACTAGTATTTGGGAATGTTTTATACTCATTAAGAAAAAAATAAAATTGTAAGAAGTTTGATACCCGTACAGCAAGAACTGACCGGAATAGCTAGTTAAAAAAATTGCAGTTTTGATATCATTTTCAACTTGCCTTGACACATCAGTTAATTAAATTCCAGTAGTTCGAGGAAATAAGTGTGAATGAAGTGTAGCAAAAATGTGTATAAATTAATTGGCCGTACAAGGAAGGTATATGATGTCCGCATTGTTTTTTTATTATTGCCATTATTATCTTAATTAATGCGATTGAAGCTTACTTGAATAGATAAATAAATAAATAGACTGAAATGAAAAAGGTAATCATATGGAAATAGGAATAAGTAACATTTTAAATTATTTAGTGTAATATATCATACCTGTACTGATATAATTCCTTTGATGCAAGGTAAAATTTATAAAATTAATAAAAGCGCAAGATTCGTGCACGATTCTTAAAATGAAGATTTTCAAAAAAAAATGTTTATTTAAGTATTCCTCTTTTCTTAGCACTATGTAGGCATTTGTATGGATATTATGAATGTTTTAGAACTTAATACGAAAATAAAATAGCTACTGAGGAATACCAGGGAATGATATTCATATCCCATAATTACGAAGGAGCACTAGATTTTATCACCTTATTCTTTTATCATGTAGTCCATCAAATTAATTCTCAACTCACGAAGAGGTTTTAACCAAAGTTTATTTTATGAGGGCTTTAAATCTTTAAGAATGAAGAATCTTTAATAATCTCATTTCAACATTTTAGTTCTCAATCTGAAGTTTTAACATATCTGATTTGGGAGTCACAAACCTGTGAGTAGTTAGTAAAACATAAAGTATATTCATTGTTCTTAATTAAAGTCCATAAAAACGTTTCCAGAATATAATTTGTATTGTACTTTAAGGATTCCACTCCTATAATGGGACTATTAGTAACAAATTACACTTTATTCACTTATCGTATATAGTACACGTATAGTAAAACGTTTAGTGTTTTTATCCGTCTAAACATTGTCTTAGTGAACTAAGTCACTCTAGCAAAGAGGGTGTCGTCTGGTGAGCAGCCATAGAAAGACTTCAGTAAAGGGCAGGTGATGAGCTTGTTAGGTTATATCAGACTGTTGCTCTGTAAGATTTTTATAATTATATGTGATGTCCGTGTGTAACTTAAAACTGTTAATAAATTATTGTTACACTATTAAAGACTCATTTATGAACCAATCCAACATGACTCCCCTATAGTTATAAAATTTTGACATTTTCATACGTCATGAAACAAATATTTCTTTTTCTTTAAACAGAAGGATTAAAAAACAGTACTAATTGAAAGACTTTCTAGAATTATTAACATAGGCTGCAATATGGCATTCATCAATAGCGGAAGATTCTCTGTTTGCTTGGATAGGCTAGAAGTACTGTAGTTAAGAAAATTCTAGCTTTTGGACTGGCATGTATGTCTCGCAATATCAGTTCCAATATGCGGTAATAACATAAAATTAAATTATTATTTTATTTATTAATCCTACAAATATATCCCAGAAATTCTCAGTAAAAAAGTACTTTTCAGTAGCTTAGTAAGGTAATGGAAAAAAATTCGTTGCCTGTAATAAGTTAGATTTTCCTTTTTCGAAAGCATTTTTTACACGATATTCAACTTTGGTTTTTTATTTCTTTGCGCTTATCCACCAAGCATCATCCTCTTTCAAAGATTATTCATCTTCATTTAAACTTATTTTGCTGATACTGAAGTGTTTTTATTTTTTATAAATAATTTTTTACTTTTTATTCTCTTATTTTCAGCCAGCTTAACATCTTCCTTTGTACAGGAAAGTGTTTAAATGATTTCATAAATTTACACTGATAAAATAGTAATAAAGCGCCATGGGATTTAAAACTTATGTCGTTAAACTTATGTATGTTAACTTATAAATGTCGGGTATAACTGAAGACAAATAAACATCGCGAATATCAAATATTTATAAAATTTTGATTTCAACAGCAGTTATAATATTCTAAATATCTGATATGTTTTATCGTATATAACTATTTTCTGTTTGTTTTCGAAAGTGCAAAATATATGTTCTATATTTTATATTGTATTGTACTGCATATTTTACATTACTTCATATGAAAGGGAAAACGCAAAATTATATTCATGTGCAAAATTAATTTTGCATGCAGAAATGCCTTCATTTCTTAAAACGCTGGAACCAAGCACTTCACTCGAAACGAAATTACATCAATTTTTATATCGAACACTTTCAGATATTTTGAAAATAGTACGAGTCCTAGATTATTAATATCCCGAAGGTAGTTTGTTTGCCCCGATATTGTGACTATGCATTAAAAAGAATGTTGCGGCCTGTGCAGAAATACGGAGAATAGCTGAGCTGGCTACAGGGCAAAATCTCTTTTCAGGAGCACGGAAAAGCATAACATCTGGCGTCTACTATTTAATGCAGCTATTATGGTGTTGCAAATGAAGTGGTTGTTGAATGGTGTCAGGTTTCTACTCTTGCAGAAGAAAGTAAGAACTGAGGTACAAATGTTTTTTGATTGTCCTTCGCTGCAAATCTTAATCTTTTTACAAATCTTTCTTTTTATACAAATCCTTATGTCATAAAACAAGGTTACTTGGAGCTGCAATTTCAATATTTGTTTTCTTCGTTAAGCATTTAACTTTTAACTATCGACATGAAATCATTCTTGGAATCCAGTGTATTAACACTGTGCTTTACGAGTTCAAAGTAGTAAACTGTGTAACGGTTGCAATAAAAATACCAATAATTTATTCTGTGGTGAAAAAACTAGTGGTAGACTCGCTGCTATTTTGCAAAATTTGCTCGTGGAGTTTGAGGCTACAGAATAAAGACTATTGGATTCGTTCTTCCTCCATTGATGTGAATAAATCTTGATAGTTAATTAAATCAGATTACTAAGATACACGGCAAAGTGTACGAGGGATCACGGAATGTACCTTTTAGCTGTCGTACAACACTTTGCAATAACAAGAAACATAAAGGAGCTCAATAAGTCGGGTGCCGTCTGAATTCACTGAGGGAAACAAAGCATTGTGTGCAGAAACGCGTCCATCTGTCCATAAAATATATTATATCAACATCACGTTATACATATTCAATTCATCGCGACATTTGAGAGTGAAAGACATTTCAGAAAAGACTCTATAGCGCTTTTGTATCCCAAAACAATTTTTATTAAAGGGTTGTCTTCGATTGATATCAGTCACGAGGTGTTACAGTAAATGATACTCGACTGTACAGATATGGGGCGAAGTTGTGACGAATTGTTGCTAAGTAACTAGCAACTGTGAATAGACATTGAATCATATTACGTCAGGGTAATGATCGATCATATACGGCAGTATTAATAATACAGCAAAACATAAACACACCATACACCAATGCTGTTGCTGTCTTGTCGAAGGAGGAGTCAGTGCACAGGAGTCAAATGAGACCGAAAGTATCCAGAACAGCTGCAGCAACATCAATAATCTTCGAAGAATAGAGGAGTTGGTACGAGGGAACTATATCTATACTGAAGAGCTTGGCCAAAATAGCAGGACACTCGAAGAGATGGTCCGGAGAAACTTAGATATCATTCCAGTGAGGACAGCTATTATAATTTCGCTGACCATCAGAGTATATTTTCATTCCTTTGAACTGTTTGGCACTCAGTCTGGCTAAGACAAAACACTAATAACTCAACACCAATAAATCAATATTTTGAATGAAAAATATCCTCCATATCCTCTTGATACTTCTTCAACAGATTACAATTTAATATGGCTTTTCAGTAATTTCCTGTGCAAATGACATCAATTTATCAAGAGTGAAATCAGCAGCGAAAACCTTCATCACCTCTAGAGATACTACGTTTTTGAGAACGTCGTATACTGGACTATTTGAGTTGCGCTTTCATTTCATGTATTAATTATAATTTTAAGTTTTACGTAATAAATACTGAAAAGCGTTAAAACCCCGATATTCATTTAGAAACGCCTTGTATAATTTAAACGCCAGTGTGCATAATTCGATAAAATAAAGACAGATTTTAAGTTCGTTTCTTTAAACAACGTTTTTAACCACAAAAATTCTCTTGTGCATTTGAGATATTTACCTTGATTGATATATTTCTGATATTTATGTTGCTGCGCGATATTTATGTTACAATTTGTTTATATTTGTGCTGCAAAGCTGTTAATAATTTTAACTTTGTACTCCAATTTTCTGTTTGTGTACTTCTTTCTGTATTCACGAAGATCTTAACTTATGTAACTAAATAAAATCAGAAATTGTTTCCTATTGATTAACAAATATTAAAGTGGTAATTTCTGTAGTTAAAAACTAAATTTTAGATTAAGCACTAATAATGAAATGCTTAATTAAAAGTTAAGACAGTTTATCAGAACTGCATTAAATGAAGAAACGGACTTCGCAAAAAATATGCAGAAATAAAAGTGCTGGCCTTTGAAATGAAAACTAGAAACTAAAATAAAAATAACGAGGAAACTTAGTTGCGTTTAAATATAATGCTTGCCGCGTAACTAAGAATATGCTTGGGAATTCTGAGAAATTTTAAGCAAGATTAATTAAAGAGCATTCTTTCACGTTTTAAATTCAAAGTGAAAACATAAGTGGTACTCCTGAAAGAGAACTTCTCTTTCCTAAAATACTTCTTTTAATTCATTCCGCATAAATTTTGAGACACGTTTGGCTAATTACACTTCCGAAGCGTAATTTGCTAAGATGATTGTGGTGCGGAGATAGACGCTGTATTTAAACGAACGAAAGACACCTTTTTTATTTATGTAAAGCAGCGCCAGCTCTTCCAGTCATTAGGCTTGTTTGGAGAATGGAAAAAAAACTTATGAACTTCTTGTTAAAAATTAGGAAATAACTTTGGATGATAGAGAAATTCAGAGCAAATGAGAAACTCTAAAAAAAGATAATTCGATTTCTGGTAAAGGCACAGAATATCTTGCTGATAAAAATGGAAATCATTATGAAATAAATTTGAAACATAATATAAACACTGAGTTTTACTGAAGTCATTGCATTGTAATTTACTATAGAAATTTAAAATAAGGATTTAAAGTAAAATAAATTTAATGGTGAATTATAAATATACGAAAGTGAAGACAAAAATTTTTTCCCTTCCTAATCTGGAATTAAAAGAAAGTGTAATGAAAGAATTAATTAGATTTATGTGGTTTATGGTTTATTTAATTTGTTCAACCAGTTATTTTGTATCTGGGATATTTACTGTCACAGCTGTCCGTTTGAAAGCTAGAGTGAAAATTAGCTCCTTGTAAATAAGTGAGAGTTTGATATTGTCACATCTGAGCGTGTTCTGCGGCTTAAAGGCCACGGTATTAGGTTTCCTATTATCGATATCGAGTTCCTGTCTTCGGCGTCGCTACTTGCAAATAGTTAAATTCAGGTCGGTGTATTCTGAGTCAACTTCGAGATTAAATTGCTCTGTGTAGAGTTTGGTAATTAGATATTTAAATTTAGCTTTAAGTTTGAATTTCTCTTAATAAATGTTGGCGGCTTTGTAAGCCCCAGGTATGCTTTATCTTCATTAATTTTGGCTTTACGTAAATGGTTTTTTACACCCTTCTTGTGTGAATGTTGTAATTAGATAATGCGAAAATTGCCTTTTTAAAAATAAAGCATATAAATATTTAAGAATATTTTGCATTTCGTATCTGTATTTTGCAACGTTAACATTGTTTTTATTCTCAGAAACCAACGTAGGTATTTTAGCATTAAAAGAAAGCAAAAGAAATACAAGAGATTTACATTTTCATATCTGAAACTTACCTTTAATTCTTAAGTAGGTATATAGAGGAAAAAATATATGAACCTAGAGTTCGGAACGATCTTAGGCTTGAGCTTGATACTCGATCATTTTTTGTCATTTTCGAGTACTCGATACTCGAATCAAATCCCGACGGGCTTTCGAGCTCTGTACATACAAAATGTTTTTCATTTTGCATTTTATTTTTAATTTATTCGTCAACATATTACTTAAGAATCTTAGAAGACATTTTATTGGTGTCATAAACCTGCTCCTTTTTAAGTACATAAAAACTGAAACTTTTGTAATTGTATTACGGATAAGTAAAGTTAAACAATAAAAGGATTATAAATATATACAGTAAAATAATGCTTTTAATTTTACCAGTACTTTTACCTGAACAGTGTTGAAACTTGTTTTGGTAAAGAGATGAATTGGTTGCCGCCTACAGTACATAGAAATGCAAGGAGTTTTAATCTTTACCGATAGAAACAATATACTTTTAAGTAGTAACGTGTATGTACGATTAAATAATGATTTTCTTAGTATCAGTAAAAAACAAAATTACCAATTGTTGAACATTGAAAATGCCGTGTTTCGCAAAACAAACATTTATTATAGAATAATATTCAGAGAAATACATGCAGACACACAAACAGAAATACAAACAGAGATGCAAGCAGATTATGTTTTAACAATTCATAAATAAATAGAATGGGATTAAGTTTCAGAATACTTCGGACCTGACAGAAAGCTATACTTCCTTTTAACCAATAAGAATGCGATTACTAATATCTCAATACAAATTTAGTCGAAATTTTAGCCTTATTTTGATAAAAATGGTTAATATAATTGGAGTTACAGCCGTGAATACATTCATTCTGCTTATTTCAATCTCCACGTGAGAAAGTCTACTTAGGAACTAACTTCGTCAGGCCCAATATAGGGATTACATTAGGAACTGGCAAGAGCAGGTTTTTGCTTTCCTCCTGCTGAAAGCCAGTGTATGCCAAAGTTCCAAAGTTCCAAATACACTCATATTCCTAATATAAGTAAACAATTAAGAAAGATTAATTAATTGATATAGAATAGTAATCATGCCGAAAAACAAAAGCTCAACCGTTTGGAGTCATTTCGCCAAGGCAGACCAAAATTATGCATGCTGCTATGAATGCAATAAAAAAATTCCATTTTAAATGGAAATATGTCAACAATGCGTCGTCATCGAAGCAGCGTTCGTAACATTGACGTTGACAAAGCAGAGGCAGAAACGACAGCTAAAAAAAAATAAAAACTTTGGATGATTTCGTAATCAAAACATCAGTTGAAGAGACTGTTGCGAAAATGGCTGCAGTAGGTAGTTTATCAATTCTTCAAATCACTCAGTCAGAGTTTATTTGGCAATCATTGGCCTTAAGAGGTATGAAGCTTCCAGCCAACGAAAAATTTGTAATGGCTCTTGTTCATAACCATCTGGAAACTGTGAAACAAAAAATCAAAAATGATATTAAAAACGATATTGCCGAATCAAAGAAATTCTCCATTACCATGGATGAATGGACCAGCATCGGTAACCGGAGATTCTTGAATATAAATCTGCATACTGCCTGCCAAAAAAGCATCAATCTTTGACTGGTAAGAATTTTTGGAAGTTGCGATGCAAAAAATTTTCAAGAACTCCTAGAAGAGCACCTCGAATCTTTTGGTCTATCATTTAAGCACGATATCGTATTCACTACTGGGGATGTAGCAAGTGTTGTGATCAAGTTCGGAAAAGAGTCACCTGCTTTTTATCAAACATGTCTTGCGCATGCCTTGCGTTTGGCTATTACAAACACCTTTTATAAAGAAAATCAGGGACAGAAGAAAGTATAGACGAAAGTTCAGGAGAGACTGATGATTTTGATGATGTTGATAATTGTTTGATATTCATGAAACTGAATTACAGAATGAATCCTTCAAGGAAAACATAAATATTTTGAGACAAGTTGTAATTTTTTCAAAAATTCTGTTGTGCGTTCAGATTTGCTCAAGTCTAAATGTAGAGAAAAATTACAGATAGAGCAACAAATCTCTCTGGATTGTAAAACCAGATGGAATTCAATGCTGAAAATGCTTGAAACATTTGTAAAATTGTATGACGTTACAAAGGATGTACTCATTGAACTTGGATCTGAACGTCTTTTAACAAATTTAAACCTGGAATTAATAAAATCGATAGTCTTGTCATTAAAACCAATTGAAGTGGCACTTAACGCTATGGGTGAAAAACATTCCACTTTACGAATAACATATATTTCTATCAACCTTATGCGAGAGAATTTAACTCAACAAGAATCTGAAATAAGTAATTCCGATTTTTACATCAATAGCAGGATCAATAAAAACGTCATAGATTTTCATGAATTCACTAAACAACTTAAATTAAACGTCATCAAAAAGCTTCTATAGAACTAGCAGCTGCTTTGATGAAGCATTTATTTCTGTCACCAGATGCATCACCAAATTCATCAAATGAAAAATCAAGCAGTAAAGCAGAAACAACTACCAAAGTTGCAGCTTCTCTTGAAGAACAACTTAGAGTAATATTAGAAGCTCCAATCAGCAAACTACGGGAAGGTAACCGCATTAAAAAATTAAGTTAAGAATTTACTTTGTAAAAACGTAATGGTGAATTGGCTGTAAACTTAAAGCGGTTGCCTGAAGCTATTTACAGTATAAAACCAACGTCGATTAATTCTGAGAGAGCATTTTCCGTAGCCAACAATTTTCGCACCAAAATTCGGTCAAAGTTATCAGATAAATCACTACATGCACTGGTGTTTTTTAAATATTTTTCATTAATATAAATGTATAAATAAATGTATAAGCAAAGAAAAAGTTTCTTTTAAATTTCTAAAAAATATTATTTAATTTTAAGTCCATTATAAGTCTTTTGATAATGTAAGTATGTCAACTTCAAATGCTCGAAAGCCCGAAAAAACAATCAAGCTCGAGCTCGAGCTTAACCGAGCCTCAAATGATCGAGCTTTACGAAACCCTAATATGAACCTTTAATTCCGGTTTAAGAATACTATTTTAATAATAAATGTTTAATCAAATATACAGATAAATTCTGACCTATCCGTCCTTTGCTTCAAAACCCAAATATTCCCTCAGATCAAGAAATTGTGCAAATATACTACGCAAACACAAAGTTAAATGCAGATGAATGTTGCCATCAATTTATGACGCTTTCTGAGCAAGGGGTTCTTGTATTTGGTAATTATTTTCCTGTAGTTCCATCTAATTTATTTTGAAAAGAACTATTAATATAAGGTTGCTAGATCGAGCTCTGTGCTGGACTATGTGCATTTTCTTCCTGCATGCAATTTGTGCAAGGTAGTAAAAGAAAAAAATCTTGCCAATTTCTTTGTTCCTGACAAACCGGGACTGTAATTGTTTGCCCTCGAAATCGATTCAGAGCTTGGCTAAATATATGCAAAACTCAAGGTTATTGCGTTACTAATTTTATAGTAAAACATTAGTTTTAAAAGTTTAGTAGTGCCAAGGTAGAATTTTAATTGAATATATTCTGACAAAACAAACTTTTTATGTATGTAAATATGTGATTTTTCTAAAATTTGACTTAGTTTGGACCGATAAATATTTGACTACAAGTAAATCTCAGGCCGCCAGATGAACGGATCCTTATACAAAATGTTGTATAGAACTACAACTTGGCACAGAAGTAATTCCGATGACTGCGAAAAGTGAAGTTGTAGAGACATTAGGTTATTCCGAAGCAAGAGATATGAAAAATGAGCTGTGCCCTCGCCGGGACTCGAACCTAGGACCTCTGGAATACGCGCCGAGAGTTCTGACCATTACACTACGAAGGCATGCTGAGACGGCGGGAGAAATGCCTTATATACTGCTCCTTTTAAAGGGCGACTGGGGATTAGGGGACACAATCACCAAATCCTGGTGGTAGAGAATCATCATCTGCCAAGCTTTCCCTGTTCGGGCTCAATTGTAGAGGCATTGGGATTGTTTTGAAGCAGGAGACGTGAAAAAGGAGCATTGCTCTCGCCGGGATTCGAACCACTGACCTCTCGAATACGCTCCGAGCATTACACCACTAAGGTATACGAAGGAGGCGGGATAAATATCTTATATACTCCCTCTTTTAAAGGACTACTGGGGATTAGGGGAATCAATGGCAAAATCCTGGTGGTGGAGATTTGTCTTCCACCACCTTTCTTAGTTCAGGCGCCATTGTAGAGACATTAAGTTATTTCTAAGAAGGAGAGATGAAAAATGAGCAATGCGCTGGCCGAAAATCGAACCACGGAATCCCGAGCGTGCCGACCACTACACCACGAAAGCCTACTTAGAAGGTGGCAGAAATACCTTATAAAATAATGATTATTAAGATACTCAAAAATGATTACAAACCGGCGCTGTAAGTAACTTATTTTACATATTAGGCTGAGTGACTAGATACAGGAATGCTATCATAAAGGATAATTCGCTATTCAATTTTGGAATTGTAGAACCTAGTTACATACCCTTTAAAAGTAATATTTTAATAGTTGCATGAATATTTGTTTTGTCAAGTAAGTGATTTAGGTATTTATAAATTGTTTTCTAAAATTTGATAAATACACACATTTTTCAACCATTAGAATTAATAACCAAATGCTAATAACATAATTAAAAAATATATGAATGCATTTTATATTTCCGTTAG
>KK116875.1:1038488-1118102 GCA_000611955.2 Stegodyphus mimosarum | reverse complement strand
CGAACTCTGCAGCCACACTTGTCACACTGCGGCCTTCCTCCAACTTCCCAATGATTCGACCTCGGGTAAAAGCATCCAGATGTCGTCTAACAGATTGATTATTCGCCATTTCTCGCTGAGGCAGCAACTCGGTGTGATTTTAACTGCTATACGGTGTGCAATCTCTTTGCCAGAAATACTGATCTTACACCGACAACATGCTTTATACTATTCAGACACTCCCGCATTACGTCTACCTGCATATCTGCGCATGTGCTACCGTACATCACCTTACTTAATCTCCTGATTGGTCTTTCTGTCCGCTCTGCCTCTTCGTTCAGCTGATATGCTAATTTTTCGACTTCGTCCTTAATTTTTGCACACCAGTGTATATACATGCTTTTGATGAGAAAGAATACGGACAAATTTTGATGAAATTTGTAAACGACAAGAAACTGAAATAGAAAAGGAGAATGAAAGAGATAATAAATCATGCAAACCTACTAAAAATAAAATACTAGTAAGTAAATATATTTGGGAAATGTACCCAAAATATCACCCTTAACATCGTAGAAATATTTTTTAATGAGCCTTTCCATGCATATTTCGAATTTTCCTGAAAAGCTCTACGGATTGTCATCCGTATTTTTACGTTAAAGTTTAGCATATTGCAATTCTTATTTTTAAAGGAAAATCAAAGGCAACTTTGAATTTAAAACTGGTACTCTGAAGACAGATAGCTTCCAAAAGTTGATTTCTTACTTTGTACAGTATTCATGTTAAGACGACAGTATAAGTATACGAATGAGTAAATCGTTAAGAATTCCGTACATATGTAAATAATTTTAGAGAAATTGTATGCGAAATTGAAGTATTTTTTGTATAATGTAAAATGAAATGCTTGAAAAGATGAAGTTCTACCAGAAAAATAAGATTACAGGGGCAAGTCTATTTAACATTGAATAAATGGTTGTCTCCCTAATTTGGTGAGATATCACCAAGCTGGCGATGGTTTGGCGACTAGTATCTATCGCCAAATTTGGCGAGAAGTCATGAAAAGTCACTAAACTTGGCGACCATTTTGTGATATTTTAGACCGGTCCCTGTATAACTGTAATTAGTATTGTAATTGAATAACTGTAAGTGTAACCATGTCCTGCCCATATGTGTACCTTTAACCGTGTATGTCTTCGAATAATTTCGAGAAGTGGAAGGTACTAGAGATTTCTCGGCAGCCGGCTGAAAACTATATAAGACCGGAAAGAACATCTGCTGTAAGATTTCTCTGTTTAGAATCGACTACGGTGTATTCACATATCTCCGAGTGAGCTTTGTTCCTTACATGCGCTTTGCATTGCGTTGTATTAAATGCTATTAAAAGTTTGAAGTGTTACTACTGATTGTGGCCTATGATAATGAGAAGAGCTGTACGAATAAATTTGCGGAAGATTCAAGAACTGCAAAGAGTTACTTTTGGTAAAATAAATTATGTCAATAGTTCATTGTTTCTTGTGCATTCAGTCTATTACGAAACCGTACGCACGCAACAATACAGGGTGTATCAGTACAGCAGTGACAAACTTTCAGGAGAGATAGAGTACATCTAGGAAATCAAATATCAATTACATGGTCGTAAACGTTTTCCAGGCACGGTAGTGACGATAAAAAACGCAAAAAAGGAAGGACACAAACAGTGAGACAAAAAAATCTTTTATTATGCATAGCACAGCAGAAATCTGCAAATAGGAACAGAAACAAACAACGATCGTCATTAAACAAAGTGTTCGAAATTACGACCCCGGAACGTGATGCAGGCCGCACTTCTCTCGAGCATGGAAGATCTGCATCAGGAATAGAAAATTGCATGGAAGATGTATGACGCAAGGCTTCTGCGTCAAGTCCGGGTTGTAATTTCGATCACCTTTGATCGCTGTCTCTTTATGTTGTTTTTTCCTTTATTTTTGTTGCACTCCGAATAATAAACAAGTTTCCTCAGCCCGTTCGCAACCTTTATTTCTTGACTTTTGTGCCGTCACTACCGCTCCTAGAAAGCGTTTCCGACCATGCATTGCTATGTGATTTCCCATTGTTTAGGTGTACATTATCTCTCCTGAAAAAATGTCCCCGCTGTACTGATACACCCTGTATATAACGTACTAATGGAATTTTGTCATAATTTTTTGCTTATTATTTAACGTTTGAATAAACGTTTGTTAATTAATGGAAACGGACTGGTAGGTCCGAATTTCAGCACGCCTAACAGGGCAAACTTTGATTGCACCAACTAAAAGGGAATAAAATTATTCCACATGTGATGCATTTTTATATATGTGAGGAGCATTTTTAAAACGTAAGAGAACTGCTATTAAAACGTCAAGAATTATTAGAATTCCCTTGAATGCTGTCAAACAAATTTAAAAGTGAGTGACTTTTGTAGGGAGATTCGGATAAGTTTGAAAAAATCACATTTGGTAACTCAAATTTAAATAACAATTCTTCCGAAAACACTGTTAGCAGCAAATGTCCATAGCAGTGAACCATGTTTCACTTTCGGTACGTATAGCGCTTACATGGAATAACAAATTTTCGATTAAAGCCCTCTTTACTGCGTTTAAGATCTTCAGTAAATGGAATTTTGCTTTCCGTATTGCACTCCTCGATGATAAACTTGACAGAACAAAGATAGAAACAACTGGACTAACAATAGAACTTCCCAGTCGACTGGTTTACTTATCCAATTTCCTTTTTCAATCAATGTTAACATCCTGTTGATAGAACTAATCTCATTTTATTTGTGAAAGTTCTTCAGATAATGATTCGAGTCCCTAAAATTAAGGTTTATTTTTTTTTGTTAAGGGATACTGATGCCAAAGCTATTTTTTTATTTGCGAAGTTAACAATGAATTGGCTCCTTACGTTATTTTTCTCTCATTTTTCCTGATCTAATTTAATTGCTTTGATCCACGATTCTTTCAAACATTTTTGTTCCATTTCAAAGGATATTTGATTCTATAGTCTTAGCAACTGGAGGAATTTTCTATTTGCTTTAAAGAAAATTTTCTCTTTGTTTACATGCAATTTAAGGGAATTAGCAAATCTAGTTATTTTATTTGAAGGAATAAAAGTATTTGCTAGCTTCGTTTTGAAAATATTTGTTCTTCTATTAAAAACCGATAGACTTTACTACCAATCTTTTGTGAATTAATTTTTTTAACGGTTTCCTCATTCAGATTTATGTACACATTAATTAAAATATCCAGTACTTTAAAAGTCGATTATTTTTACCACTTCTAAAACATGCTATATTTTATTTATTTATTTTTTTTTTTTTTGGTTATGATGAAACTTCATGTTGAGACTGTAAAAAGACGTATTAAATCACTAATCAATCGGTACTGAAAGCGAACAATACCCTTTTTACGTATTTAACATTAAGATTGATTTAATAAAAATGAATATTTTCAAGATGTTGCATCACAAAACTTTTGTTTCAGAACTGCAGATTGGGAGTTTTAATAATCTATTACCTGAAAACTAAAATATATTGCAAAAATATGTAATATCAGTTTAAAATTTCAGTATAATACTTAATAATTATTTCTGCATATGCCTTGTCGGCACTACAATATGTGCATGAAAACATTTAGCATACCACTCGTAATAAAACGAATTAATATGTTAAAACGCAGATGTTTTGCTATGATAATATTTGTAGGTTTATGTTGTAGAGACGTTAGGTATTTTGAAGCCAGAGATGTGGAAAATGAGCAATGTCCTCGCCGGGACACGAACCACGGATGTCTGGAATACGTGCCGATAGTGCTGACCACTACACCACGAAGGCATGCGAAGAAGGCGGGAGAAATACCTTACATACTTCTCGTTTTAAAAGGCGACTGGTGATTAGGGGCCCCAATCTCCAAATTTTGGTGACGGAGAATCATCATCCACCCACGTGTTTAGTTCGGGCACCAGTGCAGAGGCATTTCGGTATTTTGAAATCGAAGATGTGAAATATTGGCAGTAACATCTCCGGGACTCGAACCATGGACCTCCCGAATACGCGCTGAGCGTGCTAACCGCTACTCCACGAAGGCATGCGAAGAAAGCGGGAGAAATACCTTATTATGTGACGAAAGATAAAATAAGCTGGCCGATAAACATAATATTTAACTAAAATTGTTGAACATTTTTAAATCAAGTTTGTGTACGTCTTTTATTGTATTTGTATTTTTTCACTTCTGCTGGTCCTTGAAATCTCTGTCACCATCTGGATGTAACTTTTTATGAGAGACCACAATATCCATTTGTTTGACGTATGAAGAAGTATATTTTATTAGTTAAAATACATTGAAAATTCTACTATTCAGTATTTATATCAAAGTCAGAGCGGGCAGAAACCCAAATAATGAAAAGGATGTAGCATTTTTTCAGACAAAAAAAATACAAAGCTGTAATTTTTATTATTGTCAAAATCATTTTTGTTATCTACTGAGAAATTAAAGACTTTTGACCATTATTCTACATGAGTCTAGTATCCATTTACTACCAAATTAGTTTTTACTTGCACTAGCATGGGGATAACACTATTACTTAAACCACCTTTTATAACCAGATTACTACGTGCTATCGGTACCACTTTTAAATATTTAAATTACATAATAAACAGGAAAGGATTAGATCTGCCCCTTCCAATTACGTCTATATTTATCTCATTACCTGTAACTTCCTGATATTTTACGACAGTTTCTGGATTATTTATGAACAGCAACCGGCTGGGTATATTTTGAGTGTTAAAAATATTATTTATATTATTGTAGAGTGTTGAAACAAATTAAAGTAGAACTTCGCATTTGATATATATTAATTAATACCTTTCATGCCTATGGAAAATAATGGAAAAGAAAAAATCATAACCTTTGATCTAAGGTAAATTAAATCACTAAATAAAACAAGAACAAAATATGCGCTGTATTTTTTTTCCTTCAATCGATGTTTTCACAAGCATCTCACGCAGTATGTTAAGTAATGAGATCTAAGGTTAAGTTTTAAGGAATTTTTAACTCTATGAAGGTAAAAAATGAGGGAAAAATGTTCATGTATAACAAATCTTTAACAATTCACGCAATTCATATCGATGGATCATTCTTATTTTACAAGAGTGCAAAAGACCGGTTTAATAAATTATAAAGTTTCCAGGTGCTAAAAAAGATATATTTTATACAGAATATTTAAATGCGCTAGTTATTTAATGATCGAAAATAAGTTTTTTATTAGTTATTTTTTATTACGGCAGAGCTCGAGAGCTATCTGCCTAAGGGAAGCGATGCCTTCATGGAGGACTTTCTAAAGGAAACTAGCTTGTACACACGTTACACATGGAGAAAACCACGAAGACGCCCAAGCAGCTCTTTCGCGAGATTCGAGAGTCAAACCGAACTACCAGTGTTCAGCGAACTTACCGCTCGGCCGCTAAGAGAACCGATTGAAAATAAGATTCCAATTTTTAGAAAAATAGGCCAAAACTTTATTATGATAAGTACTGAGAACGAATATTTTTCATATTATTATTTTTGAACCAATTTATTTCAGAATCAGATTCTTTGTTGTCTGTTTGCATAAAACCTTGAAATAAGTCTTTACCCAAAACTACAGGACCTATTTAAATCATTTTCAGATCTAAGTATATGATTGGGAATGTAATATTGAATTTTGATTTCTTCAACGCTCAATGCGTAAGTATATGCTTGGATTCAATATTTCATCAAGTTTCAAACTTAAATTGACTTCACTTTCTTAGGGTTTCAGAAGACTTAGCAGGAGAAAGATAATTTTGGAAAGATTTAAGCGAGACGAAAAGAAATTTAGTTCATTTTTTAACTTCTTACCTATTTTTTCACATTTTTAAATTTCCAGATTAGTGCCAGCTAATTGTAACTATAATAATTATCTGTGATCAGAGTTAAACACATTTATAGTTTTTATTGTAGTATTCTGCCCAAAGTCAAGATGAATTTATTGGGGCTTAAAGTGTGAAGTTGAATGGCAAGAAGGTAAACGAAATACAACTAGAAACAACACCCAATGACTGGAGCGACCTAAAAATTTTCTAAATATCATTTTGACCGAATTTCACTTAAGCAAAATCGGCTTAACCGAAATAGTGATATAAAAGAAAAGCGAATCAATAAGCCCCTAGATTTCTCCGTTCTGAATCTCTTTTAAATTTCTGTTTTTAATTATAAACATTTTCTAAAAGTAAATAAAAGTTTAAATAAATTAGTTTTATTTATAATTAGTCATCTTTTTATTTAGCTTACAACAAAGCAAAAAGTTTTTAACTTGTGGAAAGAGAGCTTAATGAGCATGTAGAGATATTAGGTTAGGTTAGGAGCCCCACACATGAAAAATGAGCAATGCCCTCGTTGGGACTGGAACCTCGAATAAGTATCCAGTATGCTTCCAATTACTTCATAAAGGCATAAGGGAAGGAGGGAACAAATACCTTATATAATTCCCCTTTTAGAGAGCCACTGAGGATTATGGGGCCCAATCGTGCAATCCTGGTTGTAAGGAATTATTTTCTGCCGCCCGTTTTTAGTTCGGGTGGCACTATATAGTCTATTATGTTATTTTGAAGCAGGAGACAGGAAAAATGAGCAATGCCCTCACTGGGACATGAACATGGGCCTCTTTAATACAGACTTTTTTCCAACTCAAACTTTTTTCCAGTTTTAATTCGAGATAATTTTACTTGAAGTTATACACTCATTTCCATATTGCTTACCTAAAGTAAGCCATGAAAATCGAAATTTATGCAGATTGCTAACTTATTTAAGATATATATATATATATATATATGTAATTTTGTATATTAAAAAAATCAATTTTCCATGTGTACATATCTTTTAAACTTAAGTGCTTATGATAAAGTGTGGTTTAATAAAGGACTAGAGGAATATGAAAAGGCCGCATTCTTACTAGCTTTTTAGCTTTTGTCTTTAAAACTCAGTATAATGTTATACAATTATTTACGTCAAAGAATAGTTTCTAAATTAGAATATTAAAAAAAATTAATAACACATAGGCTTTTTTCCTCTTACCTGTGTTTAATTAATCAAAATATCTCATTATGAACAATCCTCACGTAGTGTGACAACATGTATTTTACAAATCAATTCGTTGAAGTTTGTACAAGCTACAAAGTTTTTGAGATCGTATCGTCTTGGCATATATCACAGAGTCCTGAAGTCCTTCTTTAGAATTTCTTTAGGTTGAAGTTCTGCTGCATCTTCTATTCCTGTCAACCTTTTTACACCAGTATTTAGTTCATCCGAGAGAGATGGAATTGTAGCCCTTTTTCGGATTTCATTCATCGATCGAATAACCTGCTTGGTTGTTATTGGATCGATGAATAATAAAAGCATTTATCTGCAATGTTCATTACACCGACAAATACCGTTAGGGGCCAACGGCAGCATTTTCTTGAAACAGGGTAAGTTCCGCATAACTCGTCTACATTATCAACCTACACTTTTGTAGAGTTGTAAAAAGTTATCAATTCGGGGTTGAGCTGCTCTTTTGACAATACATCAATTTGATTATCCTCATGCACGGATGGCAGAGCAAGAACGGATTTACTCTTTTTTGGAGCATATGATGTAAGAGTTAATTATATAGCTCTAAACCCAAAATGTGAAGAGTACAGAGGCATGTTTTCATTTGGCAGAACTTCTTGTGGAATTTCGCTCTTATATTTTCAAATTGCTCCAACACATGTGAACTTGTATTTTTCAATAATTCTTTCGTCAAAGCTGATGTACCATTTGTCCATAACTACTTCCTGTGCCACGTATGGATGCAATATGTCTTTGGACAACATCCAATGCAGCACTTGATTTTCGCCCGACAAGCTGCTGACCTGCATATATTTGTAGGTTGCATGTGTAAAATATAGGAGAATCGGACGTTTTATTCCATACCGTGTGGGCTTGCTTTTTATATATTGTCTGAATTGACACATTCCTCTGAAGGGCTCTAATGTTTCGTCTATAGTACAATATTCAGATAAATAATATATTTTTTGCATGTTTTTGACAATGTTTTCAAAAACATTTCTAAAGTGTGCAAGGTCTATCCATCATCTATCGCTGTGCTCGTGGATTTATGCCTTCAAACCTAATACACCTCAACAGGTAGTGGAATCGGTTGATAGACATTGTTATTTGAAAATTTGCAATAAACACTAAACCGGCACTTTCAAATTTCTAAAGTCTTTCTTGACATCAGGTAAATGTGTTACTATGTTGTGTGGTTGTGTCCGAACGTTTTTTACGGATAATTTTTGCTCCACTTTGTTCCGTCTTTTCTTACATAAAAATCATCTCATGTCAAAGACGATATGTTCCCTAAATCCTGTTAATCGTCAAATTTCTGGTCGGAATCAGTTTCGTGAGCACTTTCAGAAATGTTATCACACTCACTCGGAATCTTCATTTTTGCTGTCAGTTTCGACGCTAACGAGAAGATCCCGCAGTCGTCGCTGCTCTCTCTCGTACGCACTTATCTCAATGAAAGTCTATCTAGAAGCTAAACGTCAGCACACGCGCGGGGTAGCTACAATCCCACTTCACATTCTTACATCGAAAATACAAAATCCCAAGGACACGGTAAAAATTTCTCTGGACAACACCTTCATAACCTTGAACTTGAAAGGTGCAAGAAGTACTAGAAAGGTCACGTACTCCCTTCCCTTATTTTCTAAGAAACGACTACACGCGGGGTGGATGATATCCCAGCGCGTGTGCTGACGTGTTAATAATGTGTCAGATAAAATTCTTACATGCTTCATGCCCATCGAATCCTTAGCATAATCACTGACTTTTACAAATTATGTTCCTTCATTCTCCACCCAAGTTCATTGCCAGGTTTTATAGAATATCTTGACAAGGTCTCGAGTAATCAAGTTATTAAATTATCAAGTAACGTATTCTTGATAATTAAATAATCAAGTCATTTACTTATCAAGAATACGTTAAAACATATAAGTTACCAATCAGTCATGAAAATGAGTAATTTTAGCCTCTCTTAATTTCCCTTTCTTTCAAACTCAAACTCAGATAATCGCACTCATTATTAAAAGCTGTTCAGTGTTTCATAAATTACTCCAAAAGTCTTTCTACCATGCTGAAAATTTGATTCTGCAAATGTGATCACTTTTATTTCTTAATTTCTGTCTAAAATGAGCCCCACTTGTGGCCGAGTGCTAATGACCACAGAATGCTGATAGGGTGGAATCACGCGAAAATGCTGGCTCTATAGTTGTCTATTCCCTGTGCATAACGTGAATACAAGCCAGGTTTCTTCAGAAAGTCCTCCACGAACGTATCCTTTCCCTTAGGCGGATAACTCGTGTTTGCTTTGCCAGGTTCAAATAACCTATTTCCAGCTACGCCATTGGCTCTTCGATGATCTGACAAGTTAGCTTCGCCTCCTCGTCCAGTTCCAGGACCTCGACTCTTACTTTTTCATATAGGACTTCGACATCAAGACCTATGCTGCTCTGAAGCTCACAGCACAATATGCCATATTATTGCCTCACGTCTTCGACTACTACAACCTAACTAGAAGTTAAACAGTAGTTAATTGACTGCTGTTAAATTGACCTGGTTTTCGCAGAATAGCTTTATATTCGAAGACGCTTCACACGAGAATTATTACTTTGTCTGGTTCTCACTTGAAAATAACGCCATGATATGCTATGAAAAGCCATGTAATTTCTGTATGTTCTACTCAGGATGCGGCTATTGCCCAGGAGCCTGATTCAAGTGCTTCTTATACCTAAGTGATCAAATAATCTAATTTAACCCTGTAAAAAGTGCTCCTTTGCAGTAACACTGTTTCGGATGCGAAGCAAACATATCCACTCAAAAATAGTTCTCATCATTTGTTTTACTTTTTATTAATTTTCCACGCCACTTTTCTGTCTCTCCTGCTTAACTGTCACTATAGATTCGAAATCAATTTTTAATTTTAATATTTATTTCCCATTAAGTATTCTCTTTCAACTGAAAGGCAATTAAGAATTTTTCGTCGACAGTTGCAATTCCTTTGACAATAGGTTGTTTTTCGAGATTTCCTTTCCTATCGCATCCTTCTCTACATATGATAAATCGTCAGCCCATTTTTTTAAGTCTGCAATTACAGCATTTCTACTTTTATTTAAAAAATAATCTGAAAAAAATAAGGTTAAAAAATAGGAGAATATCTTATTTTGCATTTAATTTGCTCTTCAGAAAGATTTTACATTGTAAATTTCGTAAAATGTATCGAAACAGAAAAGGATCTTGGCTCTACATGGCTGAATTTAAGTTCTAATCTAAGTCTATAGGCTGCCTGAAGAGTTTTCGCTCTTTCTTTAAGTTGCAATACCCGAACACAAAGAAAATATAACAAAATTTAAAAATAAATCAAAATTAAATTAAATAATAATCTTATCTTGAATGCTAACAACATAACTAAATTAAACACACATGTTTCATTTCACGTTTTCTGGCAATGTCTTGCAACAATGTATGAAATTATGCACGATTAAAAATTAAATTGTAGATCCTAATGCCTTGCTTGGCAAAATACTTGTCTACTATTTAATATTAGAACAAAGAGGATACTCACCGGCTAATTTAAATACCGGCCATTATGAATAGCGATGAAAAAGCTTTACTACGACTAATTCAAAATACCAATTTTCCTCTTACTCGTACTTAAAACTCCTGTCATTTACTTAGTAGCGACCCTTCCTGTGTCTTCCTGTGTCCTAACTGTTACCCTTCCGGTGTAACAGATAATTCTTTACGATAATAGGATAAATTTTTACATAAGCGGTGATATGTTAGTTAATCTAAATACTACACAGTCATAGAGAAAATATTTAAACTATTTCTTCTAAGCCTATTTTATTGCGTGTAGTTGTCCACAACGACTTGAAAATGCCAATCTTTCTTCTTAGAATCTTTCCCCTAATTAAAATTCCTGTCATTTACTTATTTCTGCTGAAACAGATAATGCTTTGGATTACAGGACATATTTTTACATATGCAGTGACATAGTAATTCAGCTAGATCTTACATATACATCGAGAAAATATCTGAAACATTTCTAAGTTTATTTTATTGCGTATAGCTATCCACACGCAAGACTACAATTTATTCAAAAGTTCTCTTAGCTCTTGTTGTTTCAGAATAAAATGCAATCTTGTTTCTTTAGCATAACGATATAATTAACACATATAATTATCTTTTATAGATATAATTAAACAGATATGATTATCTTGTTAAGTTACACAGACACTTCATGATCTTCATTCAAGAAAATACTTACTTACTTACTCAAGAAAATACATACACTTCATTCAAGAAAAATCACTTCATTATGTAACAATGCTTAGAAATATAGAGAAAGTGGGACTGAAAATCAAGAGAAAGTAATGCCAGAAAGAGGCACTCATATCTCATAAATGGGATAGGAAATGAACTACAATAAATTCTATGTCACTTAGTTGAAAGTTAATTTCCTCAACCTTAATTACTCAGTTTCTTCCTCGAAGTTTAAATAATGACATCAATTTAATTAAGGCAGCTTTCAAAGTTACAAAATCAATGATGACTGACGTTGTTTACAAAATATTCTTCGAAAACACTAATCCATATAAACCAAACGCCTTTTAATTTTGTCGTTAGTTTTCTGCGTCAAGGTATATGTTTCGAAAAGGTAAAAGTTCATGGATCAAAACTCATGGTTCGATCATGGAAAGTTGTCAATGCCACGGAAGTCTGAATATTATGCTTGCCATAAAATTAATTATGTGAAAAATATTAAATGAAAGAACTGTAATTAAAATCATCTTTTTAATAACAATATGGAACTTCTAAGTATGAATCAGTTTAAATTGGATGCTTTTCTAAACGTAATGAAAATAACTTGTACGACAACTACACATTACTTTTGTGTTTATAACTTTTTTTTTTAATTTTTATACTTTGAGCCTAAGTAAACAGTGCATTTTCTTACTACAGGTCCGCCTGCACGACTGTTTTTGTGGGCTTCCCATATGCAATGCGAATATGAGACCTTAGAAAGACCTCTACGAAGGAATCTCTATACACTTCGCGCGCTTTACCGTATCGAAATAATCTAACATAATGAGATGTATAACTTCAAATATTATAATGAAGAAAAAAAAATAAAATATTTTAATATGACAGATTATGTTGCTTTCAGGAAATTATTGTAATTCTTTAAATTTCTTACTTTTGTAAACGATCAACTTGTAAAGTATATTTAAATTTATAACAATTGTTTTAATTCTGAAACCCTTACTTTTCAATTTTTGTTTCCTCTTACAACTCCCTACCAGAATGAGGTTTTAGATTCGCGTTGAATACAAACGAGTTCGAAGAAGAATTTAAGGAAGGTTCAGCGTACTTCGACAGAGAGTATTAGGAGTCCTTAGTGGCGCGTGTTTGCCTTCTGGCTAAGTCATTCTTGAAGCTGTTATGCTGGGCCTTATCATATGTGAATACTGATATTCGCTGAATATTGATATACTGATATTCGTGTGAAATAAAGGCCAACTACGTTAGGTAATAGTGTCTAGCTTCGTCTAAGTCTCGTTTAGTTAACTTTAGTATAGTTTCATATTTCTTACTGAGCTAAGGTTTTGCTGTAAGCCACAGGAGGGGCCAACTGCTATTCTTATTTGAGTAAATATAAGGGTATTTCAACCCTTCGCGAGTCTACGCCGTTGTTGTTTTCAACTCGGAGATAAGTCGTCACATAATTCACTAGGTTCCTCGACGTTTTCTCATCAACAAGGGATGAGGAACATTATAAATTATACCTTAAATTCGTGCGCATCATCTATGTTTTCTATACCTCTGATTCATTTCACATCTTTCGAACGTACAAATCTATCCTTACTCCCATTTGGGCATGTTTGAATGTAATATTCATGTTTACAGTTAAGTCACAATCCATGTCCGCTTTATCATCATTTCATTTAGAACGTCGGCAGTACGATGTTGTTATTCACCTTGCAGTCCTGACAAATAACACTTTTCGATTAGCCAATTAACAGAATTATGCCCTCTTTCCCGATTTGAAATACTTGTTTTACTAATTAAGGCATCTTATCTTAATTAACCAGTTATCATGGTTTTGATTGCTGCTATAACTTCCCCTTTTCCTATTCCTCACTGAAATACAAATTATTTTTCAATATATTTAAGCTGAGGATCTTGAATATTAGGGAAGTAGCTTCTGGCAATCGTGTCTGCTGTGAATAATTTCTCCAGCTCTGTTTAAAGGCAATATTCCGCATTCAGCATTCTTGCTAGTCGATGATTTAAATTACGCGCCGGTAAAATACTTTAAGCTAGCTTGTTCAAATGACTATGTAAGTATAGACTACGTTATCAGCTTTTGAATTTGCCTGTTATTGCTTAATTTAAATAACCACGAGCGGCGGTTTTGTCTGTAGTATATGTTGTATCTTTATGTCCAGTTTAGACTAAAATAAAAAGGTTATTTTAAATGTGCTTGAGTACTTTCAGAGTACTTAAATATAGCAGTGACTCTGTCTGTATAGTAGATTCTGCAGGACTTTGGCTCCCGGTTACAGTAGCAATTCTAAAAGTTGATTAGTACTGTAAAAAGTATTTCTTCTTATATCTGATATTAAACAAAATGATTATAAACGATTATTTGTATAATAAATAACTTATTTTATTCTAAAAAGGAACGCAGTTTAAAGTTTTTTTTACTGCGTTAATATTTTCTTCTTAATTTACATTCAAGTTCACGACATATTATTACTTCTTTAATTAAATTTATTTCCTGGTATAAACGTCCTCGTGCTTAGCTTTATATTTTTTAATGTTACCACATTAAAATAACAATATTTTTAAATGAAAGAACTTCTAAAATATGTGAAAATAATGTGACAATCTTGCATTTATCATATTTAAAACAGCCTTCTTAAGTTTAAAGCCTGATTAAGAAGTTGTTCAACTTTTGCTTTCGCTCTTATTAAAAATTATTTTTAAAACTTCATTAGTTTGTAAATAGTAAAATTTGTAAATAGTAAAAAATAAAAATATTTTAAATATTTTACTTGTCTGAAACATGATTATTATTACTTGATAAATATTACTTGTCTGAAATATGATTATCTTAAAAGAAATATATTATACGGTATTAGCTATTATTTTTTTACAAACGTTATATAGTATGTAATAAATATTTAGGCTTTTGAACAATAGCCAGACATAAACAAAAGAAATAAATTTATATTTTACATATTTATGAGTGATTATAAAGCATTTTTGTAATACGTTTCGCGCTTTGTAGAGTCACTTGGTATATGAATTTTTATTCGGAAGGACATAGTTTAGTTAACAACCTATTTGAAGTATTATTATAGCATATCTTTAAAACTTATTTTCTAATTACTATCGCAGATATAATTCACAATTCGCTCTAAAATAAAGATATGTAAAAGCTTTAAAGTCAAATTTCTATTTTAATTTAAGCTTCAGAAAATGCCTGTGTATGTGTTAAACTTAGAGTAAAGCTCATTAGCATTTAAAAATTTGGATGTGCTAAAGTAAAAATGAATTAAACTTTGTTCCTGCATATATAACAATACTGCGTTAATTCTTCTTCTGAAATTAGAAAAAAAATAATATATTTACGTTGCTTTTGAAGGATAACCTAAGAAATCTCAAAAGATGTGTATCTAATTTTCTGTACATTGTACATCGTTTCTGAAAAAGGAATGTTAATATAAATTAACATTTTACATAATATTAATGTCGCATCTTTCTAAGTCTTATTCTGCCTGTATAAATCATTGGGCCAATGATATTCTTCTTTTAATATTGCTTTCATGCAAAGCAATCATGCACTGAAGTGCCACTGAATTAGGGATAGCAAGTCAATAACGATATGGGCTCCTCTGGTTTTGATAATGGCTCCACTTGACAGGTCATAGGTTCAACAAATTTCGGAACCATTCCACTGGATTGGCCAAAATTCGGCTACAGCTGTCCATTATTCAGGAAGGGTCGCTAGTGCTGTATGTGCTTTCTCCAAAACATCCAAACGATGCTGACCAGGATTGAAGTCAGCGTGTCTAGGTTGCCAGTTCATGACAAAGTCAGAGTATTGCTCATCCAACCAAGAGTAGTCGAATGGGACCTGTGGTAAGTGCAGTTATCTTTCTGAAATACTCCATTTCCATGTGAATGACAGAATAACATAAACGAAATAATATGAACGCCCAGCAACATTGCATACCGAATTGCATTGAGAGAGGTTGGTACAAGTAAAAAATCCCACAAAATGCCAACGGGAAACACTCCAGACTATGACTAAGCCGCCATGGCTTGTACAGTACCAACCTGGTATGCAGAATCCATACCTTCATGAGCATAAAAACATATTCTCAGCTTTTCGTCGGCGTTAAGTAGTCGCAATCAAAACTCATCACTCCATGCTCCTCGTTTCCAGTCCGCTAGTTTCCATTTCGTGTGTTCCCTTGATGAGGCAAGATGTGCAGCCCGATAGCGGGCATTAAGCAACGGTACTTTTGCGGCTCTACGAGCTCCGGAAGCTCATGCGGTGAGACGAGTCTTGCGTGGTTTATTTACTGACTGTTCCACTGGTGCCCTGATTTAGCTGGCGGTAATTTGAACTAATGTTTAGCTTCGCTGACGACACACAATAAGGTTGAGCTGTCTCGTACCTGGATTGTTTAAGGCTAAATGTCATTTGCAGTTTGTGAGATCGCTAGCTTTTTTTGCCCATGTATTCGTGATATACTCATGACACTGTCGACCTGGAAAACTCTTATCTCTCTGACGATTTGAGAAATTGAATGGCCCAGTATACTATTTGTGGAGTCTAAATCAGAAGTTTTATCCATATTGGCAATTCAAACGACTGATTAATAGCAACCATAGTACTAGCTATACATGCAGTTACGACAGCGTCCTCACGTGAGTAAAAATGCGGCGCAGGAACACACATTTTGCACAGGCATATCTATCACTCATTCAGTGGCACTTCAGTGTATTTCTAAAGTAACTAAATTACAAAATGGCAACCGGCTTTCCCGATTGCAGAATGAAAATGCTATTAAGTTGCATTACGAATGCATATGGAAAGAATGGAGTAATATCGTATACTATCCTCCTCTTAAAGGGCACCTGAGAATGTAACCTAATAGCCAAACGCTGGTGGTAACGAATTATCATCCAACCCCTTTTAGTTCGAGTGCCACTTATAAATTTATTAGGATTTTTGAAGCAGGAGCTATTAAAAATGTGCAAAGTCCTCTTAGGTATTCGCAAACCGGACCTTTTGATCGTTAGTCAGATGTGCTATCTACTTGCAACACGAATGCATATGGCAAGCATGGAGAAAATACCTTATATTAAAATCCGTCTTGTAGAGTAACTGCGCGTCAGGGGACCTAGTCGCCAAACCCTGGTGGTGATAAATTATTTATTTCTTTATTTATATATTTTACAAATTTTAATCATTAGCGTTTAAACTATTAGTTCACGAGCTCTCCAGTACTTTTTAACAATGCTCTCATACCCAGAAGCTACAATTATATGGTGACACATTATCTTCCACCACCTTTTAGTTTTAGTGCCACCTGTAAAATATTGCGTTTTCTTGAAGAAGTAGACATGTAAAATGTGCAGTGCTCTCACCAGGATTCAAACAATGAGACTCCCCAATGCGCTATTCAAAGCGAAACTGCCATTCAGCTATAACACTATACGGAAGAAGAACATATATTATATGCAGAAAGAAAGGAGAACATAAATTAATAACTGTAGAAAATGATTTACATTTGTGAATACCAGTAAATAAACTTATAATTTTATTAATCATTACTATTTAAAAATATATTTGATTTTTAGTTTGATGCTTTTCTTTCCCTTTTGTTCCAATAATCTTTTTATAATAAACCAGCTATTTTAAAACATTTAAAATCGACTTAAGAGAATGAAACTTAATGTAAGTATTGCGGGTATGAGGCAAACCAGTGTGGATGAGAAACAGGTTTTTAATGCCTCCATGTCTGCCCTCATTTTCGTTTTAAGGAGAAACTTAAGAAAATTTATTCTGAAGGAGGAATCTGTATTTTTCGTGAAATGGTCAAATTGCAGCTTAGAATTGTTCCATTCAATTAAGTAGAAAGGTTAACTATACAAAACACATTCTTGGTTTTATTAGTTAGGAATGCATTCCTCTTTCACACACACACATCTCAACAAATACATGCAAGATATGGTTTCAGTTTAGTCAAGTGATATATTTGTTACACTTAAGTACAAGAAATTTGAAAGCCGTCTTCATAAACGGCCTAAGTTTCTTAGCAAACATGACAAAGGATTTTCAACTATCAAGATTCCTGAACGTGTATCTGACTTCACAAAATATCGCAAAATTTTTTGATCTTTTGAAGCTTTTAGCTAGTATATCTTCTTCTCCACTATTATCCCTCATTTCGAGAGCTATATAACTTAATTTTATTAGGATAAGTTTATCACAATTACATAAACAGATGTATTTTTAAAATCTTCATCTGCCTTTTAGTAATTTAAAACATTTTGAAATTTTTAATTTTTGTTTTCAGAATTCCTCATGCATAACTCAAATTGCGAAATAGGACATACAAATTTACTTCTACAAAGATGTTCAAAACATTTCGATACACTGAACATAAAGATTGTAGAAATTCAACAATACTATCTATCACAGTATAGTTTGCACCTAAAGAGTAAATACACAGAAAGACTTCTGTTCTTCGAGAGTTGTATGCTACATTTCAAATTTTCATGTATAATAAGCGTTGTTAGAATTTCACTATATAATGAAATGAGAAAAGAAAAATGAGATCATAGGGAATTTATTTATTCATTTTCTCATTTACGAGCATATTTGAATATTACTACTAGTAAATAGCCTGTAATGAGATAACACTCGGTTTACGCCTATTTTAAAGGATATACATGTATAAGGTATATCTGCCACCTTCTTAGCATGACTTCGTGGTGTAGTGGTCAGCACGTTCGGCGCTTATTCAAGAGGTCCACGGTTCGAATTCCGGCGAGAGCTTTGCACATTTTTCACACTCGTCTGCTTCTAAATAACATAGTGTCTCTACAGCGGCTCCGAACTAAAAAATTGTGGTGGATGATGATTCTCCACCAGCAGGGTTTGGGGACTGTGTTCCCTAATCCCCAGTCGCCCTTTAAAAGGAGGAGTGTTTAAGATATTTCTCCCCCCTTCTTAGTATGCCTTCGTGGTGTAGTAGTCAGCAAGCTCGGCGCGTACTCGAGAGGTCCGTGGTTCGTTTCCCGGAGAGCGCATTGCTGATTTTTGATCTCTCCTGCTTTCAAAAAATACCTAATGTCTTCACAAATGTACATATGCGTTTGCGATATTTACAGCAAAGGCCTATCTGGCTGTGAAATGGTTGGTTCTAAAAGAAGGCGCCTCTATATTAAATATTTATCTGCAAACTATACTTTATTAAGCATCTTTGTTCTTTTATATCACATTTTAATCATATCGAAAATTATTGGTTACTCTGCATTCTGTCGAAGATGCTGCATTAACTTTAGTTGGTGCCATTTCTAATACCATTTTGGTATCTATATTTCTCCCTTTCGTTTAATGCCTAGTATCAAAAATGGTCAGATTTGTGTAATGACCGCTTACCAACTTTCAAAATGAAAACGGAGAAAAAAATTGTGAACAATCATAATATTATATATTGATATAATTACGTGCGTTATTTAAAATCATAGTGAATCTCTTTTCTTAATTCATATATTCATGAAAATATTTCTTTAGGTTTTGAGAGTAGAGATCTTGGGAGTGCCCAGCCTAGCGTTTCATTATCAGGTGCTGATATGCAGCGTTAGAAATATCCTTCCTCAATTGCAGCGCTATATTTTAATATATTTTTAGAACACTTAGGGTATTTTAAAAAAGAAAACGAACAGTTAAAGCATGAAAAATGCTTTTATTGAATTTAAATTACACACTTTTTTAAGTTGCTGTAGAGGGAATAAATTCGAAGGCTCAATTAATGGTCTTATATTTTGTCGAATGATAGATCTGAGAACTCTTATGCATTATCAACAAGCGACATATATTAAGCATCTTCTGCGTGCATTGACAAAAGTTACTAAGGGCTACATTACCTGATATTTTCAGTGCTTCGTAACGTACCATAGCGGTCTAAAATTTTGAATCTGTGCCTTTAAAGCAGCTTATCACTCATGTACTATGGAATGAAGTACAATTCGAATCAACGTATATATCACTTGCATGAGTTAATGTACCAACTTAAGATCGATTATAAAGTTAAATCAGAAAATATCGGTACTGGCAAGAATATTGATTACAAATGACTTAGGTTACTAGGCTTACGTTACTCTTAATCAATCTATGTGCAACCCGTGGGAAGCGATGCAGTTTGTTTATTTCGATCTGCTGATTTTTAGTATGCTAACTACTGACAGAATAAATTACTAGTGTAGTACAGTAAATTTAGTTAAATGATTAATGTAAAATTAACATGAAAGATAACCATTAGTTCTTTGAAATCCTATCTTCCTTAGATTCCCAATAGTTTAAAATTGGTTACCACTAGAAAAGAACTTTCTCCTTGAGCTGTGCGTCAAATAGAGTAGAAGACTTTCCTCTTGGCATCTTAAAGGTATTAATATGTTAGAAATAACCGTTACAACCGTATTGTAGTACCATTTTATTTTTCTATTCCTTGAAAAATTGCTCGTGCTTTCATCGTTCAACTTTCAGTTTCTTTTGTCACATATCACTAATATCTGTTGCTCAGTTCTTAAGGATAAAATTTATAAGGTATTTCTCCCGCTTTCTTCGCATGCCTTCGTGGTGTAGTGGTCTGCATGCTCGACGCGTAACCGAGAGGTCCGTGGTTCGGTTTCCGGCGAAGACGTTGCTCATTTTTCATGTCTCCTGCTCCAAAAATAACCTAATGTCTCTACACCGGCTCCCGAACTAAAAAGGTGGTGGATGATGATTCTCCACCACCGCGATTTGGCGATTGAGTCCCCCAAACCACAGCCGCCCTTTAAAAGGGAGAATATATAAGGTATTTCTCCCGCCTTCTTCGCATGCCTTTGTGGTGAGATTAAAAATGATTCCTGAAAGACTGCACTTCTCAAATCTTAGGTTCTAAATTTAACCCAGCTCCGTCAGTTCATTATATTTGATCTTCGAACCATAATTTTGCCTTTGAAACTACGGAAATTTTAAACAAAATATCTTTATTTAGTTAATTACACATTTGTTGTTCGCAGAAATATATCTCATTTAGTTAATAACATACTAGTTTATCCCCAAAGCTTTTAAAGTCCTAATATTGTTTCTTCACGTTCTGGGACTTTTCGTGAAAGTAGCGGTTGCGCTTTTCTTCTCTGCTATGTAAATATTTTGTTAATAATATGGTTCTTTCTCTTATACCACTTTACAAACTTGTTTTTTTCTCCTGGAAAAAAAACTGTGTTTTACTGCCCTAGAAGTTAGTAGAGTTTAGTTTAAAAAATTTGCAAATGTGATGTTGCTTTTTGCCTAACTTTAATCTTAAACATTATTTTTATATAAAATTCGTACAATCATCCCATAGGTAACTGCTGTAAGTCAGTGCAGTATATTGAGCTAAATTTTTAAAATGAAATTAAATAGGACACCATTGCGTATTAACCCTTTGAAGGCCAAATTGTCTGAGAGGGCTTTCATTCAAACGACCACAACCGCCCGAAACGCACGAAATTGCAGTATCGCTTTCAACCCTCCTCCTAAGGTATGCAGTAGCAGGTGCAGTTTCTCCAAGTACATTTATCAGTTTATTGCAGACAGCTTGGTCTAAAAGGCTAAGGGAAGCTTCTTTGTTAAAAAGCAGAAAGGATCTCCTTTGAAATCTTCACATCTCTCTGTGCCTTACAGGACGGGGAGGAGAGAAAACGGACAACACATGTAATGAACGGGGACGAGCGTTTTGGTATTTTAAGCAAATAGGTTAGCGAATTGTCTGTTTTTTAAGGGTTAGAGCAATGGCTTACCGTTGATTTTCAGAATGACAGTCAATATTGTTCGACAAATTGGTCACATATGTTAGCGGAGCAATTAATTCAGAAGAAATTTTAAATTTAATTTAATCGACTTCACAGTGGTGACCATCAAGGTTGTTAGTCGTTTTTCACCTGAAGGCTATAAGTCACATGAGATCAATCAGTGAATCATTTATGTAAAACAGTGCAGCAAGTTAAGGTATATTTCAAAATGAAGATTAAATTTTAAAATATCGATGCCACCAGAGCCCTACACTTCGAAGAATAATAAGAGTCCATACATATTTCACTAGTGTTTCTCAATGCAGTGAATTCATGAAATTAAAACTACTTAGAAGAAACCCAGCTCTCATAAAGATTTCGATTTAAAGTAACCCGCAGGTTATCTTTTAATGTCAAACTTAACTCGGCAGTGTGAGACAGAGATAGAAATTTAGATAAATTTAAAACGAAATTAACTGGCAAAGACCAGTGACCACCAGCAATACGTCGCTAGTGATCTATAGTTAGCAGAGTTTAACACAAATGGTCCTTCTTATGGATCATACAGTATATTTTAAATTTAATGTGAACACTTAAGGAAACCCAAAAATGGTTTTGACTATATCCGAAAGATACTGATTATAGTCAAATATTTTGTCACTGGTGACTTATCGCTTTTCAGTTACCAGTGTGGAGCAAAATTTGCAGTGGCAATAGTTATCTGAAATCAGTCGATTACTGAAAATTGATAGAGTGACGTAACACTAAAAACGTTTTCGAAAGGTTTCGGTAAAATGTTTTTAAGATCAAACTTCATCCATCTATACCCGTATTCTTCGCCCAAATTATTTTCTTTGAAAAACAAAAATTTAACTGAAAATAATTTTAAAGATTTGATTTTTGTAATATAAATTAAAAAATGACGTAAAACCTTTTTTCATACATATATATGTACTGTGACTCACATTCGTTCACAGGTATTTGTATTTTTGAAATTCAATTGCATAGATCTCGTATTAGATATTGAAACACAGACTTCAAATGTTTTCTAATATATTATACTGTCTCTATAATAAGCCAGGTTTGTTGTAAATAAAATGTTACCAAAATATTCCTTGTAATAAGAAAATTTTCTCAAAAATTGTTAATTCGGAATTAAAATAAAAGTTTAGATATTCAAAATTTCTGTTGAGTTGTTTTATTAGACTATGTTTTTTATTGCAATTTTTTAAATGAAAACATATAAAAAAAAACTGAAAGTTTTCAGATTTTATATTACGGCCAAAGGGGATTTTTTAACGTTTTGTTTGTTACTTTTATTTAATATATATCAGAGGCCTTTAAACCATAAAATTTAATTCCAACAGCAATATCACAAAATAATTTTAAAAGAGCATATCTTTAGCATTTCCGATAAACAGTCTCGCGCCGTGGAAATAATTTTTTTCCGTACAGTGTGGCGATTGCTCGCTTTAAAATCGTTGTGTTTCTTAATCACAGACTCATAAATGCTTTACAAAATATGAAATAGATAATAAAACAAATTTCAAATTCCAAATTTGGGCTTCCAGATGCCTATATTCCGATGTAGACGTACGTTATTCAGAATTTGATGGCTCTAGGTACCTTTTTTTATGCATTGCGTGGAACAGAACGATACTATTTGGTAGCAACAATTTGAAAAATCAAACGCCGCTTATAGTGAAACGTCACAGAAATGCCAAAACGAAATTAATAGCCTTACTTGGCTAACGCCTTTTGGACTAATAATTGTCATCTGCATTTGGAAGTTATTACATGTTTAGAAAAATATATTACATTTCCGAATTTGAAGTGAATATGCGAAGACACTACAAAATAACGAGCAATTCTATCATAAATTTAATTCTTCATCATTTTTAAAATTTCAAAAGTGTTCGAAAGATCAAAAAAATTCTTTATATATACCATTCGATTATCTCTAACATTACAAAAGGAGGCAAATTACGTGGAACCGTTAAAAATACGCTGATGTCTGGACCTCATTCAAAGCTAACATCGAGGAACTGCGAATTTATTCTATAAAAATCAAACAAGAGAATGATACTGATTATTAGAGACAAACATTAGTATAGTTAAACATTCAGTAGATTTAGAAGAAAAGTTTACAATAGAATTTAACGCTAAAGCTTTTAGAAGACTCATTTAGGAATCTTCTAAAAGCTATTTTATGGATACAGTGTGCGATCAATTCAAAGAAATGAGAGAATCAAAGAAAATTTTTATCAGCAAGAAAACAAGGAAAATAGCCCTGGATTTCCTACCATCTAACGTAAGCAATGTTTTTTTCCATGCTGGAATAATGTTGTATTTGCAGAAAAGTCAATATTTTATACATTAGTGTCAAACAGACAAATTTTTGATGGTGGACACTAGACATTTCGGTTTTGGCCACTATTAAGGCAAAATGACGTGGTCGTTCTCACATAGAGGCACATAATAGTTGACGACCTATGAAGGGACAGCCAATTGACTTCCTTGCTTTCCACGAGATTCGAACCTAGCTCTTGGATACGGCAAGTCACTAATCACGTTCTCTTCTGGGCAGCGGACAGACGAATTATTATGTAGCGAAAGCCGAATGAAGAATTGAATTCCAGAAATCTATTCTCTGCTCTTAAGTAGGGGATAGAAGCATAAAGATCTGGGTATGTCTTGCTGCCTTTGGAATAAGAAATTTAGTTCTTTTCGAAACTAAAATGGATTAGTGTATATATAATAAATATTCTTAATGAAAACCTGTATCTGCAAGAAAACTTGGAATACAAAATATATTGAAGTTTTATTAAGATTCGAAACACACAGCCCTAAATATTGGCTTGTGATTATTATAAAAGTAATCCGAAACTCGTAAATATAATTGTAACTGAAATCCTATCGACTATGCAAGAAGGTAATTTCAGAAAAGGATAAGAAAACAAGATATGTTTTCAAACATTCTACTAAAAGCAACTCTTAAGTAGAAATGGAACATTGTTACACGGAAAATTTAGTTGAGTAAACGCCAAAGCAGATGAAAACTATCATTCTAGCCAAATGATAGCCATTCGAAATATTAATGTCCCAATATTTTCACAATTTTATTAACTATAAACAGCTCGAATACTTCTATGAATATATTTTCGGAATTTTTTGAAATTTTTTTTTTGTCAAAATCATTTTAAATGACTTCTTTTAAAACAAACAGATTTTAACTAGATGATCAATAGTATATGTGTAAAAATAAAGTCTAATAAAGCTAACATTTTGTTATAAGGTATTTTCTCTGTTTTTCCAGCATGCCTTCGTAGTGTAATGGTAGCACATTTGCACGTATTCAAGAGGTCCAGGTTCCAGTCCCGACGGCAGCATTGCTAATTTTTTATATACTTTAGAAAAAAATCTAACGACTCTAGATTGACGCTTGTACTAAAAGGTGAAGGATGATGACGATTCTTCACTACGTCGCCTAATCACCAGTCGCCCTTTAAAAGGGGAGCATATGAGGTGTTTTCTTCCTCCTTCGGGCATGCATTCATGGTGTACCGGCAGCAAATTCATCACGTATTCAAGAGTTCCAGGTTCAAGTTCCGGCGACGGCATTACTCATTTTTACTGCACTTCTGCTTCAAAAATAACTTAATTTCTCTATATTGTAATTAAAGTTTGCATACAAAGTTGCAGAGCACGTTCAGAAACAAGTGTGAGACATAGTACTGAATTGTTTTCATTCTATTTTATATTGAATTTATAACATATTGCGTTCAAACTGCTAGCGGGGCGTTAATATCTTTATACTTACCCTCTAATTTCTCAAGTTTATAAATTACTACATACTTATTAGCCGAAATTGCGTTAGTCCAGAAGGGATATTAATTTCGTTTTGGCATTTCGCGTTGAAAACTTTAAATGTTGGTTTACTTTTCAAACTGTTGCCACCAAATATTACAGCTCTGTATTATATTTAAAAAAATTAAATAATTAAGATGATTAATGCATAAATGTATATGTTTCTCGTTTTGTGATAAAACAAAGTTACCCAGAGCCATCAAATTTTAAATAACGTAATCTTTCACCGAATTTGGGCATCTAGTAGCCCTAATTTTGAATTTTGAATTTGTTTTATTATTGATTTCATATTGAAAACTTTAACGAATTTTTTATATGAAAATTTGGGGACTTCAAAGTGATAAAGGTAACATAAAAGCTGTTAGAAAAACGTAATTTAAAATCTGAAACCTTTTTTGTCGATATTGCTCTTGAACTGAATTTTATGGTTTTAAGTGCGAAGAACATGATATTTACGTAATAAATAAAGCTAACCCACAAAACGTTAAGAAGCGTACGTAATATAAAATATAATATTAAATAATAAAATTAAAATCGTAATACAAAATATAAAACCCTCTGTGCGTAAATGTATTAATAAAAAAAATCTGAAAGTTTTCAGATTTTTTTATTGGTATTTTAAAATTTCCAGGTTTTCTTTAAAATCATTTTAGAGTGAAGGTCAACACAATATAATTTCTTGTTCTGCCGCTCTGGAGCAGAATCTTGTTTCCGCTGATGAATTTAAAAGAGAATTGGACAAATGTGTCGCATTTAATTTGAAAAGCCCTTTAATGTAAACATTTAAAATCCCTTTTGAAACAAGATAGAGTAACTTAAAGCTTCATGCTTCCCATAAGCTTCAAGAAAACATATATAAACGGCCTATTCATCTGTATAAATGCATAAAACAAAGTAGAATTTTATGGTCTCGCAAAATAGGATACCACTTGTCTCTTTCTTTCCACCATCAGTGCATTATTCTCCGTTAGGTGGGAATTGCCTGCTATCTCTCATTTTGGTTTGTTTCCTGAAAATGGCACCAGAAGGAAGTGTTCGCTTCAGTTTTATTCTTCTTTAAGATAAAAGAAAAATCAGTAGATGAGATTTAGTGTCTGGCTTGCTTTTACTGTAGAGCCTTGAAACTCTTAAGCATATTTACTCAGTTATGTTACGCAAAGTATTATAAGGCACTATTTCTTTTTTACTGTAGGTATTAGTAGTAATAAAAAAAATATTGTTTTCCAATTCCTTAGAATTCGACTTTCAGAAAAGGTCTTCGTCTTTACCTATCAGATTACACAATTTATGAATTTCTGGTATATTTGAGAGAATTTCCTTATTCGATGAATACTTTATTTTAATTATTACTGTGTTAGTTCACTATTCAGTATCTCAAAGTTAACGCAATCGTAATGTTATTAGTCTGTACAATTAAGCAGTATGTAACTTCTGGTTCCTATATGCGATATTTTCATACTGATGCTTTACGTCTACTTGTATATGTATAGGCCATTATGTATTTTATGAAATTTTACAAAAGCAGATACATAATCATTCAAAAGCTGTATGTATATATTAATGATCGTATTTATAAAATCTTAATTTAGGGGATAAATATTCTTAAGATGCACAAATCTTACAAGTAAAATAAAAACGAGATGTTGAATGATATTTGCTTGCTCAAATTAATATGACTAGAAATGAATGTGTGTTATAGGTTTTGATAAACATGAGTGCATCTGCAACTGTTATATTTTGTACGAGTTTAATGACTTTTCACTAGCATACTTGGCTATTTAAAAGCAGTGTCATGCCACTGCATGAAATATAGTCTTGTGGCTTCCTCGTGCCTTTTCTTAATTTAATAAAGCCTAATATGTTAATTAATGATTAATAAACAAAGCGATTTAAAAGCAATAAACCTACTTTCAATCAGTTTGATTTGAATAAGAATGCATTCTATTTATTATATGTCTAATTAATAATATTAATGGATATTTTGCAGCCCAGACGGTATAGTGATTAGGGGTACTGAGGTACTAGCCGCCTAACCGGTATAGTGATTAGCATTGTTGACTGCCGTGCCGAAGGACCTGGGTTCGAATCCCGCAGAGGATAGGGATGTAGAGTGTCGGTGCGGCATGGCGGAACTTTAAATATGCGGGGAGACGAAAGTCTTCTCGTGTGGTTTGGTGAAGGCGAAGATGGGTGGGAGGCACTTGGACCCGTCACCCCGGGGTGCTCTCCATCAAAATTGGGGCCAGAACTGAACCAAATCGCACTGTCACCTGTAAGGTGCTCAAGGCTGCCAACGACAGGCGTAATCTTGCGCGCCTTGAGAAGAGGAATTTCGTGGACTTTGACTGACTATACGTCAGACAAGTGAGCATAAGCAACAACACAACAACAACAATCTATCGAAAGGCTGGAGATCGAATCCGAAGAGGACATGGATGTTTATAAACGCATACTGTCTTTGCGTGATGGGGGTAGTCTGAATGTATGGTGAGTCAAAAGTACTCTCGCGTGGTTTGGAGGTAGGGCAGACCGATGAGAAGACTACTTCATGAGGACCGCCGAACCACCCCTGCTGCAATTGCAGTGTCGTCAAAATTGGGGTGAAAAGTAGAAGTCCAACCTTCTTGAGGCTCTGTCAACCATTTTTCCATGGAGTATAACGGACAAGGCAATAACAATGGATATATTATTGGTAATTTTTCAAACGTTAGCTAATGCCATATGGCACCAAATAACACTCAAACTTTTTTTTTACTTTCACAGCCTTTTGCCTTTTTTCTTTTAAATTTGAATCCTTCTTCGAAGTGTTATATTGTAATTTAAGAAGTTTTGAAGTAACTATCTTGCAACTGTCTCATGCTAATAAGGCATTTCCTTTACCATTTATTATGTCTAGTCTATCCAGTCTATCCTATATTTTGTTATAATATTACTTTAAGCTCTTTTCTTCATTTCGTTTTTCCTGATTATTTGAAAAACGATGTAATAGAGCTCCTTGCATAGGTAGAAAGAGAAAAGGAATTTTACCAGAGAAGTAATGCATATGAGAATTATTACGAAATACAAATAGTCTCCTATGACTAATTTCTTCACTAAATCAAATGCAAAATAAAATGAAACAGCTTGCATTTGAGCTAGTTTTCGTAGAGCCAATATTTAATATAATGCAACCAATTGCAGCGAATCCCTTACTTATTGTCGTATCGCCACTGCATCTCTGAAATTATTGGCTGTTCATGGAGAAAGAAAATATTCTAAACCAAATAGAAATGCGTGCAATACAGCGGGTTGTTAATATAATGTTAACAATATAATGTTAATCGAGCAATACGGCGTTCAATATTCACCGGAAGTTTGAACATGTCTCCAGTGCGCCTCCATGCTCTTACTCGACGACTATCACCCTGAAAGCAACAACGAGCTTCTTCGCTGTACCCTACCCAGAGTTGCTCACTTATCCAAAAAGCTCTGGTATTTGTCCGAGTGACTACTGAAATCGCTTAGTGTGAATGGCTTTCCATGAACGGCAGTCTCTGCAGAGTGGTATGTCTGCCTGCTTTCGACTATCATCTAGAAAGTGTTCTGGCCGATACTGAAGCACCACAAAAGATCTCTGTACATGGGTGTTATGTTGTGCTGCACACTTTTGCTTTATGAGATCACCACCATATGCCTTTAGATGCATCTTTCCAAGCGTGGCTATTTCCATTTAGATCTATACCTCTAGCATGATTTTCATTTCGTTCATTGATATATCTTCTCAAAATCATCTGCACAGTGAACGAATGTAAATTGCGAACTTTGACATTTGCATTAACACTCAGTTTGTTCGTATATAGATGTCGTAAACTAGCTTTCTTTTAAGTTTGTTTGAAATGATGGTTTGCGTTTTAGTCTGGTCTTCTTGAACTCAGCAGCAATTCTAACGTGATTCAGGGCGCCTTTATGTTGCAAAATAAATTTACACTTGGAGATGTTATAGGCGAAATGGCCGATGTTATCTTTGACCTAAAAAAATCATAACTTTTTTTAAAACTTACCAAGTACTCGTAGAGTCATTAGGGTTTTTTGATGCGGTAGACGTGAAAAATGAGAAGTGGCTTCGCTGGGACTCGAGCCTGAACCCCTCGATACTCGCCATGTGTGCCACCGTTACACCACGAATACAAGCTGGAATCAGGGATAGGATGCCTTATATAGTAACGTCTCAACTCAAGCTAAAAATGCCATTTTTGTATTCAAACTACTCAGAAATGTAATTTTCCGGTTTATGCTGGGAAAGAAATCATTCTTACATTTGTTATGTTCTAACGCGCTTTTAAAATGTTCTAAATATTAATAAAATGTTTTAATCATAAGTAGTTTATGTTAAATATATTTTAAGCGTACGAGATTTAAAAACATAGATTTCCAAGGAATATCTTGTTGAATTCCACGACTGAAAAAATAAATTTTTTAGAACCATTTAGTACTTTGTAAATGGTTAATGCTTTGTAAAACATTAAGGAAGATTTATTTATATCCAAACAAAAAGTGATTTTAAATTTTGTGTGTTAGACATATTAGTGCAGATACGTTTTAAGAAACGATTGAATAAACATGCAAAAATAAAGCCAAATATTTGTGAAAAAAATTCTGATTTTATTAACATCAATACAAAAGATAGTTAGGAAAAACTATTTAAGTTCGAATTTTTCGCTACTCAGATTAATTGAAAACTTTCTTTAAAACCTAGAAATAAATTCTAATTCGTGTTTATGATTTTTTCTGGTTTATGATTCTATAAAATTGAATTTATACTCAGAAAAAAGAAGATCAACAATAACAGTGTTCTTTCCTGAATTAAATCTTAAAGCAATAGGTATTATTTTGAGACATAGAGGATTATGTTTCTCAGAAACGTATATAGGTTAGATAGTTTATAAGGTATTTCTCCCATCTTCTTGGCATGCCTTCGTGGTGAAGTGTTCAGCATGCTCGACGCGTAACCGAGAGGTCCGTGGTTCTATTTCCGGCGAAGGCGTTACTCATTTTTCAGCTCTCCTGCTTCGAAATAACCTACTATCTCTACAACTGGCGCCCGAACTAAAAAGGTGGTGGATGATGATTCTCCACCACCACGATTTGGCGATTCGGGTCCCTAATCCCCAGTCGCCCTTTAAAATGGGGAGTATATAAGATGTTTCTCCCACCTTCTTCGTATGCCTTCGTGGTATAGTGGTCAGCACGCTCGACGCGTAACCGAGAGGTCCGTGGTTCGATTCCAGGCGAAGGTGTTGCTCATTTTCCAATCTCTCTCGCTTCAAAAATGCCTAATGACCTAAAGTTAATTATCAAAATAATACACACTGTTGCATTTTATATGTTAAGGAACCTAAGATTGATATAAAGATTACAAAGGGTTCAAAAGGAATTAATAAAACAAGTTGTTAAAGAAAATTTAGAATGCTAATTATTTCCCATAACTGCGTTTTAAATTAAAAAAAACTATACATTACTTTTATTAAAAATACAGACTTCATCAAAACTTGCATAAATTAATTAGGACTAGATATTGTTAAGAAATGACATTTTAGGAATAAAAGTGTACTTCAACTGATCTTTAAAAAATAAAGTTTCTGCTGTTATGTTTACTGCACGATTAAGGCTGATGAAAGAACATCTTAACAAAAGAAACTATTTTCTGAAATATTAAGCCTATCGAAACTGTCGTCGAAAATATTAAGTCTAAAAAACTGTAATTGGAAATATTAAGTCTAATAAGTTTCAACATTTATTTTATTTGAGAGACTGCACTTTTCTTAATTGTTACTGACTCAGCATTAGAAATAAATGCCGAGGAAATGTAAATTAAGCAATTATTTTTCAAATTCAAAAGCAAGTAATAAAAAGAGAGCGTTATCGTTTTAGACATAGTGGATATAAAATGGAGAAGCACACAAACATTAAACGCCTTTAGAAGAGATTCCTTTGTTTTCCTTCAAACATAATATAAAATCTTAAATAATTTGTGTGCTGCATATTCCCCAAGTGTGTCAGGAAAAGCGACACACCATACATATGTTAATGCAACGCAATTAGCACAAAATGTACAAAAACTCTGTGCGCAGAAAGTAACTACTAGATTTATTTCCTTAAATATTGATCCTAAAAGTATGCTTCTAATTAGCAGACTTCTTAAAATAGTATAAAAAATTTTTAAAAACCATGTCAGCACTGAAAACTGCTTTTTTATGTGTTATCGTTATACAGAAAACGTAATTAGATGTTAGTTAAGATTTTCTAATTAAGTCGCAATAACGTATTTATTATGCAAACATCTAAGAATTTACACGCAAAATATAGGGAATTCTATACTTAACTTATTATACCATAATGAATATGTGAACAAACTTCGAAATTCATGTGTTAGGAGACTCATAAAATATATTTAATTTTATATTCCTACATAACCTGTTTTGAAATATTTTTTATAAAGTAATATTAAATCAAGAACCTTTTGAAATGCAACACTACAGCTGCAATAAAAAATATTATAAGTAGAGTTTATCGCTGTCTTTGACAACAGTTCTTTATATAGTAAAAGAACTTAATTAGAAATTGGATGATTCAGGATTTCGATTAATTTGGACAAATAATATAGTCTAAAAAATTTCAATTAAGAAAGAGTATTCAGTATTAATTTAGTTAATATAACTACTGTCCTTAAAACCTCAGATGTTGCGAACAAATCCGAAAGTTTTTCAAAGTTTGCTAGGTTTGTTTTTTCAAGTTCGACAATACCTCTTATTGTGACCGCTTCTCTATTTCCTAACTAGGGAAACAATTTGTTTTCAGATTTCACCAGACTCCCAGCCGAATTCCCAAAAAGGATTCAGCATACAGTTTCTTGCGTAAGGAAACTTTATGACAACGGATTTCCGAAAATGATTGTGAGAAATTCTCTGAAAATATACCAACCGAAAATAACATCTGTGAGAGTTTAGAATTGATAGAATTGTGTACTTCGTAAAATAATAATACAACATCACGAACATATTAAAATACGTTTATCAAATGGAACGTAGAATTGCTAATACTTGTTTCTGAAATCAAATATTAATTTGTAATGCTTTTAAGCTTATATCGGAGCACGGAATTATGCAATCATCTAATGCTCGTGTTGGCATTCGAACCCGAATGTGCTGTCAAATTACACTGCGACAGCAGAATATGAGTGAGAATTTAATGAAAATTATTATTCGTAATTTTGTTTCCGCTTAAATTCGATAATTCTATGCCGTCATTATCTTCATTTTAATAGTTGTTTTTTATTCAAAATCTGATTCCTTTGAAGCCTCTTGATTTTCGTGTTCCTATTATATAAAATCTTATGAGCCATACAGAATAGAAATGTATTTATTGCACAATACATGTAAGTGAACAAACGGAGTAAAGACAAACTATTCCTTACCGTGTGAAAGACAGGGAAAGAATTCCCACCAAATAAGAAGATAAGACCAAATAAGAAGTAATTATTTATTTATCAAATGCCAGGCCATTGACCATCAGGTCATTAGGCAACGAGCTCTCCAATACTTTTTTAGAATACAATTTAAACTCTTAAGTGCAGAGCACACGTCCAGATGAGCAGCATCCATGATTTGTCCAGAATCACACAAAGCACATAAAGGAGAGGAAGTGAGGTTAAAACGAAATAAATGAGCACCAAGGCAGTCGTGACCAGTCTAAACTCAGCCACAACAGTAGCACGAGGAGAATCCGAAACACATTTAGCTTCCAACAGCCCCCTCCATGATTTATTTTCAGAAAAACTATCAGCAGCATTACAAAAAGATTTTTTATAAATCCTATTAATTTCAAGTTTAGCAGAATGAAGAGGTAGGTCTCTGGAAGACCTCTGAAGAATATCCGTACCTTTTTTTGCTAAAAGGCCAGCCATCTTGTTTCCCCAAAGGCCGCAATGTGGTGGCACCTACTGGAAAGCAACCCTTGCTTGAACTCTACTCAACATCTCCCTGCAGCTCTGAACATGAGCACTTAAAGAAGTAATTATAAGAAGCCCCCATTTTTTAGATGCATTTTTGAGTCTCATAACAGAAAAGAATGAGGTATGTTTAATTTTTTTTTATCTTATAGTCAAATTCCTCTCACATAAATTGCTTAATAAATCATACGATTTATGCATTATATTGTAGGGCTCCTCGCCTTTTGCCTATGATGAACGTCGAGGAACCTAGTGAACTTTGTAACGACTTATCGCTGAGTTCAAACAACGTAGACGTAGACTCGAGAACGGTTCAAATACCCTTTTGTTCACTGAAATAATAGACGGTCCCTTTTCAAGTTTAGACGAAAGCGTCTATTCGGGCTTAAACGCAGAATAAGAAATAAGAAACTAAACTAAAATTAATTAAAAGAGACTTAGGCGAAGCCAGACAGAATTCTCTAACATATTAAACTTAAATTAAACTAGCCGACGAATATCAATAGGCACGTAAACGACGGCTGTGCGTAACAGCTTCAAGGACGACTTAGCCGGATGGCAAACACGCGCCACTAAGGACTTCTAGCATTTTATATCGAGGTAAGCTGAACCTTCCTTAAATACTTCTTCTATCTCATTTGCATTCAACACGATTCTAAAACTTCAGTATGGTAGGATGGTGTAAGTGGAAACAAGAATTGAAAGGAAAGGGTTCCGAAATTAAAATAACTGTTAAATTAAAATATACCTTACAACATTCTGATTAGTCTTCTGGCTCTGGATTGATTCTAATCAACTTTTGCTCCGGATTTCAGTTAATTATTCAGCTGTAGTTGTTACCACAAGTTTCACAAAACTGAGCTCTTTCAGTATTTTACCAATTTCTGTGTCAGATTTATTCTTTCTTCTAAAAGGAAAAATGCTTTATATATTTTCAGCGAAACAAAATTGAACAGACTAATATATAGCTAGCATCAGAAACTGTTCCTTCATAGATTACGAGCTCACATTGCCAAATGATATATTATCTGACACAGACGTAACCTAATGTATCCCATTCAATTCTAACAAGAAATCTATAAACTGTCTCATTCTTGGAGATTGAAACGTACTGGTTATCTGTTGAAGACATTGCAGACAGATATTTCAATATCACAAATACGAGAATTACGAGGATTTCAAAGATGCGCAAGTCACATAAAGAGAGAATAACGATGTTGGAGAACACTGTTTGAAAGCTGGAATATCAAAAATAGCAGTTTTCGCTTTATAAAGAAATAGGACCTTTTTGCCATATAAAAATAAGAGTTGGAGATTTCGTATCACTTATCTCTTTGAGATTTCTATTCCAGTTTTGTGATAATAGAAGTGAAATAAAATTCTCAAAAGAATATAATACAATAATAAGATTAAAATGAGTAGCTTTGACGCTTTCTTTTTTGTAATTATTAGAATGCAACAAAAATATTTTAGAATTAATATTTGTTTATTCAGTTGTACAGTCATTAGGTCTTTATTTAGGAGCAGCAGTTGTGAAAAAATGAGCAGCGTGCTCGTCAGGAATCGAACCACGGACTTGCCGGTTACGCGTCGAGCGTGCTGACCACTACACCACGAAGGTATGCAAAGAAGGCTGGAGAAATACCTTATACCGTTTCCAAATGATGATTAAGTTCGATAGCCTGGGTCAACGATTCTCAGCCAGTGGTTCACGAACCACTGGTGTTACGTAAGAGAAAAGTAGATAACACGCAAAGAAACAAAGTATTTTTAACTATAAAATTCAAAGATTAAATACCCCAATATCATATGTAAGTTTTTTTTCTGTAATACACTCAAATGTTTGCGATCCGAGCATTGTTCAATGTCAGTAGCCGCTCATAAACTTTAGCAAAATATCAGGTTTTATTTTCAGAAATATTCTTTTAGTCATTAATAACAAAATTTGTCATGAATGATATTTTTAAAAGGAGTAATAGAAATGGATGCTTTATTTAATAGAAAATACTATAAAACGATAACACTACCTGATTAATTCTTTTAGAGTTGATCGACGTATTAGCATGTCTACACTTTATGGCACCACTATTTCCGGGATCATATTGCTCTATTTTCAATTAGAATTATTTTTTATATTGATTCGCTTTTTCTAATAACAGGTATGTTTGTTTTCTTGTTGCTTTGTATTCCTCACTTATGAAAAAATGGCTGGAATTGACTGAGCAGAAAAATATTGATTCACAGGTGATGGATCCAACACAATCTGCTAGGACTAAGAATATAAATGAAAGTTATTTATCATTTGGGTTTGCTGGAATGAAGATGAAATCGACCCTCAACCTCAGTGAACTGTTATCCCAACAAAATATGAAACCATCGTTTCTTAAAGGACATCTTGAAACTAAGCATTCCAATTTGAAGGATAAATCTGAAGAATATTTTAAGAGAAAATTATCAGAGCTCAAATAAGATAAACGAGCAATGAAAGGTGTTGTTTCTTCAGGTGAGAAGACTTTAGAACTTAGTTACCCCGAAAAATTATAAATTGCCAATACTGAGCAGGCTTACACCATTAGAGAAAACCATATATTACCAGTAATTAAAGATATCATTTTAAAATAATTCAAGGAAAAAACGGCTAACGAAATTAATAATTTTCCAATATCAAATTATACAGTAAATTGTTATTCGTGAAAGATGCACCTATTCAAAAAATAAAATACAGTGAGTATTTCGCATTCCAATTGGACGAAAGTAGTGATATAACGAACGTCGTTCAATTATTGTTTACATACTATTCGAAAACAATAAACGAATTGCCGAAGAATATTTTGTGAATTTCTTTATGATAGAGCAACTGCAAATGAAATTTTGAAAGTAATTCGCAATGTTATGTCTGAAAATGTTATTCCTGAGAATTAGTGCATTGCCGTATGCAGTGACAGAACTCGGACTTTAACAGGGATACATTCTGGTGTTATTTCTCAAATAAAGAAAGTCGCACCTGAAACTAAATTTACTCCCTGTTCAACTAATCGTGAAGCCTTAGTAGCCAAAACAATCTCCGAAAACCTGAAACTCATTTTAAATCGAGCTGTAAAAATTGTTAATTTTATTAAAACCCGAGCTTTAATTTCAAGAATATTTACGATTTTATGACAAGAGACGGGCAGTGACCAGAAACGCTTTTGTCACATTCGGAAGTAAGGTGGGCATCCAGAGGGAAAGTTGCAAATCGTCTTTTTGAATTTCGATCAGAAATTCAAATCTTACTCCAAGATTCAAAATTTCAATTGCTAATATGCTTATTTAGTTAATTATGGTTGGCGCGTTTAACATATTTAGCTAATATTTTTGGAAAGATATGTGAATTGTATTCAGGATTAAAAGGATAAAGTGTTAATTTGTTTACCACATATGCAATGATAAAAACACTCGAACTAATAATCAAGGAATTCGATGATGACATATTAAGTTCTTCACCGCTTTTACAAAGTTTTCTAACCCAAGATAATTGTCAAATAAAAGAAGAATTAACATCTGTCATTACGAGTCATTGTTTTTCATTCATAAAAAATTTCAACATATCACACTTGTTAACTTTTGGCTGAACCCAAAAAAAAATAATATAACGATATTTCAAATAAAGCTATTAAAATTTTATTGCCTTTTTGCATAATCTATTGGAGTGAACAAAGGTTTCCCATGTTATGTTTCAAAAATAAATACAGAACAAAATTTAAAATGGATTCCAATTTACGGTTAAAACTAAGTGAAATATTAAGAAGAAATTGATCTCTCATAAACAGGAATTTTACACCAGATTTTCGAATAAATGTATTAGAACTTAAATTTTGATAATTAAACTGGTAACTAATTTTTAATCTAATATTTTTAAGCGTGCATATTTAATACAAATTGCCAACAGGTTTAGCAAATGGCAAAATATATTTTATTAAATATTTGTATCGATAAATTTAAAAATAATCATTGCACACTGCGAAAAAAAGACTTAAAGGTTTCAGATTTTAAATTAAATCCAAACGGTCTCTTTTAAACGTTTTGTGTGTTACCTTTACTTATTAAATATTATGTTCATCGCACTTAAACCATAAAATTCAGTTCAGCAGCAATATTGCAAAATAAATTTAAAATGAGTATATCTTTAGAATTCTCATTCGGGCTTCCAGATGCGCATATTCGGGTGGAAACGTCCGTTATTTACAATTGGATGGCTTTAAGTACCCTTGTTTTATCACATTTGGAGAAATATACATTTATGCAGATTCTTCATTATTTAGTTTCTTTAAATATAATACAGGGCTGCAATATTTTGTGGCAACAGTTTGAAAAGTTTTGGACTAAAAAAAGGGGGGACATTTCTCTATTTCTCGTTCTACTGGCCTACTGATGAAATTCAAATTGCGTTTTTCATGTCTCGAAAGCGCGACTTAGGATATATATTAGATTTATATATAGCATTTTTCTAATATAGGTATTTAGACACACAATGGGACTTTTTCCGAAATTACATGTCAATATTTTTCCATATTTTGATTCTACGACTCAAATTACGCTAAACTACCGTACTTTGTAAAAATCACACGAGCAGTTTTTAAAAAAAAATAGCTCTCAAAATTTTAGCTCCTGAATGTCAATTGAATTTGATATATATTTATTATTATCTGTTTCTTATTAAACTTACTTGATTCCTTCTTTCACATTTCGATATTTAGGATCATTGCAAATAAAACTCTCCCATTTTTTATGATTTATTTTTAAAATTTATATTTTTAAATATTTTTATATATTTTTCGAAAAACATTTTTAGTTATTATCTATAAATTTTTACCGTCATCTTAAAGTACATATATTTCTAAGCATACCTGCAAAAACGTTTAGTTTTTAATTCAAAATTTCCCAAGATATACGCGAATTTATATATTTGTGCACTTTGAAATTTTTCGTATTTCTTAAAAGCGATAATAATAAAAATTTGGTTTGCGTACTTTGTTAAAATTATTTGAAAGTATGAACGACAGCTTTTTTCCGCTCGTCCGCAATTACAGAAAAGAAAGAAAAGAAAAATAGGTTGGTATAAATTAAGAAGTTCGCCAAGTAAATTATTCTTGGCGAAAACTGAAAGAAAATGCGAAGATGAATTTTCGAATGTTTCCGTAAATTTCACACCAAATTTTACAAAATTTAATATTTAGGCATGATTTGAGTCGTAGAATCGAAATATCGAAAAAAAAACTGGCATATCATTTCAAAAAAAGTCTGATATTGTGTCAAAATACCTATGTTAGAAGGATGCTATATATAAATCTAATATATATCCTAAATCGCGCTTTGGAGACACGAAAAATGCGATTTGAATTTCGTCAATCGGTTCAGTTGTACAGGAGATAAAAAACTGGCACATTTGTTTTTCGCAGTGTAGAATGTGGTGATGGTACTAAAATTTTTCAAATTCGGCTTAGATGGTACACGTTAGTCAAAAGGCGGAGAATCGCTGCTCTATACAACTATAATTGCAAAACGCAACCGCTTCGATTTCTTTTTTTTTAAATTCATATACGTTTTAATGCAATTAAATTCTACTTGATGTTTAACAATCTTTCACTTCTATAGTCTATAGTCTTCCATTTCCTTTTGCGTTATTTAAGCCATCGCATTAAATAATGTCCAATGCGTGCTTTATCCCAAATCTTTGTTTCTTTCCTATACAAATTAAATTATTCTTCCACCGCCTTTTGCAATCTTATGTCTAGCTTTATTGACGAAGGCGTAACATTCCATTTATCTGTAGAAAACGCTTATCATCAAGCTCTTACTAAAGAATTTCTTTCTTTCTGTTGTGCTCTTTCCTGAGTTGCTGGAAGAGCAAACAAAAAGGGGAGAATAAGAATCGTTGCAATGAAATTCCTCGTGCGGAAAATTCTTTTATCTCGTTACCATGGTACGCAGATTTATTCCGTGGCACGTAAATAGACTCTTTTCTAAGGAAGTTTCATTAGGCCTGTCGCATGATTTCCTTTAGTTCAGTGCAAGATGGGTAAGTTTTATTTCTGCCGAAGAACTTAATTAAACAGAATTTCTAAGGATAAAAAGATGCCATGGAATTTTGTGGTCATTCATCATAATCATTCTTTAAGTTCTTAACTTTTGTTACGAAATGTTACTCAGCAAAGTGCAGAATGTATTGCATTATATTGCTTTAATAAAAGTTTTAAGAAAAACAGTTTGGTGAAACTATGTATTTCATTGTTATTTAAATATTCTGGGTCATATAAAGTAGACACATATGCAAACCTGGAATAGGTACTATGCTATTTTTTTACTATTTTAAGCCAATTTAATTTCACAGTCTAGTGTTTCAAGTACACTGCTGGTCACCGTAAATGCAACACTCTGAAGAAAGCATGCAAATAGCATGAAATTTACAACATGCACTAGCGGAGGTGAGATATGCAAATGATTAGAATTTCAGCACATCACACGCGCCGGCGCCGCCATTTCAAAGCGCTATTTAAGGCTTGGAGTTTTCGCCGTTTTCAAGTTCGGCAATTGTGTTTTTCTTGTGATTTTTTCAAAAAAACGATCAATTATGACTCGTAGTAAACAGCGATCACCGTTTGATCAAGTATCCGAGTTCGACAGAGGAAGGATAGTGGCCTACCGAGTGTGAAATATCTTTCAAGGGAATTCGGCAGTCATGCTCGACGAAACCAAACAACTGTAATGCGGATATGTGACCGCTGGATGCAGGAGGGTACGACGGACCAACGTGTTCGATCGCATCCACCTCAGTGCACCACTTCACGTGATGACAGGAACGTTGTGCGCATGGCAGTGACGGATTGCTCAGTCACATCCAGAACTTGCTGTCCTATGGTTATTGAACCATAGCACACCAAATTAAGTCTGTAACGCACTATCCAGTGTCTGGGCGTACCATTCGACACCGTTTACAGCAGAGTGATCTGTCCGCAAGACGTCCATTGCTTCGTCTACCCTTGACGGAGAACCACAGACGTCTTCGACGCCAATGGTGGGATGAAAGAAGGATGTGGACAGCAGAATGAAATGAAATTGTCTTTACTGACGAGTCACGCTTCTGTCTGCAACACCACGATGGTCAGATTCGAGTCTGGGGACACCGTGGAGAGACGATGCTGAACAGCTGCGTTATGCACCGCCACACTGATCCTGCACCGGATATTATGGTATGGGGCGGTATTGGATATCACTCTCGCTCTCCTCTAGTACGCATTGCCGGTGTTTTAAACAGCCAGCGCTACATTTCTGAGGTGTTGGAGCCAGTTGTCTTTCCTTACCTTCAGGGCTTGCCCACAGCCATACTTCAACAGGATAATGCGCGACCACACGTGGCACGCATTGCCCAAGGGCTCTTCGTCAATCGCCAGATTGAATTGCTTCCCTGGCTGGCTCGCTCTCCGGATCTTTCGCCGATAGAAAACATGTGATTCGTGGTTGCTGAGCGATTGACCCAGATTACATCCCAAGCTGCCACACCATATCAACTTTGGCAACGTATGGAAGCTGCTTGGTCTGCTGTATCCCAAGAACACATCCAAAGTCTCTTTGAATCAACTCCCAGGCGTGTGGCAAAGGTGATCTCCAACAATGGCGGCTACACTGGCTACTGATTCTGGAAGGAACCACACTTCACAGAAGTCTATGAATTTAATCATTTGATACTTGGTCAACATGTTATCTACTAAATAAATTTTGTTGTCTCTTGTCTATTTATCTCTTGTCTTTCTTGCTGTTCCATTTTGGGTGGCCAGCAGTGTATATTAAATTTAAGTTAAATGCGAACACAACCTCATAGGAAGAAGTGTCTTTGAATATGTATCTAATATTTGGATTTTTAGCCAAAGGGCGTTAGCCCAGTAGAACAATTAATTTCGTTTTGGCATTTTGCATTAAATAACTATAATTAGCGTATCACTTTTCAAATTGTTGCCACCAAATATTATAGTCCTGTATTATATTTAAAGAAATTAAATAATGAAGAATCTGCATAAAGGTATGTATGTTTCTTGCATTGTTATAAAACGACGGTACCTAGAGCCATCAAATTTTGAACAAAACAATTCTCAAACGAATATGGGCACCTGGAAGCCCTAATTTGGAATTTTGGGATTTATGTTATGATAGATTTCATGTTTTGTAACACTTTAAAGAATTTTTGATTAACAAACTCAGCGAAAGATTTTAAAGCGAGCAATGGCAACAACACTGTACTGAGAAAAAAAGGAAACATTTTTATTTTTTTAAACATTTTTATCTTCGCGCGAGGCTGTGTATGGGAAACTTTAAAAGAAATACTCATTTTAAAATTATTTTGCTATATTGCTGTTGAATTGAGTTTTATGTTTAAGTGCAAAGAACATGATATTTAATAATTAAAGGTAGCATACGGAACTTTAAAAAAAGTTCCTTTTGGGTGTAATGTAAAATCTGAAAGCTTTCAGATATTTTTTTTGTAGACTTTTCTTGTTTTTATGTCTTGTTTATTTTCTGAGTATTTAATTCTACGTTATCATTAATACCAGAATTTTGTTATTGGCAGCACGTTTTATTTTACTATTGAATTTATGCGAATGGGAACTATATATTTTTTTAATTTATGCGTATTGTTTTTGGTATGGAGTAGCATTTCTTGGCGCACTGCGCTGTTGCATTCTTCTGTTACATAATTGTTCGTGTTTTCAGAATGTTAATAAAGTTTGTCTATAGTGCTCTTCTTTTTAATCCAAGGCGATTATTAGAGTAAATATCTTACGAAATTATCTCTAAAATGAATCGGAATTATTACTAACGGAGTTAATTTTGTAACTAGGGAGTAATACACATATTTACTAAATGATAATAAATATTTAAACATCAATAACCACAAAAATAAAAAAAATTAAATATTAGTCATGCAAAACGTGCTATTCATACAAATTATCCACGCAGAAATAATTGCTTAAACATATGCTGTTGCCATATTTTAGTTGTTTACAGTAGCACAATTTTATTCATTAAAATGAATTAGCTTTACTTATGAAAAAGCATTTAGAAATATCTTTATTTTATTTAATATTGGTGTTAGATTTATTTCAACTAGGAATATATATTTACGCGTACATAATTCGTGAGAACGAATTCATTTTTTGGGGAGGAGGATATGATCGCTCTTGGTTTTGTCCATTCCATTAACGTTACCACAGAAAGTATTACATTTATTCAATATTACTTGCTTTAATCAGATATCTTGTCACCTAGATGATATAGTGGTTAGAGGAGCTTATTGCGGTACCGAAGGGTCGGGTCTCGAAGCCCGGAGAAAATATGAATGTTTGTAAATGTAAAATAGTGTCCATGCGATATGGGGGTACTCTAAATATGCGGCGAGCCGAAAGTACTCTCGTGTAGTTTGGTGGAAGGGGCTTAGAGACCCCTGGACCACTCCCTCAAAACTCTCTCCTGCTCTCCCTCAAAACTGGGGTGGAAAATAGATATTCAACCTCTCTTTGGAGTAGGCCCTGGCATTATACATATTTTACATCTTCTATAAAATATGAACTACAAAAACAACAACAAAATTACCCATCTTATTTTTTAAAACCGTTTTAGTTTGAACTCTAGAATGCTGTTGGGTATACATTAGTAGCTCACCACAATAAAAATGAAAAGAAACAGTAAAAAATAGGGAAAATATTTCCACACATAGATAGCGCTAGCGTCTGTCTAATGGTATGTGTGGATATTTTTTTGTCTCTCTATCTCTGTAGATATTTGTTTTGTTTGTATTTATCTGTCTATTTGTAGTCGCCTCTGTAGTTTTATTCTGTGTTAAGTTTATATCTTTTGGAACACTATTAAAATATGTTGATTATTTAGTATTTCGTATAAAAACAGGTGTAGCTTATTACGTTCAGTTGTGAAAGTGTTTGTATCAAGAAATAACAGTCAGTAATCAGTAATCTCAGTCATATCAAATAGTATTGAACATGTCACTGGAAATAATGAGGCGTTATTTAGATTCAAGAATCTGCAAATAATTTCTTAGTCGTTTAACTACTTCTTTATAGTCCCTAAAGGAATTCATGCCGTGAAATGCGTTCCTAAAAATAGGATACCAAACGATTTAAGTACTACAGGTAGCGGGTTAAAGCCATTCAAACAGCTGTTCACTGAATTACAAAACAAGCAATAGTAATTTAGATAAAAATTCAGTTTTAAATTTCTTTAAAACACAAAACATAGTTATAACTGAAATGTATGTTTTCGTAGTTGTTGGTATGTCACTAAGAGTTATAAATTTAAAAACTAACAAAATTGAAACTTCACGAAAGTATTAATTCTCCCTCCTGACTGCACTTGTTGAGCACCTGACTGCACTTCTAAATACATTTTTGGCTCTAGGATGAAACTTGTATTATTCTAAAACTTCCTGAAATCAAACTTGCACTCATACTCAGAAAAATGATAATTGAATTTAGAAACAGGTTATTAAAAAGATAAATATTCTGATGTGGACACCGCATGAAATATATTTCATCGAATTTCATTGTAGATATGTTTCTCATTCCATTAGTTCAGTTTCCCTTCGGGCAAAGCAAAAATACATTAAAACTCAACGAGCCTTCATTAAAAATTGAAAAAAGAGGAAAAAGCATAAAACACCAAATAGAGTTAAAACTGTTAAAAAGCAATTTTTACAATTAAAGTAATTCTCTACGCACAAACAGCAGTACAGCTAGTAGGAAAAAGCTAGTAGCAGATTTTTCGGTACACAAAACTGAAAATTTACTTTTGGGTCTATTTGGCAATAAGACATGCCGTTTAGAAACCGACTTAAATCACTGTCCTACTGAGTATCAAACGTAAACAAATAGCTGTTCTTAGGCTCAACTCGCCATTTAAACATTTAAATTGTTGATAATTACATACCTAAAGATGCAAATTAATTAAAGGCATAAAAACCTTAACCGGAACACAAAAACCACATAGTTCAATCACTTTTAAAGAACAAAATGCACAATTTGCGAACATATAAGAATAAAACATCTAAGCTCATCGAGCCAGGTAACATAATGAAATACATATATATATATATGATTTGTGCAGCTCATTGTAACGAAAAAGAGAGGCGCACAACTGCATGTTATAGCAGTCTAATACACAAAATTTCAACGTTCTACGCCTATTCGTTGAGTCGTGCGAAATACATGCATATCAAGATGTCAAGAAGGTACATCAAGATGTACCAGATGTCAAGAAAAGATCACTTCTGAATCAACTTTAAATCCATTTTACAATCCGCATTACCAAAAACAATTCTTTATTCTGTCCGTACACGTAGGTGTCAAGGAAAAAAACGTTCAAATGCTTTCGAGAGAGGTAGAAATGAATATTTCCGTTGAAATATGACACCCGAAAATTTTCAAGATTACAATACTTAGTACTTCGTATAAGGAAGTAAAAGGCAGACAAGAATTACGTGATCGTTAGTTACACTTGTAAATAATTTTATACACACTTGTTTCAAAGCAAGTTTTATCGTTAAACCGCTTTTCTTTGTATTCTAAAGTCAATATTTGCGTGTATGAAATCAGAAACCTTAAAATGAAATCAGATTATTAAAATTGTTTGATAACTTTACAAAAACATTAAAACTTCAGAAAATTTTTAAAAAATCAGATTAATCGAAAATAACTTGTATTTCTATCATTATTTCTTAATTTAGTGACGGAAATGTCTTCTGCATGAAAGCTACTCTGATTTCATGAAAAAGCCACACTTGGTTTAAACTAAAATCCAATAAAACGTTCTTCCAAAGTATCTGAACTTTTATAAGTAACCGATAAACGTACTTTCGAAACGGACTGTTACTGATATTTTATTATTTTACCATAGTACAGAACCTATTACATGATCGTTTAAATTAACTTGGTAATTCCGTTGTATCCCAAGAGGCAACTAGCATTGAATTAATGGAAAAAGTAAATGGGAAAGAATGTAAATTGTGTTCAGTTTGTATTCAGTGTAGACAATATAATAGGAGTTACTTATCATTGTTTTAGACTTCGAAGACACAATTCTTAAGGCAGTTAACTGAATACCCTAATGCCGTATTTTAACTCCGAAAGAGATTTAATGCTCAGTTCATTTTATTTCAACCCATTCACGGGTTGAAAACGCCTGATTACTAATAAGCATGCAATTGCTAAAAATCAAGACTATTAGTATATTGCGAGAATGCGTTGAACTCGGGGTTTAAACAAAATGGAGTGTTTCCTTCAGTAATCCGAAAAATAGAATCTTATGTGGATTTTATGCATCAGGCTGTGAGGAATTACTGCTTAAGCATGTCCAAAAATTAATTTTTAAGGAGATTATCTTAGAAGAATCTTTTCTACAAGTAATGTAAAAGCAAGATCATCATAAAAGAATGCCCTTTTGGTTCATTAAACAATAGCCATGCATTTGAAGGGAACACTTCCGCATTTAAAGTGAGAGCGGAAGGCATAAAATTGCTATGACAATCGACAGCATAAATAAACAGAACGCATATATTTCATCTCTGCTTATCTGTCCAACAAAGGACTTTGTAAAAGCTCTTGTTAGATATTTCTTAAGCTCAGATATAAATAGGTTCTGTAAGTTGACTTCCATTTCATAGCTATCATTTGTCTTCAAGAGCTTGTATAGAGAAATGTAATATAAGAACTACAGTCTACTGCTACGCCTTGTTCTAACACTACTTGAAATGTTCATTCCTAGACACATAAAGGGAGAGAGATGAATAATCTTTAGGTCTTATTCTAGAGAACAATAACGCAAAACTCAGGTGGTGGAGTTGTTTGGTGTTTTTCAAGTATTGACAGATTAAAAAATATGCAATGCCCTTGCCGGGACTCGAACCTGGATCTTTCAAATATGCGTCCAGTGTGCTACCGTTACTCGACGATGGTATGCAGAAAGAAGGGAGAATATACATTTCATACTCCCCCCTTTTAAAGGTCGACTGGGGATTGGGGGACTTAGTCGCCAAATCCTGGGGATGACGAATTATTGTCCTCCAGATGTTAGTTCGGGGGCCAATGTAGAGTCATTAGGTTATTTTGAAACAGAAGGAGCGAAAAATGTGCAATGCTCTCCTCCGGGACTCAAACCCAGATCTTCTGAATACGGGCCTAGTCTGCTACGGTTACACATCTAAGACATCCTGGAAAGAAGGAGAAAATACGTTATAACGTGAATGTTTAAAATAAATCTTTTTATTAAAATCAAAGCATGGGGATTGCAGAATTTAAAACATAAGTCAGAAAATAACTTCTGTAGCCTGCAGAGAATTCATACTAAATGTCACCTATACATCAAAATAATAAATACGAAGTAACACTCTCCTACATAGTGTGGCTCGTGTGAGTTCTATTTTCTAGAAGCAAAAAGCGGCTGTAAGGGCTTAAGTCAGTAGAACAATTAAGTAATATGGAGGTGTAATATGGTAATAATGGTCAGCGACAGCTTTCAAAAACTGTTCTTGGAAATCAGAAGCTCAGTGCTTATATTCATTAACTACTTTGCGTTCTGGTTCGAGAAGCGTAAGTAACGATGATGGTAAAGGAATATTGATAGAATAACTGTGTTAATGAATATGGAATTTTACTAGTAAATCTTCTGAATTTCCCATATTTCAATGACATGACTTTATAATGACAATTCTCGACACATTATGCAAATTAAATTCAGTAGATGGCTTGAGCTAATGTCGGCTCTTACATGACTTATTTAGATCTGAACCCTCTCCCTCTGTTTGTACTATATTCGTTATGCCTCAGAATATAACTCTTGTTACGGATTTTGTATTTATTTACCTATTCTAATAGAATTCTAATTAAGATTGTTTTATTTTGCCTGTAATGCTACGCGTGACGAAATTTAAGAGAAAGCTGCGCCGAAGAAGTAAAAATACAAGAGCGCGTGCATTCAAAATTTAATAAATATATATCTCGTAATTCAACTGTTTTGTTATCCAAAAGAGTCGTTTATTACTACAGCTAAAGTGGTTTATTACTACAGCTTACCTCCTTACTATGGTCATAATACGTAGAGTATATAATTGTAAATAGTAATTTAAATAGTGTAAGACTGTGGTCCTTTTTGTATTTAGTATTTCATAGTATTTGACCTATATTTACTATTTGATAGTATTCGATTTGTTTTAGGTTGCTTATTGCAATTATTGTTTATGTCGTTTGTTGTAGTGACGTAATATTTCTTATTGGGTTGATGCCTTAGTTGTAAGTTTGGCTTTTTCTTCAAAGATTGTACTGCCGGGACGTGCAGTCCTTGGGAAGGGGGCAGTGTTACAGGTTTTGTATTTATTTACCTTTTTTAATAGAATAGTAATTAAAACTGTTTTATTTTCTTATGAAATGCAGCTCGTGATGACATTGACGACATTTAAGAGAAAGCTACGCTGAAGAAGTAAAAATACAACAGCGCGTGCATCTAATAGTTACGAAATTGGTATCTCGTAATTGTACTGTTTTGCTATCCAGAAAAATCGAGAAAATAAATTATACCAGAATAAGATTATGATTAAATAGCTTATAAAAGCTGGATTAAAACATCTCAGTTCAGTTTAAGTTGTTTTAAGCGAACTGCTAGTGTTTACTTGGTGCTGTTATTGATTGTAGCGAATTCGTTGTGAGATCGAATTAGCTTCTCTGTTTTGAATTGAGTTCTGTTTGACATTTTATAGTAATTCAAAATATAACTACTGTGAGATATTGTGATATTGTACGAAGCGCTCTGAGGAACTATTTCAGCATTTTGTTTTATTTATTGTGAATGGAGTAAATTTTATTAATGTAATGAATTAATTATAATGGAATTTAATTGTGGATGGAATAAATTTTATTAATGTTACGAACCCGTACGCACACAACAAAATGATTTTGCCAAATGGGAGTTTGTTATAATTAGACGCAATGTATGTGCATCTGGGTAATATCATATTTTATGGATTTTTCGTGCAATACTGGTAGTTTACGCTTGTTAAAGTTACTCTGAAATATGAGACACTTAAAATAATTGACTATACAAAACTGACCATACGTGAGCTAAAATCTTTGACGTTGAGCTTCTATATGCCCTATATCATAGTACGCAGGTTCAGGAGGAATATTCGGACAGATGTTACGTGCAATAACTAATACAAATTGAAAATATTCAAAAGAAAAGAGTATTTGGAGTTGACAGCAATACAAATTTATTTATACCAGTTGCAAACATTTTTACATGCCTGTTTCAAACAAAACTAAATTTTTCTGTGTCAACGCAGCTTTTACCGCAATATTTTTACACAGATTAATTGCGTCTTTAAATGATCTTGATATTAGGTATTTATGAAGCAGGAGACGTGAAAAGCGAGCTATGCCCTCGCCAGGATTCGAACCACGGACCTCTCGAATACGCGCTGAGCGTGCTGGCGCATTACACCACGAAGGTACACGAAGAAGGCAAGAGAAATATCTTATATACTCCCTCTTTTAAAGGGCGACTAGGGATTAGGGGATCCAATCGCCAAATCCTGGTGGTGGAGAATCATCATCCACCACTTTTTTTTTTGTTCGGGATCCAAAGAAAGACATTAGGTATTTATGAAGCAGGAGACATGAAAAGTAAGCAATGTCCTCGCCGGGATTCAAACCACAACCTCTTAAATACGCCCCGAGAGGGCTGACCACTGCACCACGAAGGCATGCAAAGAAGGCGGCAGAAATACCTTATAATCTAAAATAACAAAATGTCGCAAAAGTGGAACCCTGTTAGCGTAACTACTGTGCTATTTGTTATTTTCCCTGTTCATAGTTATTTTTTGACTCTGAATATTGGATAATACCCGTTTCATGCTAAACATGATGTTAATAATCATAATATATCGAAAGACAGATTTTTGTTTAACAAGGTTGCTTATTTAATTCACTAAAGAAGCAAATATCGAACGGAATTGTTATAATAAGGTCTATAAATTTAAACTGCAAGTTCATTACCTTTCGTAATCCTGAGTATTTCTTCTTAATTCTATCGACTTAATCCTCAGTATATACTGTTACTATTGAAAGTATATAAAAGGTTACTGACGTTAGAATTGTTGCCATTTGTAGAAACCTCACTCCAGTAGTGTGTAAGTTATTTTAGGATAATCCATAAGAAAATATTCCCATTGCATTTTAAACTGAACCGATTATTTTACTTAGTGCATATTTGGTATTAAATCTGGCATTTGAAAGATTCAAGCAAATAATAGTGTGTTATAATGCTCAAATTTTGCGTAGTGTCAAGTATTCGAGTATTTTAATACATTGCTTTAAGGATATATTATAAATTAAAAAGTCGTTACTAGATTTTGTATTCTATCCTTCTGTTCATTAAGTAACAATTTATGAATAATGTTGGTAAGCAACATTAATAAAATGTTATGAAAGATATTAATTCAATTTTATCAAACAATAAATTTATGTTTATCTGTAATGAGATGATGGAACTTGATTTCAATTTAAGCATTATTAGTGACCGTCATTTCATTTCGGAACTATTTGTAAGATTTGTTTATTTACTATCAGCGGTTTTATTTAAGTAAACATATATATGTAATAATAATAAAAAGTATAGCATGCTCAAAATTTAGGAGAAAACCCGCACCGATTTAGAGTGTGGGATTTAGCATTGCATGTACGATTGGCGTTGATCACAAAATATGATGCAAAGTTGGAAACCGGGTGCAATGTTCTCCTATGTCTAAAGGTGACGAAAACTGACGTTTAACAATTTAAAATCATTTTGTATACTTTCTCTGAATTTCAAGAGGAAAATTAATACTGAATGAGAAATTGAAGTTACATTTTAAATTATTTATAATTGTATTAAAAATAACTAAACCTTTCTAAACATATACTCATATGATGACTAAGACAACAGCAATATCTGATCGACTGTTAATCGAATGATATCCAATTCTTCTAGTAGTTATAATAAATACCTTTCATCCGATCAGTCCTGTTGTAGTACATTCGCAACATTGTGCAATGTTTCCAACATCCTTCTATATTCTTTAACTTAAAATATCCACCTGCAATTTTCTGCCAAATGTCAAATGTAGCAGAACACAAAATATCTATTTTCAATTTCAGGTTTTAGGGTTTCTCTTATTTCAGTTAACGAATTATTCAAATTTTTGTTATCTTTTCTGAACACCTTAACCTTTTCTTGCATTTCCTCGCCAGGATGCGAATTTAAAGTAAAGTGAAGTGAGTACATAATCGGGTGAATCTTGGAGTTTATTCGGAGAGTTTTTTCGCTAGCCAGCGTACGTTAAGAGTCTGTTCTTGCTGTTATGCGGTGTGGCTGTTAAGCCTTTTTGGCCATTTAAATAATTATCACCGCAGGTAGGTTGCCGAGTCAACCTAGTTAGCCTTAACTTAAATTGCTAGTCCAGCACTACTCTTTAGACTTGAATTTATAGTATAACTATTCTTAAGTTCCACCGCAAGTTGCGGTGTTATTATAAGCACGAAGTATATGCCTTTCTGTTCAGAGTTGAATAGTAATAAAGGGTTATTTTAACCCTTTTTCTGTGATGGTTTCCTTTAAGCCTGTGCAAAAAGTCACCAGGTCCTTTAAAGATGTTATCACATCTAGCGACGGTCCCTGCTAGACGAGACCTTTTTGAGAAACGAGGTTCTGGTAGAACAGCCAGCCAAAACATTTGTCTATAATTATCGGGTTTTGACGGTATAAACTGACTAAACGGACATCGTGTTTTGCTAATTGTTTGTCTATTATAATATTTTCCCCCGGTTTTAAGCAAAAAATACAATTATCAATTAAGCGATTCCAAATTTCAGATATTATTCCAAATTTATTTGTTTGCAAGCGTGCAGAACGTGTAGAGTTCAAGTCAAATCATAAAAATCGTAGAATTTCACAAAACCTATTTCTTTCCATAGTGTCTCTGGAAAAATATTCAAGCCCCATGTTTCAGACCACAAGGAAATGAAGATCTACTCCTTTCGAACCACTCACAACCCGAGCATGTAGTATTCCAGTAAAGGCAAGTAACTCGTCTGTGGAAAGAGACTAAATGTCATTCTCAAGGATGCACCTCGCCTCTACTTCGGCACATTTATTTATATTGTTCAAAATTGAGTTATCTGTAAAAAAACCTAAGCACTCAACACACTATTATAACAAGTTTCTTTTGTTGGTCCACTATCTTGCCGTATCATGTTTTGTTTTGGAAACCATCCAGGATTTTTTTTTTATTTTTATACATTTTCCATTCTGTGCGATCAGGAGCAGTGAAAGCTTCATAAATACCTGATGGATCTTCTGACATTTCCTTGTTCTTCCCTCCATCAGAATCTGATAAATAGTCATTTACACATTCAAAATCAACTATTTCAAAATCCTCGTCTTCAATGTCTGATAGTTCACCCCTTCAGGTTTATTATATGATAGCTCACGTAAAAGATTTTCTATTTCATCTGGCGTTAATCCATTTTTACGAGCCATGTTTTGATATGTTTTGCAATACATTCAAACAAAGTAAGTAGCATGAACATTTATGAAAAATATAACACAACTAGCAACGAAATAACTGCAAAAGGAGTCATCTCAGGTAGTATGCCATTTGGATCATCAGTTGCAAAGAACTGACCATTTTTTCGACTTGGGGGTGGAAAGAGGAATCTCACAATGACTCTTTCAAAAAGAAAGTGTAATACAAGATAATGATCCTTAAACAGGAAGGAAATGATAAAATTGTGGATTTTTTTTCCACGGAGTCGAGACGACTCCATCGGGCATTCCATCGGGCATTCTATTCTTCTTCGTCGAGTGCATCGAGAGAGTTTCTTAGTGTATCGTGAGTTAGTGCATCGTCGAGATTTATCTTAGGGTGTGTTGAGCTTCGGGAACGACCGAACCGAGTCGGGAGCAGTACTCTAGTGTATATTCCAGTGCATCGCGAGTTACAGCGTGGACAGTCTCGAGAGTACCTAGAGTTACGAGAACGACTGAGCAGAGTCGGGAGGCGTACTCTGGAGCTTTGCTGTGAAGCTGTCTCCACCGTTATAGCCTGCTAATCTGAAGGCTGTGTTGCTGATTATTTCGGCGTGTTTAAAGTTGTTAGTTGACTACTGCAAAAGTGATTTTGTAGCTGTCTTCAAAAATACTGGCCAATAAAGTGTGATACTTCATCAGGTGTCGTCGTGGTTATTCACTCCAAATCCACGAACCTTTTAACGTACGCACGAAGAAGAGAAAAAAACGTAACAGTATAATATTCCAAAATTTTCAACTGTTATGCTATTTCACACGTAATTTTTCATTCTTAAAATAAAAAAGGAGGGAAATCGAAAAAATATATAAAATATAATTGTTATGAAAATCGCAGAAGGCTAGAAAGAGGTTTACGTGTCTAGAAATTTAAAAAATCAAAACTTAAAACCTGAATAGTAAATGAAAACAAATTAAGGGAACCAATGTTCCATTAATTCCTTCGCCTTTTTCAGGGAAAATATAAGAAGAAAAAGCATAGTTTCATTAGTTTAAAATCAACAAAAAGAAAACGAACTCAAAAAGTAATGCTATTCATTGCCTTAATCCATTCATTAGTTATCCAAACATTCAACTACTTCCTGCATAATCGCTGGAATTGTTTTCTTTCTAAAATTGTGTTTGACAGTGAATGGGAGCTAAAGTAAAATGGTGTAAAGCATTTAATGAGAGACTAATGGAAAACATATGAATCAGACTGTCAATTAATGGGAAATCATAGTAAATATTAGAAATTATTCAGACAAATTGGTTTTCGATGCTTTGATTACAAAATTTTCGTAATTATTATTTACCTTAGCATATAAAAAGAAATTAGGAATCAACGTGAAGTTACGTAATTTAACTGTTGATGCTGAAAACATTTAGCTAGCCGTAACGTTGTCAGTGCCCTTTTTATTGTATTTACTTTTCACAAATGTTAAGAAATTGACCTTAGATTTACCAATGAAAATTTTTCGTTGCTGCACGAAACCATCAGAATGATCACAAATGTTTTTAATTAGATAAGTACTGGAACACAGCTTATCAAATTTTAAAATTTATGGTAATAGCAAGTTGATATTGATGGCTAATGGTTGCAATGAATGATAACCTTTTATTGTTATAATAAAATTTAACTAAATTATTAAAATTAAACTTAAATTTCAACTCAACTTTATGCAGGTAGCTTTAAAATCGGCTGTTTAATAAAAAATGGAAATCAGAATTTTTTGATTCAGCATTACTTCACAACGCATTAAATGTGATTGTAATGGGATCATTTTCAGACTCTTTGATGGGGATTGCAAGACTGTATTCCTGAACCCGGCCATTTTGCTCAAATTCAGATTATATGGGTGATCAGTTATTTTTTTATGGTTAATGCTTTCTGTTTCTCGAAACCAAATGATTAAGTGGGTCGCTCAGACGATATAGTTGGTTAGGGAAGCCAACTGCAATACCGAAGAGCTCGTGTTCGAATCCCGGAGAAGGCATAGATGTAAATTGGCTGTTCCGTCAGGTAAAACTGGTTGCCTGTTACGCGTCTTCATATTAAAATGCCCACCACTTCTGGCCTTCGTAGGGGCGAAATATTGACAATTGCTAGTGCTCGTCATTAAAAAAAGTTAAAAACTGGAAAATCACTGTCTCATTGTATTCACGAATATTTCAAACTGCTTCTTCGCGTGTTTCAACTACATTTCCATAGAAATGTTGTAAAATAATGCTCAGATTTAAAAATTTTTTCTGCTTGTATAAAACTATACCGTTAATTTCTGTTCTGCATAATAGCGAATTCTACTATTTTAATTTTGAATAGGAGGAATACCTTTAATTAATCGACATTAAGTCAATGTCTTTAGTTTTTAATTTGTTGAAAACACATTAGTTAACGTGACGTAGCTAATGTAAACTTAGCGACCTCTGTTTCAAAGCTTTCTGCGACGATGGAGCCGTACACTTGATCATCCCCATGTGCCATGTCTGTTGTATAGTAAATAATTTAAATTATAACTTCCTAAATCTGTACTATATTGCACTAAAATCTGTCAATTTGTTCCGATTTTTACCAACTATGAACTGTGAACATTATCTTAATTTTCAATACACATGTAGTTAATCTTTTTAAAATGTATGTCTTAAAAATTAGTTCAAGTGAATCTTCTGAAATTTTTGCTTTCAGGAAAAAAGATAATTCTTTTTTCTTCTGGATGGAATTTTATTCAGAGAAGAACCCTTAAATTTTACGTAAACGTAAATTAACAAATCCAAAATATTAATAGACATAGTCTTTATGATGAAAACGTATTTTGTCACGGCGTAGTAGGTATATTTATAGATGAATGTACTTTATTATTTATAGTAAAGCGCGAATGAAAATTTAGAAATAGCTTAAAATGATTTTATAAACTACTATAAAATCTACTATTTCGGTCTGAGGGAAGGGGCGCAACTTGCAAAAACGAATATAGTATGAAAGTGAAAAACTTCAATTGAAATTAATCTGTGTAATTTGTTAAAGTACGTAATATGTTAAAACTAGTGTCCAAAGACACTTATATAAAAAGCAAACCATCATAAAATGTTAAATATTGTCATATGTAACATTTCGCTAATTTTTACATAATGTAGTATAAAATAGTACTTAAAATATCAATTATTTTATTCGTTTACCAGATCATAAAATGTTGGCTATTCAAAATGTAACACCATGAAGGAAGCATCGAAACAGCATGAAACTTGCATCCATGGGTATACAGCAATGGAATTTGCAAATGATTACGATTTCAGCTCAAACGCGTATCACGGGTGTTATGTATTACTTATTTCAGTTGTTGAATTTAAAATGTCTTAATTGTAATGATCTAACTTAATTCTGTTATCAGACTTAAAGGTTATTAATTTGTTTTTATTTTGTAGTTGATCTTAAGTTTCTTTGCCTTGTTGAAAAGTAATTGTTGTCATTTAATTTTTTTTGACAGTTTTGGTTAACTCTGATTTTAAGTTGCTTGAGTAATTAATTTTTCTTTTCCTTTTGGTAGCTTGGTTAACTATTTAAAGTTTTTTGTTTAGTTAATATTTATTCTTAACTTGTTTGCTTACTTTTTAATCTCTTGTTAAGTTGACCCTTAAGGTCAATTTTTTTAAAGCTCTTTTAAAGTTTTTGCTTACACAAGTTGGTGTTAAAGTTTTAATTAAGTTTTGTTAACGTACCCCCTTTTCTGCTAAATTGGGATCCATATTTTCTGACTATGGTGGTCGTGTTTGGTGTTGTGGAAAACATAAAATTTTTCCTATGTGATTATTATATTTTAATTGAAGTAATTTTTATTTTCTGACTATGGTGGTCGTGTTTGGTGTTGTAGAAAACATAAGATATTTTTCTATGTGATTATTATATTTTAATTGAAGTATTTTTCTTCGGTCTTGTATTAATTTAGTATTTTAAAAAACAAATCCTTAACTCTTTTCGAAAGCCTTTTTACGTTGGCTTTTGGGAAATCAAGATTTATGATTTTGTTGTGACATTTTGTTCGCCCCGCCAGACAGTGGTCTGGGAAATCTCTGTCATCAAGTGAGATTTCTGCACCCTGCTGGATCGTTATTTTTTGTATACAACTACGCTACGCCAAGGTTGAGGGGTCGGGGTGATTCGCTTACTTGCAGGCTTTCACTATGCTGCATTGGGACCCTTAGACGAGGCTAGCTCCTGCTGACAGGTTGATGACCTTGGAGGATCGGCGATTATTCGCCAACATCCGGCGTTCGAACTACCATGCTTCACCTTCCTGTGTGCATTCTTTCCCCTGGGGTTGCAGTGCCTTGGCTTGTTTTGTACCATCTCGGATCGCCAAACGAGTATTTGGCGGCCAGAAGAAAAACGCTTGCAGCGTTCTACGAGGAGGGAGAGACGTGGCAGACGGCGAGAAGGCAAATTATACTGAAGGTGTCACAAGACCAGTAAGCTTCGTCCCGAGTAGCTGTCTGCGTTATCAGAGAACGATGTCTGAAGAAATGGAGGAGAGAAGGCTCCTATGGAGGGCGACGAGAATGACAAAAAATTTCGATAACTAACTTATATTTATTTTTTTCTCTCCTTATAGAAAGCAAATGGCCAACCAAGAAAATTGTTTGTTGACATCTACTGCCTTGATTGTGTATCCACGTATCTTCATGTACCCTTACCATTGTCAAAAAACGGTATGAAAAGTTTTATTTTATTTTTGTACCACACCACCATCACCCATGTATAATTTTGTGCTAAATCAGTTTATCTCTAATAAATCATATATTTAATTTAAATTATCTTGTAATGTCTTCTCTAATAACTTAGAACACTGGACCCAATAGTATTTTAATTTGAACACAACGCAAACTTAATCCTTCTGTTGGAGTATTTTCTGGTATTATTTACTGTTTTATTTGAACACATAAGTTTCACAGTCTAAATGTTGTTTTATCATGTATGTCACAAACGTTTACACCCATGCAGTATTTGATATAGTCATGTGATTTAGAATTGTTATCCAAATTTTGACTTTCAGGTGTTATTGAATATTGAACTTTAAAACTTAAAACTTAAATTAGTAAAAACTCCAACACGGGAGACTGCAGAGCTTCTTATAAAACGAATATAAAAAGAGGAAAACCTGCCAGAAACATAGGGAAACTTTCCTGTTATTCTTCATTTTCGCTCAGTAGAAACATATTGAAATAGTTTTATTTTCCTTACTATTTATTACTGTAGCTATAATGTGTCCTAATGACACTAGATGTCAGATGTTTTGACTATTACTATTTATTATGTTTGATTACAGACACCTCGTCATTGGTTCGCATATCATGCTTTCAAGTACATTTGCTAATTTAATGTAATTTAAAAATATACATATTTCTTAATCTTGCAAAGTATTTGATGAAATAAATTGGTTATTTATGTTATTGTATTAAACTGAAACAAAAGCAATATAGATTCCACCAGTGGTCAACTCGATGAAACATCATAGCATTGTTCAACCAGTATTCAAATTCCACTGAAAGGCCTGACTGAGTTGCCATTTTCGTAATCTTCCGCATGTTTAATAAGAATATGAAGTAGTTTCACATTCAAAGTTATCCTCAAAGGAATCTTTCTCCCTCGGTAACTGCACTTAGTATGTTTTGAATTAATCTAATAAATCCAGTTTAAGAAAAAGGAAAACTTCATTCCTTCTCGCGGAAACATACTTCACAGTAGCAGTGAGATTAAGAGAATTTGAATGTTACACACATTTTTGTTCCCCATTTTAATGCATTTAGAACTTCCTTAATGTTCTGGGAACCGTTATCCTATGAAATACATGAACAAGACAAGAACAGAACATGCATTTAAAGTTATTTACTTGTGATGCAATTCACCATAATTTCCTACGTCACGTATAATTGCTATCAGCTTATATTACTCACTAAAGGTTAGGGATGTATTTGCAAATACGAGATGTTGCATAATATTTTATGTATCATAATAGTCTCTCTGAAATTCTAGCTGTCAATATGACGTTAATGCGTCGTCCTGGAAAAGTTTAATCTTTAAGGAAATGTTCCATAAATCCCATTAATGTTTGCAGTTTGAATGTACGTTTTGGCCTTATATACATAATTCCATTCTGTATTGGGTATTTCTGTTTTTCTTCGATTAACCAAAACAATAAAAGAAGTAATGTGTCCATCTGGTTATGGAGTGAAGTCTTTAGTAAAAATTCATTCAGAATATGTCGTTCTAATATCATTTAATTTCTGATCAGAAATGTACAATTCCTGCAAATGGGTGACAGATCATATATCATTTTTTCATTGTTTTCCATTCGAATACAGGCATAGCGGTAAAAATTTCTGAACACTTTCTCTAAATTATATTTTAACTAGGCTAAAGAATATTGATCTGTCTAGACATTTTCGTCTTATTTATAGCTAAGGTATATCAGGATTATATTTGTAGTATTACATCTCATGATATATATCTTCTAAATAAATAAATCATTTATTTCCGAAGGCAGGCATTAATTTATATTTTTATTATTCCGTGTAGGGCTTTCTCTTGTAATACCTCAATTGTACATTTTAGAACTAAATCTGCGACATTTTTTTAACACCATACATTCCTAGCGGCGCTTCGTTCTTTTTTTCGAATTGACACCTGGCAAAATAGGAAGCACTGAACGTTTAGAAAAATACGTTTGTAAATCTCATATTCATGCGATCTATTGAAATAAATACCCAACTATATAATTTAAAAAAAATGTCTTTATGTAGTACCTCAATATGTAACATTCTTACATAGTTTCTCAATGTCGTTCTGAAATGTTCTTATATAGTTTCTTGATATAAATTCCAAAATATATCATTCGAGAAGATGTCGAGGCGTGCTCTGTTGTTTTATATTATGCCACTTGACTAACCCCATACTTTTTCCACATTTTGAGAATAAACTCCCGTTTATGAATTTATAGAATTGCACTTAAGGTTCACGTTAAAGTGAGTGTAAGCAGCTTCTGCTGTTTCCTCTATTTATATCCATTCCAGCAGTCTGAATAGATCGTTGATCCATCTACTACATGTTAAATAACTTTCTGCATAAGTGCATTATCATCTCTGTTGGAGATCTGAGTGACAAAGCTCTCGCCATCTTCCCGGCATATTCCGCCCAAAACCTATACTCTACCACAGTTTTTTTATGCCGGCCGAACAAACTGTCATCGATTTCAGCTATGTTAATGGGAACTGCTATTTGCCCACTGAATCTTTCAATCGAATGTAGGGACCACATTTCTTGCATGTTGCAATCAAATGCAGCATTTTCAAATTTATTAACCTCTTTGTCACATTATTTGATGGATGCCTAAGATTACATAAACTCCTCTGCCTAAGATTACATAAAAATACAAGCACATATTTTTTAAACCCTAATGCGAATTCGAAATACTTAACAAAAATGAAGCACGATGCTAATATAAGAACATGGCGAGAAAAGAATTGTAACATGCAGCGAAGTATAGGAACCATGTGGCGAGACTTCGACGAGATATCTCGATTGATTAGCGATTCAATCTTGGGGCCGCTATAAGAAGGACTTACCAAAACGTAAAGATACAATTTCTCCTTTGCCGTTAATTTATGAATTAATAATGTAATCACAAATTCTATTCTATCAATTGGTTTCGAAATTTCAACAGGTGGTTCTTTGTACCAGAGTTTATGCTACACAATTCAATTGTGTTAGGCTTAAAATTGCTCATAGTGTTAATTTAGAACTGAAATACCACGATCAGCTTGAAATTACCTTTTCAATCCTAAGAATTATAGATTTTGGTACTGTTCTGTTATGGAGACCGGATTCAGATTCAAAAGCTGAAAATCTGGTGAAAAATTCGAAGCGTATTCGAATCTCAAAAATATTTACGATACGGTTAAACTGAAACAAAAATCTAAGGGACAAAGTAACATAACAGATATTCGTCATATTAGAAATTTTTAATGTAAATTATACAAATTGATAAACAAATCAGGAAAAAAATCGGTTAGTTAATTACGATTAACATGGAGGGATGAAATTTAGAATATCTGCAAACATTCACGTTTTAAAACACTTTTGCCGCCACATATCTCAATTAAATAAGAATCTAATTGGTTACGGTCAGTGTCGCCTGGACATTTATTTCGCCATTTCGGACTGCCCCATAAACGTTCAGGAGTTTGTATGTGACAATTAATTTCGGGATCGATAAAATTATGTTTAAGGGTAGCGCAGAAATGTTCAAATCCGGCCTTTCTCAATACTTCAACTTACCTCCTTTCAAATAGTCTCGTATGTTATTCTGTCGTCAATAATATTTTCTTCAATAATTTTACTAAGTACTAGCCGAGAGGTTAGGCACAGCAAGTAAAAAACATTCTTTTGTTTCTCGGTAAATCCCGAAGGACACCTACTGGGGCGGAAGGACATCCAATGTGGCTTTGTTTTCTTCGATGCGAAAACAGACTTTTATCAACTTCGACAATGTTATCAGTGCTGCCTATTTTACTTGACGGTCTAGATATTAATTCATGGCCAAATATTGCTCTTATATAACTGTCCCAATCAATAACATTGCAGTATAACGAAAAAGTTCAAGGGAAGTTAATTCTAAACAGCATGCATAAATGAAAAGAAGTGCCGTTGAGAAACTGGAACTAGATTTTTCAAAGATATTTACTCAAAATGTCCCAAATTTTTATATGCATGATAAATGCAGTAGCAATAGACCATAAGTAACCTTTACACCCTTAGAATTTGTGTTTTCGTTGCCAATTTTGAAAAGACATTCTTTCACTTTTTTAAAAAATAAATATTAACGAGTAAAGTTTTTAACTAAAAATTAAAAATTAAGCATTGTCAACGTCAATCAAACTTTTGGCGAGTCTAGCAAAACATTTCATGACTCCTGTCCCGATAACAGAGCAGTACCTGTATTTCTAATGTTTTAAATATCTATTTAGTTTCTTGAAATTTTAAAGTTATACTTACATTTTAAAGCATTAAGTTTTAACCTGAAGTTTACAGATTGATTTTACTTCATTTAGTGTAACTTGAAAGACACTCTTGTAATTATTAAGTGAGTAACTGACTATGACCAAATTACCCGATAATAACAGCCATTAGAAGTCTTTCTGATTTCAAATCATAACTTTTGATAGAGATTAACCGAAGCTAACTCCTGGCTTTATTGCACGGAACTTGTAGATTGACCTGATCGAGTGAAATAATGAGCGCAGACCATACAAATAATTGACACAAAACCTCCAGAAATAAAGCTGAGTTGTGTGATTAATTATAGAACTCTTGAAGAAGTATGATTGTACTTATGTATATGGATATACACTGATCATTATATTTTTCATGTAAGTAATGTTTACCCAGTAATTAATCGAAACAGTTTATAGCAACTAGCAAAAAGATCTATCTTTCTAATCCAACGGTTCTCAACGGTTTTTACTCCATTCAGCCTGTGGTGATTAATTTAATATTTAAGCAACCTTTCCTATCACTGTTGCTTTCAATTCATGCCTTCTTACCAGAACGTAAATTGCTATATTTGATTTTCTAGTGATTAGATGTCTGTGGCGCTGAACGCTTCTTGCCATTAGGCTTGTTTAAGCCGGTTTTTAACAATCAAAGCCAGCCTGCGCGTTAAGTAGCCTGTGAATCCGTTGTGTTAAACTTAACTCCATTTAAATTTTAAGTTTCTTGTTACTTTTTGAGTTAAGCCAAAGTGCTGGCTTTTGTGAGCTCAAGTCGGTGCGGTCTACAAATTTTAAAGTGAGCGAAAAAATGTTCTTTACGCTCATCTCTGGTCTTTGTCGTACTTAAGACATAGAGATAATACCCTAAACATTCTACTAATGTCGCGTTAGTATATGTTTCCAAAGAATACGAGAGGTTATAACCGCTTTCATTGTTGCTAATTCGCCACACATTGCGAACCCTTGGATTAGATTCTTGATGTTTATGAAATGTTATTACTTCTTTAGTTATATATTTATATATATATATATATTGTTTGTTTTTGCAGGTTAATGTATTTTCCTTTGATTTTAAGCTCAAAGCGTGTACCTACACACACAATAAAAATGTATGCTTTTAATTGTATTATATTTCTCAAGTAAGAAATGCGATTGCTCATTTTGCTGTTCGTTTAGTACAGTGGCCCCCATTTGTTTTTAGACACTTGTATTTTTCAAATATTTTTAATTAAATATTAGCGAAACGATTTCATGTTTGTTTTGAAAACAAAAATATACAAAACCTTTTTGAAAAATAGAATAATTTATTCGAAAAGTTCTGAAAAAGATTTCACATAAGTATTCTACTACTTTTTAAAAAAAAGTAATATATTTAATTAAACAAGAACATAATGGGAGAATTAAAATTTCATTTGATATATTTTAGCTAAAATTACAAAATTTTCTCTGCTTTTGCACTGATTCAACTAATGGTTTTCATTTAGAACTTTCCAGCTTGTATAATTCCTTCGTAAGAATTATTTTTATTAGAAAGTTCGAAGAAATATAATTTTTCTTAGTCCTTTCTTCAACCCACTCCTTAGTTATTCAATAAAATTTAAATCCAGAAAATATGAAGGATCATCAGTAGTTTCAGGATATTGTATAATAACCATAAGGGAGCTGTATGTTTAGCATCGTTACCCTGATAAAACTTAAATCTATTTTCCAAACTTTCCTTCAGATTCTTATGAGTGTCCATTAAGGTTGTTTACATGTATATTATAATCTATGTTGTTCTTTATCAAAAATAAATTTCTCATCCCAGAAGCAACGAAACAACCCAAAACCATTTCGCTTCCACCCCTTGGTTTAACAGCAGGCAGGTTTTTTGAATTCAGTTTGTTTACTTTCGCCGGGAAGTAATTCGTAGATCGCATCCAAATATTAAATTTCGATTTGTCCGCAGATATAACATGGCTCCGTATGATGAATCTCTAATAACACCACTTTCAGAAAAGCCGTGAATATTTTCCTTGTTTTCTTGTTGCCGCGAAATTCCTTTCTAGCTGATTGCCCGTTGTATCGAAAAGTCTTACTTACTCTTTTAGCAATTTCAGGGCCCTCCGACCTGGCAGAGTGATTAGCGTCGCTGACTGCCTGCCGAAGTTTCGAATCCCGGAGAAGGCATGGGTGTTTGTAAATGTATAGTGTCCGTGTGACATGGGTGCCCTCTAAATATGCATCGAGCCGAAAATCCTCTCGAGAGGCTCATGGTAGGGGAATAGAGGTGGGAGATTTTCAGACCAGTTCCCCATGGGTGTTGTCCATTAAAATTGGGGGCGGAACTGATCGAAATCGCACTGTCACCTGTAAGGTGCTCAAAGCTGTTGCCAACGACAGGCGTATCTTGCGCTCTTTGCCATGAAGAATTCGTGAGCTTCGGCTGACTGTAGGTCAGCCAAGTGAGCATTAGTAACAACAACAAAGAAGTTTCAGGGTTAACGTTTCTTGCGGATTTACATTTTCCTAAATCAGCCACAAATTTTGTAGCTTTGATTTTTTTAATCTTGTTTCGTTTTTTGTAGAATAAATATCATATTCCTAAATGTTAACTTGAGATTTGGGTTTTGAATATTTCAGTGCATCATAGTGAAAACAACACAGAAATCATTTTCACATTTTCCGGTTATTAATGCTTGAATTACACTTGCCGCTCATATATACCTACTAGAAAATTATATTCGTTTCAAAATTAAATGAATGTATATTAATTAAATTTAAATAAAAAATGCAATTTTTAAAATTTATCATATTTGAGATTATTCAAATTTAGACAATAGTTCTAAACTAAGAAACTTTTATTTCTTAGCTAAATAATAGTATGGAAAGGCCTAATTTTATGGCTCCATATAAAAATACTTTCCTTGATAATACACTAAGCCTTATGGGAAAACGTATAAACGCTTAAGTATACGTTTTGATGGCCCACTTCATGTTCCTTATTTAATTATTCCTTATTAAACTGGTATTTACTCTAGTAGGGGGCAATTAATTCTGATTTGATGACCTTTTATATTGAAAAAATATTTATCTCGGTAGCAAAACCTTAAATATTTAAGGCAAGATATACGCTGTACGTTTTCATGATTGATACTTTAATATATGTTAGAAATGTAAGCAAAATGTCTTTCTTTCTCTCCATTTTTAATTCGAATTTCGAAAATATTTAATTTTTTTATTAAATGCGCCATTACTGTAACTACGAAAAGATATGAAATTTTACCTCGAAATTAATTATAATATTATAATTGCGATATTATGACTTTTGTTTGTTATCGGACATCACTCATTAGTTCTTTCATAATGCGAGAAAATACGTTTCTCTGCGAAAGACCCTAAGTAGTTAAAATAATCTAAAGTCTTATTTAAAGGGATTCAAATAGTTGCACTGTTCGCATTAAACTAGACTGTATTGAAGCAGCAGTATTATCAGTAAACGCATCTTTTGAATTCTGAAGTGTTTCATTGATATGTAGATTATGTTAATTACTTTAAATACACGCATTAATGTTGGACACGCTCTAACGCATTCGCTTAATTAAATAATAGCCTAATCTAATTGCGTAGCCAGATGGTTGTGAGAAATATTTCACTTACTGCCTTTCTTAATAAATAGTAAACTGAATAGTTCATGGTTTCATATCTCTCGTTTTTAAATAAGAAAAGGAGTATTTCTGTCAGTTTCATAGAAATCAAATTTTAAAAACGCGCTCTTTATAATCTGTGCTTTTTTCTTGGGGAGTAAAAATGAGCTTTATTTCCTTGCTGTATGCTTTTAATCTTACTCATGTTTGTCAGGTGTTGTTAAACAAATTACCTCAGATTAAGAGTTTAATTTTTAATTGATACTTAATAAATTTATTAAGTTGTCTTATTAGCATGGACAGTTTGCGCTAATGAAAACTGTCTAAAAATGTTCACTGGCAGAACATTAAAAAGTATTTATAGCAGCTTCTAACTACTAAACTCAACCAGAAAGTTAAGTACCGTTTAAGTGTAAAAAACGATGAACAATTTTTTTTTTCATTTTTATTTTATTTCGGAAGTATTTACACACCTTAAACTACTTTGCGACATATTCACTATGCCAATTAAGGCATTTCTTATCTTGGTCTAAAAGCAACATACCCGCATCGTAGAATTCGGATGCCTGAAACTTGAACCAGTCTTGGACGTTTACCTTGATCTTATCATCAATTGAAAAGTTCTGACTATCAAGAAATTTCTTGAGATGAGAAAGCAAATAGGCGTTTTAATGTCACACAACAAGCTGGAGCGTTAATTGTTGTGCCCCAGTCTGCTAATAGTATTCCTTGACAACTCCAAAACTCGGTACACATTATTTTTCCTGAGGAAAGAGGTGGCTTTGCTTCCTGGCTTTCTTAAAACCACTATGCCGCCATTTCAGTGACTGTCCTTTCATTTCAAGAAACTCGCACCAAATCCATGTTTCATCACTTGTGACAATCCTTTTTAAAATATCATTTCCTTCCGTCTCATAACGCTGCAAAATCTCCAAGCCTGCTCCCATGCGTTTACGTTTTTGAACGTCCGTTATTGATTTCGGCGCACATCGCAAACGCAGTTATTTGTCGTGCAAATGTTCAGTCATAGTTTTGTTTAATGAAGACTGTGAAAAGTTTAGAAAATGCATTGGCAAATCAGAAATTGTAAATCGCCTATTGTAACTAACTTTTTCATCGATTCAGCGTACCATTTCTTCAGTGATTAATGACAGGCGTCTACAGCGCTCCTCGTCTTTGTTACACACCCTAAGCTACTTTCCCACTGTACCTTCACTCATAGCATCCTCTTCTTAAGTGTCACTTATCTGAAAGATAAATTTCACAAAGTTGAAACTTCCTGGAGTGTAGAAACTTGATAATGGCTCTTATTTTACAGGCGAGCCGATCGATTGTTTTAAACATGATTACCGTCAAAGAATGACTTCAAACGTTAGCGTAAACAAACAAAATGACTAAGCTAAATTGTTCTTGATTTGAATAAAGAATTGCTTCAAATTTTAACGTAAACAAAGAAAATGGCTAGAATAAATCGTTCTCGAATTGAACAAACAATGACTTCAAACTTTAATGTAAAGAAGCAAAATGGCTCGACTAAGTCGTTCTCGAAATGAACAAAGTAACTACACATGTTCGACGTTCCTGGTGTCAGATACGTGGGAAATATACGCAAAAAGTTCTTATTTTCTGCCTGAGCTTAGTGTAATTGGAAAACAAAATTCAGAAACCTGCAACGTTCTGGGAATGTGTATGTGAAATTAAATGGTACGATGTAAGTGACAAACCTACAGAAATTAAAAATGACTGTTAAGCATTAAAAAAATTAAATTGGATTAAAAAAATCCACAAGAAAGTAGTGGTTCAAAGCACATTAGGAGAAATAATTTCTTCTACTATGCCTTGAACCACTACCTTGCTCTATTTTGCACTTCTTTTTTTCTGTCTATTTTCTTTCTTTGGAACTGCATAAAAGATGAACATAAAATGAAATAAATAATTAATCAGTTCGTGAGATCTTAAAATCAAGAAGCAGACATTTTTAATTAAGAACCTTACTACTATAAAACTAAAAGGTGAATTAGTAAAATATGGACATAAGTGACTGATTAAAATTAAGACTTTTTTACAGATCTAAAGGGAATCGATAGTATTTATTCATAAAAGGAAAATTTTAATGCTTATTTTTTGCAACATTAATGCTTTCTTGATTGCAAAAGATGCAGTTAATGTATCTGGCATCAGTACGGGATGTTATGGTTTTCGAGAGTGTTGTAGTTCTTCCTATGATAAATGTTCTTTAGTAAAGTTTTATAATGCATTTATGTGTAATGTTTCTTTTCGGAGTGGATATTGCTTAGAAAATATAGTGGTGAAAACTCAAAATACGCTGCATACACAAAACTGCGAAAGAGGGATATTACAATGTAGCCTCAATTTTTTACAATGTGCTCTTTCCTATTTTATATGCTTCATTAGTTCTACTGAAAATAACAAAAATTGGCGTTTTCTTCTTTAAATTAACGATACATTCTTTATTTTAAATTTACATTTTTAATATTTAAGATTTGGTTTTAGTGAAATTATTTACTTAAACTAAACGTGATTGAATAACTCTTTTCCACCATTTGTTATCTGAAGAAACAACCTCGTAGACTCGTATACTTGTATTGTATACAGCTTTTATCACGATTTCCAAGATTTTTAAGCTTTAACATTAATGCAAATAATGGAAAAAACATTTTTTCAGGTTTAAATTCGTATCGTAGAAAGTTTTAACTTTACCGTATCACAAATAATTTGTATTGGTACACACAGTCATAATCCTTTATGGGCTATTAAATGAAAATGTTCATTATTTTTTAAAAACTGTAAACTCTAATGCTAATGAAAAAAATAAAAATAATTCTTTACTTCATATGAGCAGCCGCAACATTTTTTTCACTATTTTTCGAATCTTCGAATGATGTTTTGTATATTTTACGTATATTTGTCATGCTATATTTAGTTAATTAGCAAATATATGATTTCTCACAAAGTAAATAAGATGCGAATACAAAAATCCAAATTTCGTATAATATGCAATGTTTCAAGTAGAAAATGTAGTATGAAATGGAATTACAATAACACACACCACGCATTAAATAATAATGCAAATGCTACTTAAGGGGTGCAAGTTTGCGATTATCGCGACTTTTCAAAGATCTTCAAAGATCGACATTTATCGTCAGCTGGAAAATATTATCAGCATCTCAGAAGAGAACAATTAAGAATCTAATATCTAATTTTAAACACAAATGAGGTGATTAAAATAAATATTTATAATTAATTTACTAATGCAAGTTAAAGGAAAAAATACATAAAACTGCACACATAATTTCTAATAAATTAATTTTGTTCTTCACAAGTACACAGCAATCTCTTCGCTAAAGTGTCAGAGAATTTCACATTACGCATCAATTATATCTACAATCATCCAAGAACAATGAAACCTTCAATATAATCTTCTAAGTATTAAAAATAAAAGAGATTATCTGTTTTCACCGTTTAAAAAACAAGCATTTTAAAAGTAAACATTATTTAGAAACAAAGAAGAAAGACCGAGAGAAGAAATGCTTTACTACTCCAGTGATTCGAGTTACGAAAAAATAAGGTTTTAGAATAATGACACGATGGTGGAAGTCAGGTAACCACAACAAAATCATGATCCAGCCACGAAATCGTCAAATGTGATTTTCACGCGGTACTTCACTTTAGCCAAAACAAATTAATGAAACTTACCTTCAGTCATGGGCTTTTGCAGAATATATCTGTGTCCACATCTTGAGGTATAATTTGTGTCTCACATTCAAATGATAAAGGTTGTATCTTTCAGCCTCAAGGCAGCTGAGCACTTTATAGGAGTCAAAAACCACAAATGATCCGGAAAGATCGCTTTCTTTAATTATTTCTAACAATCACACGGCACCGCCACTTTAAACATCTCTAAACATCACCTATTTTCTTTCAACCTTCCTTGTCTCTATTAAATTTTCGCTTACTAAATTTATATCAGTAAATTTCCACAATGATGCCTTTTGCAACATAACTTCACATTGTTTTTCAAACATGGCTTTATGCACACTCCCCTATAAAAAAATCTTCGAATCTGCACATATCGTACAAAATTATCCCCGTACTTACACTACCACATTTACGTAACTCGTAAAACATCATACATACTCAGTTTACTCTTCTCAAACCAAGAATCCTTTGGAACAAACCTTGAAATTCGAGGCTTACATTCACCTTGTCTACACATTCGTTCAATTTCATCTGCACAATGTTGTGACAAGGTTGAATAGATGCCCTTTATCTGGTTGGCCAGTGGAACTCCGAATGCAATGGTACCTCTTCCACACAAGAGAAGAAATACAGTTGCGACGAGGTTCCTTTTCAATGACTCTTGTTTCAGCCCAAAATGGTCACTCCAAATGCTCGAGGAAATAAAGAAGTCTTTCACCAGAGTCGGAATGTGAGCACCTTTTATATACGAGTAGAGAAATCCCCCGAAGTGCAGCGAAGGTAACGAAATCGTGAGTTAGTAAAGGTTTGGCAGCGAGAAAGAAATCTGTTTTTCTGAGAAGAGCCAGGAACTTCCCGTAGGAGCTATGGGCATCTTGGCCTGCTATAACTATCACTACTCGTGTGCGCTGTTGATCGCGCACATTCCTGTTTAATAAATTTACAAATTATAAATTATACGACTGAATGTATCCAAGTCCCCCATCGTCAGGAACCACAACTGTTATGTTGTGGTTCCTTCCTGATGATTCCTTTATTTTATAAAAATTCATGTTATTGTTAGAACTTGAGTTAGCAGTTCATTTCAACCCTGTATTGCAACCTAAGGATTTGTGTAGCGGTTTCGGCCACTAAACCACAACGCGTTCGTTCCAGTAATTTAAGATTTATTTCCCAAATCGGGCATTTGTAAAACGTGGAAATCAGCATTTTCTCCATTCTCCATTCAATAACGTGTTTCTTTTTATTTTATTTTACCCTTGCGCTTCAAATGATTAAAAAAAATCAAATTCAAATTGTCATCTACATTGCAAGAATCACCAACATTAGACTAGTGATCGAAAATACTGAATAATACTTGCATTATGAGTGATCAAATAATTCTTTGAGAAAAAAATGATTTTACTCATTCTGAGCAGTTACTATTGTAAATTCTAAATCTTTCATTCAATATTATCACATACTTGGTAAATCTTAATAATACGCTTGTGAAGTTTACTTCTGTATTAAAAGCTAATAATAGCGCAGAGCACACGAAAATTAGATATGTAATAAAAAGGTCTACCCCAGTAATATAAAATTAACATTTCAACTAAATAAAAGTATAACTTCTATTTCAAAAATGAACTATATTTCAAATAATAATCACATAAACATTTCATATTAAATCAGTTAAAGCCTAATTGTACCTTTTTTCTAGCAAAATGCACGATACGTCAAAGAAGACGTGTCCAAGCCTAAGGCAAGTAAGCAGTGTCTATGATTTCTATAGAATCTTCTAGCGCTTAGCCAATATAACATTAAGAAATCATCAATATCATCACGCTAAGCTAAATTAGCAATTGGTGGTCGACAGGATTATTTTTTCCAATGGCGGGCACTTGCCTATAAAGGCACTGGTCACTCCTAATGCCAAAATGGTAGCCGTTTTACTGTGGAAGCACCTAAAAGGTGGCCACTGTTACCTCCTACGAGGGGACAGACAATTTTACATCCATGTCTTCTCTGGGATTCTAATCCGGGCACTGCGCTATCGCAGTCAGGCTCCCCTAACCGCCTATACTGTTTGAGCTGCTGTGGACCACATGATCAGTTATATGAAGTTTGTAAACAGCCTATTCTCGATAAATCATTTCTCTCAGAAGGTCATTTAAGTTAACATTGCGCTGTAAAAGTTTAATATGAAGTTGACGTGATGAAGGATAAAGAGCTTCAACATGAATTTCAGGGATGACAAACATTTAGCTCCAAATTTACGTGAATGTTTTTGTCTACTTGCAAGCGAAACAATCTAAACTTCAGGTCAGATAATTCCATGATCAATTGGATAAAATAACTATTAATATTCGCCGCAATTTGAGATCCATCCCCAAATATTCTGTGCATTATGACTCTATTGGATGTTAAATCAGGACGTAGAGTTAATGAATGATTTCGTCCAATTTTTGACAGAAAACGTTTCAAACAATTTTCTACAGCTACGTCTGTGATGCAAAGTAAATAAAATTTATGTCTTGACAAGCCTTGAATATTTAAAACATTTCTTAGAAATAAAATTAAATTAAAAAAAAATTTTATGCTATTTGCCAAAATAGCCTAATTTAATAAAAGTTCCCTTTATTTGGCATCCTGAAAACATTCTTCAAAGGAGGAGGAGTTATACAGCTTCAAAATTGTAAAGATTTATGCTATAAAATGTAGTTTTTATTTTTCTTATGTGCATTTTGTTAGCGCAAAGGAGTGTTAGAGCACAGAGGCTATTAGTCTCGAAACGTCATTCTACGTCGGTTTACTATAAACGACGTGTCACCTTTTTAAATTGCTGTCACCAAATATTATCGCCATTTATTATAAAGAAATTAAATAATGAAGAGTCTTCCTGAATGTATTAGTATTTCTCGCATTGTGAGAAAACGATGGTACCTAAAGCCATCAAATTTTTAATTATGTAATCCTCCACCCGAGCATGGACATCTGGAAGCCCGAATTTAGAATTTCAAATTTGTTTTATTGTCTATTATTATTTTGTAAAACTATAAAGGAATTTTTGATTAACAAACACAGCAAATTCAAAGAGAGCAATGACAACACTATACGAAAACAAATATCTTTAGTGCACGAAACTGTCTATCGGAAATTCTAAAGATATGGTGTTGTTAAGTATTTTTAGCCTTAAAGGACATTAGTCCAAATGCCCTCGAAACGTATATGTGTGTAAATGAAAAATACGCCTCTTTGGACGTAATATAAAATCTGAAATGTTTTAGATTTTTGTTTATTAAATAAGGTATTAAATTTAGTTAAAAATTTGTTTTGTTAAAACACTTTTCATTTTGATATATTTTTATGCTTAGTTTGTGTGTGAACTTGTGCGTAAGCCCGAATTCCTTCAAGAAAATATGTTAAGAACGTTTAAACAATTGATATATAATAGAAGTTCTGAAGATTTTTTTTTTGAGTCCTTGCATTTGATCACAAGAGAAATATTATGTTCTTTCAAATAGGGGCAGATGACTTAAATACGTACTAATGGCGGTATAATGAGTGGATTGTTAAAAAATTTGGTATCTTGCTAGCAATTAGCCGTTGCTTGCAATTAGCCTAATTGCATTTATTTATTTACTTATGAAAATGATGAGAAGTTTTACTTAATTTTAGGCAACACGAAGTTGTATTATTCGTTAGATTATTTGATTAGATAAGAATGGGAGTATCTGTTGCTTCATTTATTTCTGCTAACGTTATTTGAACTTGTGCATGAAATCAAATTACTTATTTCCTCTAATTTTTCGTAATTTAAAATTTTAAATGGCAGCAGTGATATTTATGTGTTTGCTTTCTCAAACAATATTACGACTACGCTTTTGTGTCATCTTTTTGTGTTTCAGTACTTCCTACATTCTCAAGGAAAGGTACGAATTTTAATAAATTTTTATTGCTTTATTTTACTATTCAATATATCTATTATTTTGATTTTAAATTGCTTTAACGTCCAGAAATAATTCCCCAGAAATAATTCGCTAAGATACGTCAAATATAGTTAGGAATTCATAAATAAAATAACTCAGTTTACAAAGAGGAATTTACCACATATACTTGGAATATTTCTTTACCTTTATTCTGAAACATGTTCAAAAGGTTGTCCCCAACGTCATTTAACAGTAACCATTATTAAATTCTCCAACGTGTGTCAGTTTTACGATAATCTCTGAAATCCTGTTTTTGACAATTCGAGAAAGGTTCCACAACAGTCTTTGAGTTTTGTACACATTGTGTGAATTGTATATTAAATTTTGGTTGTATTCGTAAAATAATATATAAAACTAAACCTAGAAAAGCAAGACGATTTAAGAGTTATCATTATTAAATTCCCTACCATATTTTAATTTTACGATGACCTCTGAAATTTTGTTTTTGACAATTCGAGAAATATTCGAAAGTAGTTTCTGTGTTGTATACATATTTTGTTAAGAATCGATTAAATTTTCATTGCATTCATGAAATAGTATATGCATCTAGGAAACCATAAAATCCTTTCCTTCTAAAAGCATATTCTTCGGGCATGAGAATATCAGCAGAATATGTAATAGCATTTTATATTATTTACAGAGCATTAGAGGACGGAAGAAACGAAGAACTTGAAACTTAACTAGAAACAAAATGACAAATGTATTTCCTTATACTTGCATGCATCTCCATGTATTTGTATTATTAACGCATGAAAAACTGGTTCGCCTTTTAGGAAAAAAGAAGTAGTAAAAATTTATTTTAAAGTCAACAAAGTAATTAAATAGATTTTGTATATTATTTGTAGTCTATGAAAACATTTTTTGTAAACAGAAGTGCTTTTAAACGACTATGCAAATCTCCTGTAAACATTTACGAAAACTATTGAATTTAATTTATGATGGAAATTCTTTTAAGAGTTAATATAGCATATTATTAAACTTTGTGATTTCAGAAATTAAATGAATGCCAAAAATAATATTTATAAAACGTGGTACTGCTTGATTATTTATTTATAATTTTCACTCTAAAAATAGTATGTGAAATGGTCTTTTTATATTCTAATTCCCCCCCCCCGGGGTCGACGTAGAAAACTCTGCGAAGCTACTGGCTAGGATCTGTACCTAGGCAGTCTCGGCCACGGGGGTATACAAATTATGAACCTAGTGGTCCTGGGAGCTCCGGAAAGGTCATTTATTGGCCGGCCCGGGGTTCGGCATGTCTTTAAGCAGGGTCGTTCTGGTAGCCCGGGGGTAACTGCTTGGGTTTGCTGGGTAAAGTCCCCCTGCGACGGGCTCGCCCGAGCGACTGGTGGGTAGCAAATGGACGACCAGTGACGCCCCAAATTGGGTGCCTTGCGCCGACCCCTCGAGGTTCCGGAAAAGAGGTTGAACCTCGGCCTCGGTTCTGCGGGGGGAAGGACCTGTAGTGCTTATTGCGGAACGGGCAAGCCAAATGTTGTTGTTGTTGTTATCTTCTAATTTAGTAACAATGTATTCAAGTGCAGTTTTATTTCTTTGAAAACTGTTAATGTTTTCGCATAAATGAGTATAATAAAAGGATTATAAATTACGCTTGAGCTAAAGTTAAGATAAGTATTAAGAAAAGGTTATAGAATTATTTTTAAACTTTTCTATTACATCAAATCTAAATTTAATCAATTTCATTAAAACAGTGGTAGCTTGAAATACATTCAAAACCTGAAAATAGATGATTCATTGGAGTTTCCGTGGTCTTTTGCATGCATAACATGCGTATTAGCTAATTCTTTTCTATGAATTCAAGTTTAGGTAGATAGGCATGGCGAGTGTTGTCGTGAAAAATAAATGCTATTAATATTGTTTAAATAACGACGATAAAAGAAAATAAAGATCTAGCCATAAATAAATAAAGAGCACAGAGTTATACTTTACCTGAATAAATGTATGGGTGAGAAGTTGAATAAAAACTTCAGAAGAAACTTCTAAGGATAAAAACTGTACTTGTAGTTTAGTTTAAACTATATAAAATAAGGTTTGAAATACAGAATTCGTTCATATTTGATGTTTCGTACTTTAAAAGCCGTTGCTGTCGAGCGAATAATTCTGATGTACTTCGAGTTATCACATAGTCATATTTAAAATTACCTTACAGCCATTGCATTATGTGTACTCGGATTGCGTATTTCGCTCGTTCTCTCAAGTCGAAGTATCGTCCATTACCTGAGCCCTTCAGAAAATTCGATTGCTAATTCTACAGAAAAGACACTTAAGGGTGAGTCCTTTCGTGGGTTATCAGTTCTTAGATCCTGGCTTCGACAAACCTGGATTATTTTTCTCTTTCAACATAACAACGCAATTTGACGCATTTTCGTCTTTCAGACGAAAACACACCTTAAAACAATGACAGACAAGTAACATTTTCAAGTAATAAAAAACGTGGCATTAAAAACATTACCACTCATTTAAGTGGAGTTGAAAACTCACAACAATGCATATCACTAATAAATGATATTATTAAAGAAAGGCACTCAGTTTTCAGTAATATGTGTCATTGACCTACTCTAACAGTCTGAACAACCTTCAGAGGCAGCTACGCTACAAATTAAAAGAGTTTGAGAAAATCGAAATGACCAAACAACTAGAAGTCCAATTTGAAGAAAGGTTAAAGGCTTTTCGATCGGCTGCCGTCGAATCAGCGAGAAGACAGGAGTACATTGCAAAATCATCTCACTTAATTTTCAGCAACTGTTTTTCCCAGCTGAATTTAGAAATTTTCAGTATCGATATGGATACGCAAAAGGAATCCCAAGCCTCAGCCGACCAGTTAGCAAACTGGCCAACTTCAATAAATCATGCCACCTCATGGACAAAACTACAGATGCTCGATCCATTACTCAGCATTCGTTAAGCTTTCAATGTATCTTATTATAAGCATTAATAATCTAACTATGATAAACGTAGGTTTATAAATATTTAACCAACCATCGGAACATATTTACACTATACAATTTTTTGTCTCCAGTTCCTAACGATTGCAGTCTACGGTAATGAAATAATTAATGTATATTGGTAATGATGTCGGCGGTGGCTGAAGTCTCTTGATATTTTACCCAAAGCTTACACCCAAGTAAAGAAATATCATATTAACTATCTTTTTAATTCATTTGGCATTTCTAGTTTGAACAGCTCATTTTAAGATTTGTGTTATGTCTAATGATCTTCTGCGGGATTAATTCTTAAACGAATAGGCATGTTTTGACTGTTTAACCTAAAACTGTTTTCTTTTGCTAAAACGATATCTGCTTAAATGAGATTGCTATGTTTTAATCGTGAGGTTTATGTGTACTTTAATTTCATTAAAATGTTGCTCACATCTGCATCTTTGATAGTAATCTATTCGAAGCGCTACACCGTAAGTGTAAAATGTCCGGATCGTAACATTTTTAGTATTGTTACCTTCAGCGATTCGTTCGTTTATATAAATACTTAACAAATTTGTCGATTTCGCTATTCTAAATAATTTTTAACATTCTCTGAATGCCGTTAGTTGAAAACTATGACATTATTGCATACTCTATGCTGAGAAAAGATGCGTATTAAAATGCTCGTAAAAACATGGATCTGGTTGAGTGTTTTAAACGAAAATTGCCTCTCCGCGACCAGGTGTGTTTATATCTACCTGCAATCGTTAACACGTAACTGATAATTTATGTCAATCCAAGGAAATCACTTCGTGTTTGATCAATTGATTTGAATGGAAGCATTAACTCACGCTAATTCTTTTTCTGCTGATGAAAGAAAATGTACAGTATTATTCAATTCTGCGCTCTTAATACTAGAAATTATTAGCTAACAAGTCTAATGAATACATAATTTTTAACGCAATAAATTTTTAGAAGTCGTATTTAAAAACGAAACAAGCGAATCTATACGCTAGTTTACACCAGGGGGAAATCCTTAAAACTTCAAAAATACAAACAAATATATCCATAACTATTTTCTGCTGTAAGAAAATAGGTGCAAGAACTGAAAGAAGTTCTTTAAAAATTTCGATGCCATAAAAGTGACTAAAATTAATGATGTCAGAACGTATAATCCGTTATTCAGCCTCTCTGAAGTGTCTCCAAAAATTGGTACTAAATTCTCTTAACAGTAAAAGTCGGCATTTATCATCAATAATATCATGACAAACGACTCAAGAACGTGTTCATCCAGTGATACAATCGACTTACGAAACTTCTTCAGCAGTTCTAAAGTTTTCAGAAAGTCATAACGTTTCAGGGCGGAAGGAGTGATTTAAAAATATCTAGAGAATAGTATCAGCTAAAACTTCAGAAGAAATTCTTATGTCCATTTCTTTTAAATAAAATGCTCTTCTTTGAAAATGTTGCAGAAATCGAGTATTTGTGAAAATGGCATTCAGAAAGGTTTCTTATTTCTGATCACAGTTAACAATGACGTCTAAGTACGCGTTTGTACATGAATTCGAACTATTCATATAGCATTAAGCAATGCAAAGCTAACAGATGAATATCAACGAATAATTGCGTGAATTTAACCCTTTGCGTTCATTTCCATATAAATTACAGCGAAACTCCTCAAGGATGGCATTCTAAAAGTGCGCTGTACATTTGGGAACATACACTCACGTTTGTGAAAATTGCAACACCATGAAGGACTTACGCGAGTGAGCTGAAATTTTCAGGAAATGCAAAGTAGCGCATGATATGCAAATGATTAGAATTGCAAATCCGTAGCGCATGCGTATGCTGAGCAGCGCCCTCTGAACGGCTGATGGATCCGAATAAATAGACGGCTGTAGCGAGGCGTGTATGGTTATCGGTGGTTATCTGCTAGTGGTAAACGTTAACTCAATCTGTACTTATGCCTCGTCGACGAAAGAGAGCGAGATTTGAACAACTTACAGAGTTTGAACGAGGGAGAATCATCGGCCTTCGTGAAGCTGGATTGTCGTATCGTGCAGTAGCCTCTCGTGTGCAGCGTAACAGCAGCACAGTGATGCGCGTTTGGAAGCAGTGGACGGACGAGTGTCGGACAACTCGGAAATCCGGGAGTGGACCCCGAAATGTGACGTCAGCTCGCGATGATAGACACCTGGTCCGCATGGCGCGGACGGACCGTACAGCTTCCTCTAGACAATTGGCAGCACTGTGGTCAATAGCTACAGGTGTTTCATTGTGTGCTTCATCAATTCGTAGACGTCTGCTGCAGTGTGGACTGCGCGCACGGACTCCTTTATACAGGATCCCCCTAACGCACGACCATCGCCGCCTGCGGCTACAATGGGCCAATCAGCATAGAGACTGGCGTGCTGATTGGCAGCATGTCGTGTTTTCTGACGAATCCCGCTTTAATTTGTGGTACCATGATGGCCGCATTCGTGTCAGACGCTATGCCGGTGAACGCCACCTTCCGGAGTGCATTATCGAACGCCACAGTGGACGAACACCCGGAGTTATGGTCTGGGGCGCCATAGCATATCATAGACGATCTCAATTGCTACGAATTGTGGGCAATCTGAACAGCAACCGGTATATCCGTGAAGTTCTACAGCCCGAAGCTGTTCCCTTCCTTCAAAGCTTGCCAGGCGCTGTATTTCAACAGGACAATGCCCGCCCTCATACTGCTCGGATTGTTAAATCCTTCTTTGCAGCGCAGCAGGTACAGCTTCTTCCTTGGCCTGCGTGTTCCCCGGATATGTCGCCAATTGAACATGTGTGGGATGTCATTGGTCGGCGTCTTGCTCGTGATCCTCGTCCTGTTGCGTCTGCAGACGAACTTTGGGTACGCGTACAAACGATATGGAATGCTCTTCCTCAGTCAGACATTCAAACTTTGTTTGACTCCATGCCACGTCGTGTAGCAGCACTTATTGCGGCGCGTGGTGGCCACACAAAATACTGATTCTGATCTCTTGTTCTTGTTTGTTTGCTTTGAACATTTAATCATTTATTTCTACCACTACCACTCAACTGTGTATTAAATTGCATTCAATTATGACGATTCCTTCTTGGTGTTGCAATTTTCACAAACGTGAGTGTATTTAAAGTATCTTCTGCATTGCGCAGCACTTAAAATCATATTCTGCAGAATGACTACTTCCGTAGAAGACAGAAACTGCCTAGGGATGTGATAAATGTTTTACAACTTTATCTATTTCATGCCCACAAATAACTGAGCATTTATAAAATTTCCTGACCATGCAATAATACCATGCACTAATTTTGACCGGCAAATGTATTACGTCTTTGTACAAATGTACACAATGCATCTGCTTATGTTTCATTTTAAACATACACAAAAAATAACAGTTGAACTGGATTTCAATTATTGTGAGAAAAGCCAAATTTCTAAAAGCGATCATATATTAAGATAACCATCTATGATTCGTTGGTTAGATAATTTATTAACGGAAATCACATGAATGATAGTCTAAGGCAAGAAGATACTTCGCTGTGAAATTTCAATGGAAAACTGGCCCATGTTCATTGGAAACCTGGGACATCCACATGAGGTAAACAATGAAAATCCCATGCAAATTAGCCTGTTCATCATTATGAAAAATGAGCAAATTTCGACGTTTTAACTATCTTATCAACGTGGCCATTAACCATGATATTTCTGAAGGTGATTAGTATTTCTAAGAGCACGATCCAATAACAATAATGTTTTCCACAGATAGCCTTACTCTCTAAGCCTTACTCTTTGTATTTTTCTTGTCGCTTTCTAAGTGGGTTAGAAGATTTTTCTTGTCGCTTTCTAAGTGGGTTAGAAGATAAAAAGTTATGGAATTCCCCCACTTCATAGTTCTTTACTTGGTTTTCGGATCTAAATAGTTAGAACATAAAACTTGCGATCATGGTTAAAATCCCTCTGAAGACATGCTTTTTTACATCGAAAAGCTTAACATTCTCTAAAATCCCTCTGAAGACATAATTTTCTTCCTCCGAAAAGCTTAACATTCTCTGAAATCCTTCATTTATTTTAAAAAGTATAATTTTAAGTTTAAAAATTTGTAATGCTTTTAACGAAATGTAAACATTTTATTCAATAAAATAAGAATATTTTTCAAAACAAATACAATTATGATAACATTTTTTAGTATTTCTTTAAGCGCACTTTTTAAACTGGAACATGATATAATAGAATATGAATTTTAAGTAGCAAATTCTCTAACACAACTGAAAACCTGGTTATGAGTAAATGTTTATTTCCATATAATAGAATCTTATTTTTCGTTGATATTCGAATGGAAAAAATGTAATTTAATTATTAATAATGTTACGGATTAGTAGTTTTCGGAATATCATCGGTCAGATATAGAAATGCTACTGTTTATAGTAATTTGTTTCTTGTTATTTTAAGAACATATTGCTAAGCATTTCTCTTATTAATTAAATGCATATATCTACAAATATTTACCTCAATTAAAAAAATATAATTTTATAAAAATGCGGTAATCGCAGTGTTTATGTGCATTAAAACGTTTGTAAATCTTAATTGTTTAATTTTTAATATACACAGAGAATATATATATACCTGTATATATATGCACAGAATATATATATATATATATA
>KK116875.1:942673-1028520 GCA_000611955.2 Stegodyphus mimosarum | reverse complement strand
ATATATTAGTTTTATGGCATTTTTAGGCATAACTAAGGTTTTTGCCAAAAATTTATATTTTTACCTTTTTTATTTTTTTTTTAATTTTGTATATTATTTTGGGTGTCTCTTGCTTGCGAATTCATGTACGGAAAGTTCTGAGCTCTTCAGAACCTATTGTTTAAAAGTGAAGATTTCGCTCTGATAAAGTGGTTTTGAGTCTCAAATGATTCAGATGAATGAAACATGTATTCAGAACTCATTAATCAACTAGGTTTAAGGCTTCAAATCTCCTTTCCCTTGACAAGTTCTGTTTAAAGCGTTAAATAGAGGAAATTAATACATGTTTCTTAGTGTTTTTAGATTTATTTTGTATTATTTTCAGTTTAGTTTACGTATTTGAAGTTTCTTTTAATTTAAATATACTCATTTTGGTATATATACTCCTTTCCTGGAGAAGAAATCAGCTAGAGTCTTCATAAAGAAGAAATAATAATTTTTCTGATTTTTAAAAACTTGTTCTTGAATCTACTTTTGTTTTTACTTTTGCATTTGAAATGAAAAGAAAGCTCAGGGGATATGTCTTCTAAAGTAAGCATCTCGTTCAGATTATTTTGACTGAGTATCAATTAGATTTATGATTTGAATCTAGCAAATAATTTGATGCTTACTTGGAAGTAAGATGAAACACTCTCTTTTATTTTAGTTGTTGTTAATTAGTGGAAGATTGGTTTATCCCCTTGATAAGTCGAATAATTTGCTATCAATAACAATAACTGGTTTTTCTATACCTAAAAATGTTTACTTTTGATTTTGGCATTTTTGCGATTTAAGTTTTCTTTAACTGAGTTTAAAGGAGGACTGAATATTCTATTAATTTTTTTTTAAATTAGGAAAAATACCTTTTCAATGATGATTTTAAATTGAATTTCTGTTCCTTAGAGATGATATATAGAGAGTTTTCTTATTTAAACGAATTTTAAATTTTTTTAGGTGACTAAAACACTTTTTTCTCAATATCTTCTGCTATCAAGTCTTGAATTAGTCTTGCTTTATCTTGTCCTTCAGCAAGTATTTCCGAATTTCTGGCAAACATGCCAATCGCTTCTTTAATACATCGCAGAAGCTGCAAGTGTCCATTCCTGGACGACACAATTCGATATTAAACTTAGAAATCAAAATATCTCTGAATTTATCATACGTCACTGGACTTTTCGGATTGCTTCTTTTGTACCTGTCATGTAATACTGTGACGTTAAATTCTTCCGTCAAGAATATTGCCTTGCTCTTTCTTAAGAAATAATGAGATTCCAATCCTTTGATGGAGATTATTTTAGAAATAATTTCCTTATGAGTTACATGTTTAAGGTTTGAAATTTTCTTTTGCAGTCTACCGATTGTTTTTCGTCAAAGACCAAAGCTTCTCTTAATTTTTGACCAGGTTTTTGTGTAATGCCTTGATATTACCTTGTCAAGAACGCACTTGATAAGAGTGAAACTCATTGTGTGAAGATCCTTCATTTCCCAAATAAGAAAGTCAACTCATCACTGATAAAGAACGTTATTAAAAACGAATTTGGGGATTATAATTCCCAAGATTATTAAAAGCTTTGACAATTTTTTTTTCGTAATGACTTATCAAAAAAACATTGAAAGTTCCCACTTATTATCAGATCCTAATTCACGTGTGGTTAATCGTAAAACTTTCGTAACACTGCAGATTCTCTCTATTTTCTTTCTCCTTTCGGCAGAAAACTCAGCCACTGATACTTTTCTCTCACTCAGTAAGTTAAATTCACAGACCGTTTTATAGTTACGTATTTGAACTGCATGCGAGTGCCAAGAGTAAGCATGCAAACGATAATTTACATAGAGTACGCTTATGCGTGTTGTTATTTTATATCTTCGAATATCCCGAGATGAAATGCTTAATGTGACTTCTCTTTTTAATAAAATTTTGTTCTACTATCAAAGCCTTATGTGATGCAATGTATGCTTTTGTCCGTTTGTTAAGGTACCCTCTGAACTTCAGCAGTTGAAATGATCGTTGCTTAGTATGAATGCTTAATTTTCCGTCCTTTTGATAATTGCTTTTAATTACATTTATATATACTCAAAACTTATGAGAAAGTCGTTTCAAAAGTAGATAGCAAGAGCTATGAAATTTTGTGCCTACAGTATTTATCCTCATTTGTATGAAACCGACTGCAGTTCCTCTAAATGCGAGTTGCTAAAGTTATTCTTTCAGATTCTTTCACAAAACCTCTGAGAGGTAATGGGAATAGCACCATGATCAGACTTATAGAGTGTCATTAAATTAGTGCGAAACATTAACTTGAATAGAAGCTCTAAAATGCGGATTATTCAGTATTCGATTATTGGCTTCAGTACATCTCTAATCGCGGGAGGGGCATGCAAATTTCAAATAAAGTGGAGCAAGTCAGATGGAGTACAACAAATTCTAGACTGCTCATACCATTAGCTGCGGACCGGCTAATCCAAAAACGTGTTGCATTTTAGTTATTACACTGCTGAATTGTGGGCTTGCAGATCGTTAACATCACGAGATGATGACGTCTGCACGTAATAGCAAGAAGAAGTCCATTACAGTTAGGTTAGATGTCCTTGGTCGCTTTTTCTTCTTTAATAACTAATTAGAATAAATTTAGAAAATTCGAAACATCAAAATACAGAGAATAATAAATTGTAGAAGAAACCAGTTCATTTAAGTAAGTGTTAAGAGTTTAAGCTGGTAGTAAGCCAAAAAGAGAAGATTATCAAAAATGCTTAAAAGTTGACAGTCAAGGCAACAAAACTGCTAGTGAAGTACTTAGTCTAATTAATTACTTGCACTGCTGCCGAAATAACTCGAATGAGAATTGCGATAATATTCAGGTGTACTTTAATAATCTAACATTAAGAAAAATGACGTTGACTTACCTATGTATAGGACCAAAATACGAACACATATTTCCCGGTGAAACATTTGTTTATTTCAAACCTAGAACTGTAGCAAAAATACTGACAAATATTTGGTCACAAGAGTAGGAAACTATGGGACTTGATAAGAATGGAAAATATCTGGCTATTTTGTGCGTAACTTCCATTCCATTCTCGTTTACGAGCATGACAGTTCAACATCACATCAACAAGCACGAGGACTTGTCATCCGAAATGGTGGTGTCGCATGGCCTTTGGAAGAAAAATTATCTGAATGTCTTGCAACCTTCATTCGTGCTTACGTAGAACGCACCTCAGATTGAAGGGATGGAGAAAAGAGAGCGAGTGAACTTCACATCAGTCTATTTATATTTTGCTTAGCAAACTTCCGTTGCCACTGTCGAAATGGAATTCGTAGTGAAAAAGGTGAGGGCTTGCTCTGATGTAGAAGGGCACCGTCTTGGTAGAAATACACCTAACGTTGTTTTACTAATGACAAACTATTTGGGAACAGTATTGTGGCTTGTAATAGTTCAAATTCCTTCATCCAGTTAATCCAAGTCCTATGAGCAAGGGTTCCAGATCCTGCCCCAGACGTTGGCAGGACACTGCACCTGATAACGAACTTCCTGTTTCAATATTTTATTAATGTGTTCTGTAAAGAGAGTTATATGATTAAAAAAACAACTGCTCTCCAGCCTCGTCTGTCTGCATAACTGTTAACGTAGAAATCTGCATGTACATTCAGTGAGCTTTTCATAAATCTCTTGCAGTGAGTCCGCCTCTAGTCTCTTGGTAAAGACCGTCGCAGCAATGTTGCACTGAGGATGCGAATTTAGAGTCCATGCAAAATTTTTCATAAGAGACCAAATATAAAGTCATACGCCACTCTGGTCCCGTGGGACTTCACGGCAAGCGGATCTAGTCATAAATCATGCTGTCTACTGGCTAAAATTAGCGTCTTACTGAATCGGAACGCCTTCTAATGCTGCGTTTTTCGTAGCCCCTGATAAGACATTGATAGTAGACGCAATACGGTCAGAACGATTAAGGAAACCCATAGAATACATACTGTTGGGTTGCCTTTCTTGTTCGACGACTGCATTGATCATACAGTCTTTTCGCATTTCAGTCATCTTGTAATAATCCCTGTGGAAATAACTAGTGACGTTCTGACTCGAAAACTCAGTCTGTGTACTGTCTGGCTAATGTTCGATTGCTGTCCATTAAAATCGTTTACTCATATAAATAGAAAATTATTCACAATCCTCTATTGCAATGATTTTCAACCTGTTTAGCCCCATGCATCCCTTTCATTACCTCTAAAATAACATTCCTTTTGCTCTACAAAAATTTAAATATATATATATAAAAGACATAAAATATGAAAGAAATTACCAACTTATCAATAGTGCTTTTAATTCATCATTGTAATTTGGCTAATTCCTTTTACGGGAAACTAAAGTGTATAATATCTGAAATCTAATCCTCATTATATCATCTTCTGCAATGCATCAAATTCTTGTCCAATCACAGGCCAAAATTTAAACAAACGAATCAATTCTGTAACAGAGGAGTCGACTGCGATACCGAAGGACCGGGTTAGAATCTCGAAGAAGGCATGGATGCAAATTATCTGTTCCCTCATACGAAGTAACGGTGGCTACCATTTAATTACCTCCATACTAAAATGACCACCACTTCTGGTCTTAGTAGTGGAAAAAGGTCTAAAAATGTCTAGTGCCCTTTATTAAAAAATCCATGTACATCCTATCTACTCAATATCCATTTAGTTTTCCTGCCCACCTCTTACTGTATAATCGCATTTCTCTGTTTCAGCCATTGGCTAGTGATGTTATCCGTTATATGAAGTGTGGAGGGTGCTTATAACACCCAAAGTGATGTATGAGCATGCTTTTGCTTACCAAGAATAAATTAATTTGTTGTTTTGAAATGCAATACATCTCTGACAGTAATTTGGTACATTTTGTCTTCGCTATGTCCTTATATGAATCTATGCCACTACAAGTAATTACATGTAACATCGCGTCGTAACAGATATCTTCTAATCCTAAAATAAATTGGGAGTCTAAATTCAGGACAATTTTTAAAGTATTTACAAAAGGCATTTGAAGAACTATAAAAACTTATATTTCTAGGTAACTTAAAATTGGACTATACATTTAACTTAGTTATTATATACAATATTTTGTTTTAATATTTCTAAATAACAATTTTTTGTGATGTTTTGTATGTTAAGTGATGAGAAAGTTCATGAACAAAATGATAGCGCATTCTGAATCCTAAAGGCTACGTCCTTGAAAGAAATTCATTTTCTTTCTTATTGAAGAAAAGCACATATGTATGTTATATACTGTACAAAATTGGCCCTCGCTTCCTACTGCTTTAATGCCTTTTTAGCAAAAGGCTTTTATATCACAAAGCCATATTTTCTTTTGAAGGGGGCTAGATGAAGTATAAAATATGAAAGAAAATTAATAACTTAGCAATTCTCCTTTTATTTCCTTATTTTAATTTGGTTATATTCCATTTCTGGAATCTAAAAACTAATCCACATTATGTCATCTGTAATTCTGCACTGTGGTAAATTCTGGTAGAGTTATCATTGTTTTTTTAAAGCAGGAGACTTGAAAAATGATGAATGTCCTCGCCGGGCCTTGAACCTCGGACCCCTCGATACATGCCGAGTTTGCTGCCCATTACACCATGCAGCCATGCTAAGAATGCAGGAGAAATACCTTATAATGCGAACATGTTTTTCTTATCGCAAGTGTCGAAAATAAAGTTAATGCTTTGTTTTGATCAAGTTTGTCTCCGTTATGCCTTTTTCAATAAGATAACATCTCATCGTTAACAAATCGTCTTGTAGATTTAAATAGACCTTGCAAATTTAATTAGTAGAAATTTCACGTTACTGTAATAATGTATTTTTTTAGTTTGTGTATTATTTCTTGTATCCTTTCCTTAGGCGAATGTAAGCAGTGATAGTATTCACCCTTTGTTGCTCTTAGGTAGGCTTTTAAAATATTTTTTGGAAAATCAGCTATAGCCCCAAATTCTGTATATTTTACCAGCCATATTTCTCCAGGTATAAATTTAGCACACCGTGTTTCCACATGTACATATAATACATAACTTTAGCTTTTTCTCATAGATATACATGTATGAATCAATTCTCTGACAGTAACTAGATATTGCACATAATGTATATATTGACTATAAAACTAAAAGTTATTTCCAAGGGATTTTGTAGAAACCATAAGATTCATGCACCCTTATGAACCTTGGATGCACGGCCCTATTTCTTGGCTAACATTCTGTAGACGAGAAAGCAGAAACTCAAGAATATTTATTATAGCCGAAATTTAAATTTATCTTATAAATATGAAATACTAAATGAATTAACGAAACAACAGCTTTATTTACACTGCGTAAAAATTTTTTCTTTTCAAAAATGTTTCCTGTTAGTAGTTCCTGTATATCGTAGCGTAGGTTTATAAATTCCTAATACTAACACCATTGTTTGGGGTGGGAGATCTTTAATTTACATATGCGAATGCAGCTAATTTGACAAATAACCGCCACTCTGCTTACAACAGTTTTAATTTGTAATTGGAAACACAACAGACTCTCATTCATCAGTATCATAAAGCTCATTAATAAAACAAACATGGGTATAGGATATTAGTAATATGATGAATAATTCTAAGTGATATATGTTTAGTAAGTACAGGTTGAAGGTAACATTTAATTTAGCCCGTCATCAACCGTCTACAGGGTCTATAGACTGATAGCTGATTTAAAAATTTTTTTGGAAGAACTATAAAGCTCTGAACTTTAATGTAGGCTGATAGAACGCCGAAATATTTTACATTAAAAAATCTGACTTTTTTACAAATTCGTGCTCAGTCCTAAATAATGTTTAAATTGCCAGTAAAACCCAGTTGCAAATTGATTTCAAGAAGATCTTTTCTTTTTACTGCAAACGAGGAATATGTAAGACTTGTTTTCGTGAACGAACAAAATAGTTAAAATCATTAGGTCATGAAAAGCATAAATGATCTCTACATTGTATACAAATTGAAATAACAACAATATGTTTTGCACGGCAATTTTAACTGTATACTACGTTTTAGCGGACTTGTAGTATCATTAGACGTTTTTAGAAGTAGGAGACATGAAAAACGAACAATGCCCTCACCAGAGCTCTAATATGGACCTCTCGAATACGCGCCGAGTGTGCTATCATTACACCACGAAGTCATGCAGAAAGGAAGGAGAAAACACCTTTCATACTCTCCCTTTTAAATGGTAACTGGGAATTAGGTGTTCCAGTCGTCAAATCATGATGGTGAAGGATCATCATCTAATACCATTTAGTTCGAGCGGCACTGTAGAGTTACTTAGAATTTTTTTGATGTCAGGAAAGTGAAGAACTTGTAGAGACATTAGGTTACTTCGAAGCAGGAGACATGAAAAATGAGCAACGCCTTCGCCGGGAATCGAACTACGGACCTCTCGGTTACGCGTCGAGCGTGCAGACCACTACACTATGAAGGCCTGCGAAGAAGGCGGGAGAAATACCTTATATATTTCCCCTTTTAAAGGGCGACTGCGGTTTTGGGGGCCAAATCGCGGTGGTGGAGAATCAACATCCACCATCTTTTTAGTTCGGGCGCCAGTGTAGAAACATTAGGTTATTACGAAACAGGAGAGGTGAACAATAAGGAAGCCTTCGCCGGGAATCGAACCACGGACCTCTCGGTTACGCGTCGAGCATGCAGACCACTACACCACGAAGGCATGCGAAAAAGGCGGGAGAAATATCTTATAAACAGAGCAGTGCCTTCGCCAGGAACCTGAAGATCTCGAATACGCGTCGAATATGCTACCGTTACACCACGAAGTCATGCATAAAGGAGGAAGAAAATACCTTATATACACCCTCTTTTAAAGGAGGACTGGGGATTAGGGGACCTAACTGTCAAATGCTGGTGGTAAAAATCATCATCCACTACCTTTTCGTTCGGGTGCCACGGTAGACTCATTAGGTTTCTTTTTGAAGCAGGAGACGAGAAAAATGACCAATGCCCTCACCTGGACCTCTCTTCGAACCTGGACCTCTCGAATACGAGCCGAGTGTGCTAGTGTTTCACCACGAAAGCATGCAGAAAGGATGGAGAAAGTAACATTTTACGGATAATCGTACGAAAGGTGACTATAAATACTATCTAATAAACAGTTAAAGATATAAAAATAGGTAAATAATACATTTCCCATTCCACAATTTACATTCTGATTCTAAATTTTCTCGAGCAAGATATGTTTTGATGAGAAGGAGAATGAACTATGACACTCTCTCCCGTTTATTGGAAGATGATTCGCAGAGCTTGAAGAAGATATTGAAGCAAACAGTTAAATAGCAATATATATTGAAACATAAACTTGATTTGCTGGAACCTGAGAATGAATTTATATGTAAAGGAATTACTGATAAATGTTGGTAATAGGGAAAAACAGCTTCCGAAATCTTGCACAGTGCGTGCCGGGACAAACAGGAACATATTTTGTTTACATATATGCAGACACAGATTCAAAAAACACACACACAGACACAGATTTTGGCTCTACGATGCATAACAAAAATTGCTTCACAAAACAAATTGACAAAGAACTTCAACTCCTTTTAAAAACTGTTGTTTCAAAATTATTATGTGAATTTGTAATAGCTTTAACAACAACATGTCTTGCTTATTGTGGTTTTGTAATACCAAATTCAGTTTTCAAATGCAGGAGTACGTCACAGGAGTCCCAAATTTTTGTTTTAAAAGTATGTTTAAGATAAATACTGTTTTCGTAGAAGTTTTGATACTATTTTCATTCACCATCTTTGAAATAATAAATGTCATCGCATGTATACTTATATATATCTAAACCAATAATTCATAATAATTTATAATAAAAAAACTTTCCATGTACAGTCTCCAAGAAACAGAAATTCAATTTAAAACCAAGAATTAAAAAATAAAAAAAACTTAATCATACTTTTAATTAGCATTTTAAACAGTATTTTAAATTGTAGTTTCTAAACCTCCTTCGTTTTAAATGCATAAAAATATTTTTAAAATAATATTTAATCACAAAAAATTCGAAAATCAAAAGTAAAAATTTTAAGTATTGAGTTTTTAAGTTTCAAGTATTTTAAGGATACATTTAAATTCAAAATAAATGTATTTAAAAGTAAATTAAAAAGCCTATGACTTGCGGTAAAGCTGCAAAGTAATAAACCAATCATTCATAATAATTTTTAGTAAGAAAACTTTCCCTATTCTATCTTCAAGAAACAAAAATTCAATTTAAAACTCCTGAAGTCAAAAATTGATCAGAATTTAGTTAGTATTTAAATTACAATTTTTTAGACCTTCTTTGCTTTAGAAACATAAAAATCTGCAAGGAAAAATGTTTAATTGCGAAAATCCCAAAACCAAAACTAAAAATTTTAAATGTTGAACAAATAGCCATTCTCCTTGATCGCAGATTAATCGACTTATCAAGGGGATAAACAAACTTGCCATCAATTTACAGTAACTAAATTAAAAGAGAACGTTTCATCTTACTTCCAAGTAAGCATCAAATTATTTGCTAGATCCAAATCAGAAGTTATAATTACTTACTCAATCAAAAAGAAAAAAGACATTAGACCATTTAAACCAAAAGAATCCTTTTAAATAAAATAAAAAGGAAATAATCTTTAAAATTATAGTTTTTCACTAAGAACACTTTTTTGGGTTTTGGCATTTTTGCGATTAAAGATTTTGCTTTATAGATAGGTATGTTTTTAAAGCAAAGAAAGTATAGAAAATACTAATCAAATTCTGACTAAAAAATTAATTTTCCTTCATGACTTTTAAATTGAATTTCTGTTCCTTGGAGATGGTATATGAAACTTTTCATTATAAATTATATATATACATATTATACATAATAATATACGCAATAATAATACATAATATATATATATATATACATAATAAAGGCATAAAGTAAGAATTAAAACTAAAATACTTGAAACAAGCAATACACCAATTCAAAAATCAATGAAATTTAAAGAAAAAAGGAGAACGTAGAAGAGGAATTCAATCAGCTTCAATGCCAATAAATTCCTCTTCTATTTGGTTCTTTTTTCTTTAAATGTTTTGATTTTAACATTCTTAAAATTCATTTTCGCATTAAATGGATTATTTGAAATTTATTTCTTATGAATTTCAATTTTTGGTCTTTGAGAAAAATTGGTTCTAAATTTCTTAATTTATGTATTTACTTATAATCTTTCTGCAGCTTAATGCGCGAAATTACTAGACATGATTTATTATGTTTTTTAAAAAATGTTCTGTAATTATATGTTATAATAAATATTCTGTAATTCTGTAATTATACTATTAATATTATATTATTATATTAATTTCTGTAATTATGTAATTTATATATATATATATATAAGTATATATGCGATAAGGCGTAAAAAATATTTCAAAATGCTTATTTGAAACATTGTTGCGATGCATTTCATTTTCAAATGAAATAATGTTCTACATAATTTAAGTTCCCTTTAAAGGGATAGAAATATGCCAAACTCTTAATCTTCTGCAAATGTATATTCTTGAAAAATGTCATATTTGAAATCCATTTACACAGGCCGTAATATCTTGTATTTGTTTAGTGTGTATGTAGATACGGATTTTTTCACAGCAAATACAAAATGCAAGTATATATTAGATCTACTTCCCGCTAACACCTACGCAATGATGTCTTAAGTGCTCACGTATGAATTACAGTTATTTTTGCGGGAAGTTTCGAGGAGCGTTTTCGCAGATGTATGAACCGAGAATAAGGAGGAATGTTTAATAAACTCCTATGAGCACTAGATACAGAACATTAAAACTCAGATTCTGAAATATGTTTATTGCCGTTTTGTGGAGTAGTAACAATTACCTGCTATTTTCTGAGGAGCAGAATGCAATTATACAAAAGACCATCAAGTCTTTATGAATAATGTGAATAATGTACAATCTTGCTCATCCTGAAAATTTATGTTACAAACTGCTTTAAATACATAGCTGCTCCAAGGTTCTGATCACAAATACATCTAACTAAAGTATAATACAAGAGTTTTTTTTAAAAGAGAAACGAATAAGCACGTTTTGATTTAACATAAAATTTACTTTTTGTTTATTTTACTTTAATTTTAAACAAGATAATATTATGCTCTTAGAAATTTGGGTCATGCAAATATATTTAAGCTACGGTATTAAATCAGGTTTTATTACTTTGCTAAACAAAGAAAATAGTGAAAACTCAATTAACATAGTTTTCATTTTTTTCCCACTCAGATGCATCTTAAGTCACAAAATAGGCGAACTCGTCTTAGAATATTTTATATCGAGATTTATTACTTCTTATTAGCTTGCTTTGCAAAATCTGTCATACGAAATAGATGGCAGTTAGACGTTTATACAAGTAAATATACAGGATTTAATTTATCACGTGCTTAACCATTAAGTACTATAAGGAAAGGGAGAGATACCATATGGAGGACATTTTAAGGGAAACTTGCTCGCATCCACGCTATACATTAGGAAACCTCCTAAAGCGCATTTCGCTGAGACTCGAATCCCAGTTAGAACTACTAGTGTTCAATGAGGTTTTATCGCTCAGCTGTTGGCATGCATTGACCTGGATGTTAGATTTTTACTTTATGAACACTATCTGAGTTATGACTACTGTAAGGGTGTTTTCCATAAAATCTAAAAAAAATTAAATATTTGTTTTATTTTGATTTGAATTTTTCAACCAATTAAAAAAATATTTTCTTTCGAGTCATACAAAATACAAATTTTGTACGTTATTTGAAACTTGGACATATTAAAAAAAACTAATATAAGTAAAAGTTGATCAGCACAAAAAATAGCAAATTCGAAATTATAGAACTAATCACACAGGGTAAAAAAATCGAAAAGCTCACTTTGATGTTGTTCAAAAGTATTTATACCTTTAAATACGCATTACGGTCCCATTCTGTGACTTCTTTAAAACGTACATCAATTAATTTTGAGATTCTTAGTGACTGTTAAAATTGATTATTTTAAAAATCAAATCCGATATTTAAATTACCGGATTTTAACAAACGCCATCAAAATGGAGATAGATCTAGTTATTAACATAATAATATTTAAGAAAGAAAAATGCGGGATATCAGTAAACACATAGACTGAAACAAAATATACCAACGAATGTTTAGCTTTTCTTTACAAAAGCTTTTCTTTGTAATTTTGTGAAATAATCAAAGGCTTCGATTTTTCTTAATTATTAAATCAAAAGCCGTTTTAGAAGAAAACACTTTTACCACTTTTTAACTGAGTGCATTATTATTATAAGGTATATTCTCTCTCCTTCCAGCATGCCCTCGTGATGTTACGGTAGCACACTTGGCGCGTATTCAGAGGCCCAGGTTCGAGTACCGGCGGGCGCACTGCTCATTTTTCAAATCTCTAACATCAATAAACCTAATGACTATACAGTGGCGTCCGAACTAAAAAAAAATGTTGGTGGACGAAATTCGTCACCACCAGGATTTGGCAAATGCCTCACCTAATTCCCAATCATCCTTTAAAAGGGGGGAGTATAAAACGTATTTTCTCCCTTCTTCCAGCATGCATTAGTAATGTAATGATAGCAAGCTCGGTGCGTATTTGAGAGATATAGGTTCGAGTCCCGGCGAGGGCATTTTTTATTTTTCAGGTGTGCTACATCAATTATCTAATGACTCTACGAGATCACATAAAAAAGGTTTGGTTGAATTATCTGATTACTGCAAAGCCATTAATTTATATTAATTTAATCTAATCTAATGATTTTACTATCTCAAATTCCTAAATTTATTTAAAAAAAATTAAAAAATAAACCATAGTACGTAATTTTTCAAATTATCCTTAAACCCTAATCTACTTGTTTCTATTTTTGCAATCTGTTAATGTAAGGTATTTATTCGAAGCTGTTCAAATTATTCGACCTAGGGACCCCGGTGCATAACACCTTTTATCTCGTGTACTAATTTCTTGAAAGCCTCGAGAGTTATCTGCCTAAGGGAAGGGATGCTTTCGTGTAGGACTTCCTAAGGGAAACTAGCTCGTATAATGTTACTCATAGAAGAAACCACGGAAGCTCCCATGCAGCCAGCTCATTCTCGGGATTCGAACCTCAGGCCGATCTACCATTATTCAGCGACTTTACCGCTGAACCGATGGTGGGCCCACATAGACACCGAGTATGGTGTATAAACCAGGAAAGAAAAAAACATAATGCACATTATTTTCCCCCGAAATTTTCAGTAGATAGACACACTGTAACCAATACGCATTTTAAATTGTGCTTTTCTAATAGTCGGGTGGATAATTTTAGCCTAATTGATTTATAGATTGGTTACCAATATCTCTTCTTCCAACATCACAGAAATGGAATTCCGTGTTTTGTGAATTTCATCCACGATTTTCCAAAGCGATTAAAACACAACATTGGTAATTTTTAAGATTCTCAACAATTTCCGAAGTGGGATCTTGAATGTTTAGAAATAATTACTAACTCAAAAATTCTGGAATTTGCAAAAATCAAAGCTTAAGAGAAGCATAATCGTTAGAAATTACATGAAGGAGAAAGAAGCTTGGTTAACATGGTTAGTTAAAATTAATGCCACCCTAAAAGGGATGTCTCTCGAAAATCTCCGTTCCTATGACATAACCAGCTACGGCAAGTAGTTACATTGTTTGTATAATTGTTCTATTTATTGAATATTATTGAAGGAAACACGTTTACATTAATTTTTGCTTTTGTTTGCATATAAAAGAAGAAATTAAGCCAAATGTAGGGTTTACTTCAATATTTACTTTTCTTTTGGAACAAGCCTTTTATTTATGCTCTGATTTCCCACCTGCCTTTCCCTGCCAGGATAAATTTTCAGGATATCGATTTGTGTAAATGAAGTAGAAACGAATATTTAAACTAAAGTTTGGGTAACTTCGGTAGAACAGCGTAGGAGAGTGTGTTCTGCCTTTCCGCCTCGTTGTTGCTGCTAGTCTAAACTTAGCGTTTTTCAGCTGCATTTTCAGCTGCCTGCTATTATACGTCGATGATCTTAAATAAGGGCTAAATCTGTTAGTTATTTCTATGAAGCTTCGGCTGGTTTATTTTAGTTAGCATTAGATTAGTTTTATATCTTTTATCTTGAGTAAAAGCCAAAATAGGGCTCCTTTTGACGCTTTGTTTTGGGAACGCCCAAGAGGAGACATCTGCATTTTGTACGCCCAAGAGGAGACATCTGCATTTTGTACGCCCAAGAGGGGCTATCTGCAAATATATTTTGAATTAGAATAAAAGGTTATTTTAACCGTTCTCAGGCATTATTACTTACATTCATGAACCCAGCGAATAGTTGTCATTTAATTATTTAGCATTCTAGGTTTTATGGAACTCTGTTTTAGCTGGATATTACAATATCATAAAGGATTAAATGTTTAAACTCCTATAATAAATGACACATTCTGATCTTCCACTACATTTAACGTATAAAAATATAACTGTTGGAAAACGAAGTAATTTGAAAACACCAGCTTTGTTTCAACACCATTTTTGATGCGGTCAACTGCAACTAACAAAAGGGAAGTGCACATCTACATGTTATAGCAGTCCTGTATACAAAATTTCAACTTTCTGACGCTATTAGCTTTGGCGTTATACGAGATACATACGTACATACTTACATACGTAGAGACACTATGAAAAAATCTCGTCTGAATCCATTTTAAATCAGTTTTATAATTCGGCTTGGGAAATAGAGTCTTTTATTCTTTCCTTACGTACAGATGTCAGGCAAAAACATCAATAAATTGCATTCGATAGCAGGAGGTCAAAATGGATTTTTTTCATTGATATATGGTACCCGGAAGTTTTCGTGATTACAATACTTCCTTTACTTCGTACAAGGAAGTAAAAATTAATAACAAATATTTTTAATATAGTTCCAGCTACATTAATTGCGTATATTTTACGTGAGAATTGTATTTCAATTTTATATGAAACATTAAACTATATATAAAATGATTTATTATAATATCTTGGTATCAACTTTATTTTACTACTGTTGATCGAAACGTATTCATTGCAGAAAGCAGATTCATTAACAGAATATTGTAGTATTTGTATCTTTTTGCAGAGCGTGAGTATTGCAATAATAGTATATGTGAATATTAGCAAAAAGGTTTGCATTATATCGTATTCTAAGATTAATTAATTAAACTCCTGCAGCATAATTTAATTTTAATTCATTTTTATTCAAATCATTGTAGCCATTTATCCCAGCTGTTTGTTCATCTGAATTCAAAGCAGAGCATTTCTGTTTCCTTGAAAGATATATCTGGAATCTTTTAACTAGAAACATAGGCGTATACTAGGGAGTGACTTACAAATTCTAACTAGGGCCTTGTGGTAATTATTCATTAAGGTCTGCATTTGGATTCTGATAGTCTTCATTTCAAATTCATCGTGTCTTTCAGTACAAACCATACGACATACTAACTAGAATGCAAGTGAGCCCAAAGGTCAGTTACCAAATTTCAGAGTATTGAGGCAACTCATTATGCAAATCTGCGTCCGCGGTGGACTTAAAAGGGATAAGCGAAGTCCAAGAGAATGAGAAATAATTTGCCCTGAGAGCATAAGCCTTAAACCCACAAAGGATGCCACAGGATATGCAAACGTAGAGCTAGGTAATGTATTTAGGTATACACGCAAGCTGCGTAACAAAATAATTCTGAACAGAAAATATTTTAAGATGCAAAATTAGGTATGATATGTATATGTACACATCACGTGTAACATATGTAGAATTTAGAATTTAAAGCACCACCTAGTCCTCCAGATTTATTCATTACCTGCAGAAGCTATATATATTATCTCTTCTAAAATTAAGTCATCTAGTTTCTCATCGTCCCATCTGGTTTCTCTTTATCTAGTTTTTAAATTTGAATATAAGAATGTATATAATAAGGCATTTGGTACTCCGAGAACATAAATAATTTAAATGTATATATAATTAAATCAGAAACGAAATAAAATTGCTTAAAGCATAATCATAGAACAAAGAGGATTTCACTATTTGTTTCAGTGATATTTATTTCCATACCTTATAGAGGCATTAGGTTTTTGTTTGGAAACATTAGATATGAAAACATGAGCAATGCCCTCGCCGGGACTCAAACTACGGACCTCTCGAATAAGCGCCAAGCGTGCTAACTACTACACCACAAAAGCATGCGAAGAAGGAGGGAGAGATACCTTAAAACCTTTGGTGTTTTAAAGCAATAACACTGTATTCCAATTTAAAAAAATGCATATTTCGAATTCAGGAGAGGAGCTTAAATATCAATCCGTTATTTATTTTTTGAAATATCTGAAATATTTAAATATTCAGATCCAGGAATCACAATCGCAAATACGCATAAAAACTCTCAGGCATATATCAGCTTGTAAAATTGCGTTCAGAATTTTTTTTGAAAGAAATTAGTATAAAATAACTGATCTCGCCCCTTCCATCACATGATTTCCTTGTACGGCCTATTAAATTATGCACATTTTCTGCTGCACTTCATTTAAACATATTTTCTCCAATTTCATTCGAGAAATATTTCTCTTTCAATCAATTCAGATTTAGCTTCACGGCAAAGCAAAAATACGTGCAAACTCAAGACATCTTCATTAAAAATTATAAACACAGAAAACATGAAAAACAAACCCAGTTAAAAATAGTTTAAAAAATTAACGAGTAAAATTGGAGTTTCAGCGTGAAGACATCGGTCGGCAAAACTGATAGTTAACTTTTGATCCCTCTGGGGAAAAAAACATTGAACTTGCTGTAGTAACTGACTAATTTCACTATTCTACTAAGAATTTCAAATGTAAACAAATGAAGGCCTCATTAGGCTTAACTCGCCATTTAAACTTTCAAAAATTGTTGGTAATTCTAGAGCTATTGGATGTAGATTAATTGAAGGCATAAAACCCTTAACCGGAACATAAGAAAAACATGATTCAACCACTTTTAAATCAAAAAATGCACAATTTTCCAAAGTGTAGGAATAAAAACACGAAGTTCACATAGCAGGGTAATAGAGTGGGACAAACAGATGTCTTTTGACCTTTTTTTTTTTTTTTTTTTTTGATGTTCCAAGGCTTAATAAATAGTCCTTTATTCCGTCCGTACGCACAGATGTAACGCAGAAACATCGTTGAAATGAATTCGGGAGCGATCAAAATAGACATTTTCATTGAAATATGATACCAAAATTTTTCCACATCACAGAACTTCCTTTACTTATTACAAGGATTAAAAACAATTACTGTCGTTAATTTCGAATTCAACCAACAAAAATCAGTTATATTTGCAAATTTTCACAGTGAAATTTAAAATTCCGGTCACATGTAGTAGGTGATTGAGGGGCTGCAATTCGTAGGCCAAGTATGTTCCACACATGTTCTGTCGGTTTCAAGTCAGAGGAAAATACTGGCCATTCCGTACGGGTGATATCCTCAGATTGAAGTCATTCTTTTACAATGTTTGCACGGTAAGGACAGGAGTTGTCCTCCATAAACACAAATTCTGCGCCGATGGCACCCCTAAACAAACGTACATGTTGTTCTAGAATGACGTCTCGATAATTTTTTTATTTAGATCTGTTATGTTTATTTTTTCCAATTATTTAGAAGAGGCCGACAGACGCAATTCCGAAGAAAAGATTTTATGATAATGTATTCGTTAGCATAAGTTAGAAATAATCAGATAACTTTGATAGTCTATCGGTAAACAAAATAATAATCAGGCAAAACGTTTATAAGGTATTTCTCCCGCCTTCTTAACAAGCCTTCGTTGTGTAACGGTCAGCACACTCGGCCCGTATTCGAGAGGTCCGAGGTTCGAGTCTCGGCGAAATCATTGCACATTTCTTCAGTTTCCTGACATCGAAAAAATTATAATGACTCTACAGTGGCGCTCGAAGTAAAAAGGTGGTGGATGATGATTTTCCACTACCAGGATTTAGCGATTGGGTAATCTAATCCCCAATCGCTCTTTAAAAAGGGGTATATATAAAGTATTTCTCCCCCCTTCTTAGCATGCCTTCGCGGTGTAGTGGTCAGCACGCGTATTCGAGAGGTCCGTCGTTCGTGTCCCGGAGAGCGCATTGCTGATTTTTTATCTTTCCTGCTTTAAAAATATACCTAATGTCTCCACAAATGTCTTAGGATACCTTCGTCGTGTAATGGCTAGCACACTCGACGCGTATTCTAGAGTTCCAGGTTCGAGTTCTGGCGAGGCCATTCCGGATTTCTTCGATTTGTTTTTTCAAAAAATTCTGAAATGATTCTACAGTGGCGCTCTAACTAAAACATTTGGTAGATTACGATTCTCCACTACCAGGATTTGACGATTAGGTCCCCTAATCTCCAGTTGTCAATTAAAAGGGGGAGTATATAAGGTAATAAGGTATTTCTCCCGACGTTTTATCTAGCATATCTTCGTGTGTAATGGTCAGGACACTCGGAGCGTATTACATAAGTAAAAACAAAAATGATGTGCCTGATTAGGCCATATGCCAGTGAAGAAACAAACCAGTGAGATACTATACGTTCGAAATAGTGTATTAGAGAAACGACATGCAACACTGGAAATGTGTCTCTGAATCTTGTGAGCAGAAACGGAATCTTCATACAAAAGCATAACAGAGTTATGACAGTGTTTCAAGCTTTGATTATAAAATTACAATAGGGAGAATTTTGTTTAAAATGTCCATACTGGTATTAGAGAGAAAAAGGCCACAGTGATCAGAATAAGAACATTTGCTTAAAAGGGAAAATGCACAGTGTTAAGAAGGCTTTCTTCGAAACATAAATGAAAGAACAGTCACTCAAAGTCCATACCTGTAAGTGATTCTGTACGGCTTATGTTAATTAACTTATTATACTATTAATTTTGCTACGCCATCACATCTAACTTTCGTCAGCCCTTATTAAGGTGCAAATACACTCACTTCCAAAAGTTAAGCACGGAGAGGAAAATGCTCATTTCCGGAAGCTGATCAGAATTGAAGACGATGCAATTCGCAGCAGAAGTAGATGGAAGTATGCAAATATGTTAGGTAACAGCTAATCGCGCTTTCACGTCAAGAAATATGCAAAAAAGGCAGTCTTATAAGAAGCCAGCTTTATGAAAAGTTATAGAAGTTGATTGTAAGTGTTGACAGAAGGTGTTTGAAACTTTCGCACAATTTGGTTTCAAGACATACGTGTTCCTATGACTTCCAGAAGACGAATGGAAGATTCTGAGCGCTCGCGTGCTGTCAGGCGCATTGAAGCAGGACAGTCGATCACAGATGTTGCTCTTTTCTTAGGCGTTCATCATTCTCTAATTTCACGTTTATGGAAACAATTCCAAATCACACAGACAGTTGTCCGAAGGCCCGTAGCCGGTCGCCCAAGAATTACAACCCCCACGGAAGATCGATATATTGCTATTGTAGGCAAGCGGAATCGCAAAGCGACCTTCACACGTGTGACATCTATGGTTCCAGCGTTCATTGGTAAGGAGATATCTGTAGCTACTGTACGCCGAAGATTACATATGAGTAGACTGTGGACTATATGACTATATGACATATATATTACATATGAGTTGATATGAGTGGACTACAAAATTTTAATTGCACAATAAAATATTAAAAACAGCATATCTTTAGAATTTCCGATAAGCAGTCTCGCGCGCTGGAGATAAAAAGTGTTTTATACAGTGTTGCTATTGCTCACTTTAAAATAATTAAGTTTGTTTATCAAAATTTTCCTAAAGTTTTACAAAATATAAAATACACAATAAAACAAATTCTAAATTAAACTTTCGGGCTTCCATGTGTCCATATTCGGGGAAGAAGAGTACGTTGTTCAAATTTGATGGCTGTAGGTACCGTTGTTTTTTCACACTGCTAAAAACATGCATACATTCATACAAATTCTTCATTATTTAATTTCTTTAAATATAATACAAGGCAATAAATTTTGGCGCCTGCAATTTGAAAAGTGATTTATACTTTTATAGGAATTCAACGCAAAATCCCTTCTCGGTTAACGCTGGTTTGGGCTAAAAAATGTGATTTTGCAGCTGTGCGAATGGACATTTAAAAAAAAGTTAGTTGTTTGTTAGTTGCTTGTTTCAGTTATTTGTTCCTTTCTTTAAGCGTATCGGTTTCGATCGAAAACGTCCAATATCTCATAGATGCAATATTTCCTCAGACAGAAACGTTTCAGTTCCTCAGACAGAATATTTTACGCCAATGCGCTTTCATATCTAACCGTTATCAGAAGTCGAATTGACTCAGGTATGCACATATTCCTCACACAACTATTTGTATGAAACATGAAATTTTGCAGGAATAGAATGCACTGATTAGAAAGATTATTTAAACTTTATATTCCCTATCATATGATTATTTTTCGGTACTAAAACCAACTTTACTTTACCCAAGGTCTTTTAAAGTTTCAAAATATCCATTAAGAATTTAGACGGTAATTTGTGCGTCACTGTTTGGTAAAAGATTTATGAGAAACGCTCAATAAAGATTTGTATAACCAAAATAGCCTTATTTCAGCTGCAGTTTGGTAATTAAAATTGTTAAAATCCCATCATTCAAATAATATTTGCTGATATTCGATAAATTTGTGCACACATAATGAGGTAATGAAACTAGAAAATAACGTAGTGTAGCAATTAACAGTATTTCTCATAACTTTGCTTTCAATAATTATTCAAAAATTTATTTCGTAGTACATAATTAAGGGAAAGTAATTACTTCGTAATAAAAGAATAACTTTTACTGAAATTCTGAAAATCATGGAAGCATAAAGTTTTAAAAGCCTTCTAATTACTTAAGGCAAGATTTCACCTCAGGTATTTGTTTAATGAAAGTATTCAACCTCTCTTTATTTCATCTTCTCTATTATTTTCGTCAAGTTTAATTAATGAACGGTAATATAAGAATCTAATTTAGATATAGAACACTGAGAATATTTTCTTTAGAATAAATTGATATTATCATTTTTCTTTAGATCTTTATTGTAAGGATTTGTTAGGGTTATATGTGATATAACACAGCTATAGCAATTTTCGATTTATTGGTTTCTTTTATCGGCTTTTAAGTTAGTTTGGCAATCTCAGAATCGCTGTTTTTATGAATAAATTATGTTTTATACTTTATTAGAAGCACATTTCATAATTCTTAAAAATTACTAAATTATAACAATTACTAAAAAATAATGGTACTAAAATTATAATAATAAAAAAATTACTAAAATTATAATAAGAAAATCCAAATTATTTTTACTAAAATCGTAAAAATTCATGTTTTTAAGCATTCTGATAGGTTCTTTTTTGGAGATTACTAATAAACACAAATATTTTTAAGGAGAATGTATATCCAGGATTATTAAAATTCTTTTCCTGAATATTCATGAAAATGTAACGTTTGATATTCCATATAACAGAATTTTCAAAGAAAAATACAACCGGTATGAATAATGGCCGATTAAGAAGATTGTATTATTAAGAAGATTATTAGTTAACATTTAAGATATTTAGATATTTTCTAAGATGTATAAAGGACATTTAAGAAAATTTTTTTAACTAGCAATCATTGAAGAATATCTCTTTTCTATATCTAATTTTTTCTTATGCAGGTACATTTTGTAACTCCATTAACTCAACCGAATGAAGAAGCTAAGACCGATTAAAATTCAATGTGAACGTATAAGCGTGCAATGCTAAAAAACAGCAATCAAAATATTCCAACTGGATGCTATACACTTTGTCACATCAAGCTCATTAATGTCGTCTCAGTGAAAATGATATTACTTTTATTTGTGACAATGTTCTAAGTTATGCCCATTCACCAAAAGTTAATAAATGTCATATGTACACATTGACCCTACAGAAGTATTTATATACTTCAAAGTCTGAAATTAATTGCAGGTAATGCAACGTAAGTAAGAAAAATCTATTGTTTTTACTTTGTAAGGTTTATCCTATGTTAATTAACAGTTATTTTAAGTTTTGTATCTTTCCTATCTTATTCTAATTTCAGCTTACAATTTCCTGCCAGAATGTAAATTCAGAAACGCAAGTAATGCAAATGAGAAAGAGTACTGTTTAAGTCGTGACTTAACCGGCTTCAAGAGAGAGAGAGTCTGATTCCCTGACTAGCGCGCGTTTGCCTTCTGGCTACATCTCTCTTAGCTGTTATTACGCTCGGCCATACCTTCAGCCCTTGCTTAGGTTCGCCGATTTAATTAATACTTAGAGGCCAACTAGTTAGATTCTGATAGCTTCGGCTATATCGTTCAAAGAGCTTAGTTAACCTAGCTTTAGTTTAAATTATTTTTATTTTAAGTTGAAGCCCGATTGGAGGCTTTATGTAAAGTTCCAAGTAGGAACTGATTGTAAATATGCTGAAGAATAAAGGGTTATAAACCCTTCTTACGTCTTACATGTTCTGTTCATACACTTGAGCGATTATTCGCTTATTAGTGTTCGTGGGGTGCTAAGTTAGGAATTTAGCTTTAATAGGAAAACAACACAACTTCCTTGTACGAAGTAAAAAGGAAGTATTGTAATCGCGAAAAATTTCGGATATCACGAAAATATCCATTTTGACAGCCATCGAATGACATTTAACGATGTTTCTGCGTGACATCTTTACGTAAGGCCAGAATAAGGGACTCTTTTTCCCCGAAAATATTTAAAAGTAATTTAAAATGGATTTTGAAGCGATTTTGTATAGTGTTGTGTTTACGTACGTATGTATGTATGTATCTCGCATAACTCAAAAACGAGTAGCCTTTGAATGTTGAAAGTTTGTACATAGGACTGATATAACACGTCGATGTGCATTTCTCATCATTTCCCCTTTTAGTCGCAATCGGCCGCACCAAATATATATATATATATATAAGAAAAGACATAAAGCAAGAAATTTAAAGCTATTTTTTTAAAAGACGAAAATTGAAATTCATAATTAATAAACCTCAAATAATCCTTTAAATGCAGCATAGAATTTTTGAAAATGTCAAAACGAAAACTTTAAAAAATTAAAAAATTTATGAAATTTAAAGAAATTTTTAAAACCTCAAAAGAAGAAGCATTCAATCAACTTCAATTCACTTCATCAGGGGGAAAGGAACATTGAAACCAACTCAAATCTCTCTTCCGCAAAAATCCTTGCTTTTGTGTATCGAGAATTAGCCGATGAACCATTTCAATGTACTTTAATTGAAACAGTTCATGGGAAAATTCTGGCTCTTCCCCAAGGCAAAGAAAAAACAAAATAAAATTAGAATCTTGTACCTTATTTAAAGAGAATACCATTTCACTTAACAAAAATGAAAGTGAAATAATAAAATACTTCAGTGAAAATAAATAAGACAAACTTTTACCTTTACCCACTTTGTTACTCGTCTTAGTCCTCAGAATTTACATTCTTATATGTTGGTAAATTGTGCATTTTTTGCTTTAAAAATGATCGAATTATATTGTTCTTACCTTCCGGTTAAAGTTCTTATGCCTTTAGTAAATCAGAGTGCAATATTTGTAGAATTATCAAAAAATTAAAAGTTGTTTAATTGCGGCTAATTTTGTTTACGAAAGCAGCCATATTTGCTTATATTTGAAACTTAGAAGAATAGTGGATTTGTTGCCAATCTAAAGAAACTAAGCTTTGCAACAACAAAGATAAGGCCTACTTTTATTATTGCGCATTAAATCGTGATTAACCCATTCCGGAATTTGTTCGAGGAAATAAGTCTTTAAGATTTACTTAAATTTTAATATATATATATATATATATATATGAGTTTTTATGTATTTTTGCCTTGTCGCGAAGTGAGAACTGAATTAATTGAATGAGAAATACTCAATTGTCTGTAAAAAAACTGTTTTTTTATTTTTTATATATCGTTTTACATGTATTATGGTATTTGAATAGAACATGTGGCAAAAATTAGATAATTCTTCAGATGATAACTTTATCATTTTATAACTCAGAATGCACAAACATAGTTATAAAATGAATGAGATCTAACTCTGTTAAGTGAATCTAGCACCAGGATGTCGCTATGTAAACAAATATAGTGAATTTTAAAGAGTGCATTTATTCTGTTGTTGTTTATTTGCTATGGACGAGGTAGATTGAATTCAATCCCATAAGTTTGAATAAAATGCAAGAAAAAATGCATGTAATTTAATGTTCCGTACAAGGAAGTCATGTGGTGAACACACCAGATTTTTTACTTTCTATTAATAACAGATGGATGATTTTGAGGGAAGAGGGAACTTTCATTCCCAGTTTTCCACGAAAGACAGCTAGATCCATTTAGACGTCTGAAAGGACAAGACTATTTTCAAGACAACTTCTACAAAATTGGAGTGACGGATTCCTCAAACTGTGTTTAATGTGACTGAAATCAGCCTATGATTTTTGATCATTTAAATAACTGTATAGGTCTTATCGGTATAAGGGCATTGTTCGAAAGTACTGGAGAGCCCATGATCTAATGGCTTGAGCGCTAATATTTGGCATTTGTAAAATAAATAAAATTTTCTGCTAGCTGCGCATGTTGAGAAACTCGATCTGAAAGAGTGCCTGATATAAACCTAAGAGGTTTCTCTTTTATCTCTTTTGTTATTAGTTTATAAGAATTTAATTAGCTATTATTGCAAATGACTTGTAAGGTATATTTTAATTTTGAAACCCTTTCCTATCAGTTCTTGTTTCCACTTAAACACCCTACAAGAATTATTTTCTCGAATCGCGTTGAATGCAAATGAGTTAGACGAAGTACTTAAGGAAGATTCAACTAACTTCGATAGAGAGTGATAGAAGTAGCGCTTGTTTGCCTTCTGGATAAGTCACTTTTGAAGTTGTCACGCTCGATCGTATCACACGTGCTTATTGATATTTGTCGGCTATTTTAATGTATGGGCCAACTACGTAAGATAATTGTGTCTAGCTTCGACTAGGAGTAGTTTGATTAATTATAGTTTAGTTTATAATTTTTTTATTCTGAGTTAAAGCCAGAATAGAGGTTTTCCTGTAAGCCAGAGAAGAAGCAGACTATTATTCTTATTTAAGTCACTATAATAACAGTAATTTAACCGTTCTCGATTCCGCGGCTTAGTTGCTTGAACTCAGCGAGAAGTCGCTACATAGTTCGTTAAATTCCGCAACATTTCATCTTAGACAAAGAGTTAGGAACCCTACAAGTTACAAACTTATAATAAAATAATCTATTTTACACTTTATTGATAAATTATACTTCTCACCATAAAAAGGAATTAAAACTGGATTTTAATTTTGGAGCTCTCTTAAGCTCATAGAGTCTCAGCATTGAAATAAATATTTTAGTACAATCAGCATAAAACATCAAAGCAAGAATATTGGTTTTATACTTTAAGCTACAAAAAACAGTTCAGCTTAAACTACGGTTCTTTTGTGTGCATGAGACAAAGAAAAATATGACATACACGCGAAATCTCTGCCTTAAGTCATAAAAATTGACTCGTCTGTCGGTGATGGTCCCACAGCCCCGAATGATGCGGTAACAGTTATTGTAGTCTTCTATCTAGTCTCATAGAAAAATGAGTTTGATGATGCGTGTTTCGAAGAGATTCGTGATCTGCACTAAAATATAGGGCTAAATATTTCATCCTTATGCATGTCTTTAAACTAAATTCCTTCGCTTGTTCAATTTGATGGCACGATTCTACTTCATTTACTTAGGTCTGAGTTTCTAGATGAATAATTTAAAATGAGGATATTCAGGAAATGGAATTGCCAAGCAGGTCTCAGATCTGAATCTCATATACTACGTTTGAGGTTCTATGTGACGAATTATAGCATATGTCACCTATGCGGAATTTGCTGGCAATTAAGAAGCGCGTAATATTAGGAAATTGAATTCGTTCCCAATGATCTTCAGATTTGTTCTTTCTAATAATTTTAAGTGTGAGCTATATATCATGGAAAAACAAATATGAAATCATTTGCTCGTAATCTTTTGCTTTGAATTACGAAATCTTTTGCTCGAAAACTTATAGCATTAATCGAAATCTTATAGATTCCGATTGTTAAAATCTGTCAGTAATATATATCATGGAGAAGAAAATATGAGAGGATTTGTTCCTAATATGTTGCTTTTAAATTTGAAATCTTTGTTAAAAATCTTATAGTGTTTGTTCACTACTACTACTCTATTATTAGAAGTAGGAAAAGTACTACCTTAACCTTGGACGATATGCTGAAGCAAAGAAATGCAAATCTGATGGATCATTCACATGACTTCTTTGCACGGAATATTAAATTATACTAATTTTTCCTTCATTTTTGTACAGTTATTTCCTCGATATTCATTACAGATATATTTCTCACTCAGTAAATTTAGTTATCATGACACGGCAAGGCAAAAATACATAAAACCTCAATATCTTCATTAAAAATCAAAAACATAAAACAAAAACATGGTGCGGTGAAAACAATTAAAAAACGGCTTTTACAATTAAAATTAGAGTTCCTACACAAAAGCAAGCAATTCGATCAGCATGCAAGAAGGCAGATTTTTTGGTGCAAAAAACTAAAAGTTTACTTTTGGTTCCACTTGCCAAAAAGGCACTGAAAGAGCAGAAACGAAATTCACTATTATGCTAAATTTCAAATGTAAAAAATATGGCTGCTATGGTAAAAATACGCTTAGCCGCATCTAAACAACTTTTAAATTATTGCCAATTCAACAACTATTGCAAGCAGATTAACTAAGGGCACAAAACCCTTAATCGGAAAATGAAAACAACATAGTTCAATCCTTTTGAAAGCAAAAAATGCACAACTTACCAACACCTAAGAATAAAAAGAACTGGGCTCAAGGAGACAAGCTACAGAGTGCGTTATATGTATACTTTTGGTGCGGCCAATTGCAGCCAGAAATGGCAGTTCACAACTACATGTTACAGAAGTCCTATATACAAGATTTTAACTTTCTGATTCTACTCGTTTTTGAGTTACGCAAGATACATACATACACACGTACCTATACAGAAGTCACAAAACAAATCTCTTCTGAATAAATTTCAAACGAGTTTTATAATTCATTTTGGATAAAAGAGTTCTTTATTCTGTCCTTACGTACAGATGTTACGAAAAAATATCGTTAAATTGCAATCGATACCGGTCAACATGGATATTTTCGTTGAAATATGATTGTTGGAATTTTTCGTGATTACAATACTTCGTTTACTTCGGACAAGGGAGTAAAAATGTGAGTAAATTGCGTATATACGTATTTTATAATATCTGTGCAGGAAAAATGAAACTCAAGTTTTTGTAGCTAATTGCGCTTAAAAATGTTAAGCACTTCTTCAGGAAATCTTGATTTCGTTTTTGCTGATTAAGTTCCGAGCTCAAGTTTGGTTTGAGGAAAATACACTCATTTCCAAAAGTTAAGCACGGAGAGGAAAATGCTAATTTCCGGAAGCCAATCAGAATTGAAGAGGATGCAATTCGCTACAGAGGTAGATGGAAGTATGCAAATATGCTAGGTAACAGCCAGTCGCGCTTTCATGCAAAAGGAATATGCAAAAAATGCAGTCTTATAAGAAGCCAGCTTTATGAAAGGTTACAGAAGTTGATTGTAAGTGCTGAAAGAAGGTGTTTAAAACTTTCCTACAATTTATTTTCAAGACATACGTGCTTGCATGATTTCCAGAAGACGAATGGAAGATTCTGAGCGCTGGCGTACTGTGGGGCGCGTTGAAGCAGGACATTCGATCTCAGATGTTGCTCTTTTCTTCGGCGTTCATCATTCTGCAATTTTACATTTATGGAAATAATTGCAAACCACACAGACTGTTGTCCGAAGGCCCGTAGCTGGTCGCTCAAGGGTTACAACCCCCGCGGAAGATCGATATATTGCTACTGTAGCCAAGCGGAATCGCAAAGCAACCTCCACACGTGTGACATCTATGGTTCCAGCCTCCATTGCTAAGGCGATATCTGCAGCTACTGTACGCCGGAGATTACACAGGAGTAGACTGTACGCCCCGATACCTCGAGTTTGTGTTCTTCTATCCGTCCATTCAAGTTGGGTACGATTACAGTGGTGCCGACAACATGTCAATTGGAATATGTCTGGCTGGGGCAATGCCACCTATACTGATGAGTCAAGATTTGCTCTGGAGCCAGATGACAAGCGTATAAGGATATGGCGTGAACAACGAACACGCAATCAGTCCCAAAACATCATCAAGCATCACGCATTCCGAGGCGGAAGCATTATGGTGTGGGCAGGGATTTCATTAGGATACTGCACCAACCTGTACATCTTGAAACGGGGTTCTTTGACGGTTTCCGGTATCGAGATGAAGTCCTAGAACCGATTGTGGGATTGTACGCTGCAACAGTTGGCCCTACTTTTGTTTTAATGGACGATAACGCACGTCCCCTTAGAGCTCGTCGATGACTACCTGGAGAGAAAAGGGATTACGCGTATATCGTGGCCAGAGTAGTCGCCCCACCTTAATCCCATTGAAAATCTTTAGGATGCTCTCGTCCGTGCTGTATCTTCACGTTTCTCACCTCCAGCCACTCTTATTGAGCTGGAAACTGCTCTATAAGAAGAATGGCGATTGCTTAATTCTGCGGTGGTTGACCACCTAATTGAAAGCATGGTCACAAGGTACAACTTATATACTCCCTTTAAAAAAGATTGGTGATTAGGGAACCCAATCGCCAAATTCTGGTGTTGGAGAATCATCATCCACCCGCTTTTTATTCGGGCGCCACTGTAGAGGATTTCTGAAGCAGGAAATTGAAGACATGAGCAATACCCTCGAAAGGATTCGAACCACGGACCTCTTGAATACGCGTCGAGCGTGCTGACCACTGCACCACGAAGGCATGCGAAAAAATACCTTATAAGTTGCCTGTCAGTAATGATGTTGGAGTCAATCATATTTCTAGAATATAATTATATGGAAATGGAGCTCAAAATTTCTTAGTATTCAAGCATAATTTATATGTATACAGTTTATATTACATATATAGATTTTGACAATTATATTTTATATCTCAATGCTCACATGATATATGCATCATGGATTTTAATGTTTAGACACAGACAAAAATTCTTAAAAGTCATAATGATTCTTAGTTACAGAATTTTCAGTCAACGAGTTGAGATTATAATAGTAAAAACTTTAGTATTGGATTTTCGAGAAGTCATGTAAGGCTCGTAAACTACCGCGTTTTCTGCATTTTTCAATAGCGATAACATCTGAAATATATTAAACTGAACTGTCGCTTATTGCACAGTTTAACACAATTTAAATTGAGAAATAACACAGAATGTTTGGTCTGTTTTGAAATTTGCTTGAACAGAAGCATTAATTCTTCTCATTTAATTCATTTAGTTCTTCTCATTCACAGAAAAAATTAATACGCAATATTAAAACACTTAAATATTAAAATTAACAAACATAAAACATAGATTATATGAAAATTATATGTGTTTAAATTATTATAAATTATATGTGATACTGGTCAAGTCATCAAAGATCCATAGCTCTCCAAACCAATTAGTGCTTCTTTCGAAAGTAGCTTGAAGCTATTATGCTATAAATTAACCTTAATAACACGTACGGAGTATCAGAGGCAAATCAGATCATTCTTTAACCGATGAACAACGTCCACATCTGCCACAACTGGCCGATGGATTACAATTTAGGGAGCACTAGGTTATAATTTAATGTATTATAAAAGAAATCTTCGTTCGTCGTTAGCTCCTTATTCATTTTCAATCTGTCGTAAACAAAGACTGAGTTGAAATTTGTTAAGTCATACAGAATTTGAAGTATATTTGAAAATCATGAATAATGACTGGTGTTTATCAACAGCGATTACTGCACTCTTAACCTGAGGGTGTTCATTTGATAATTTCTGTGCCTTTCTCACAAAATTATGTAAAAGAAAATTGCTGAGTTCAGAAAAAAAAATGTTTTTGTGCGGATATCATGTAAAACTAGTGGTTTCATAAAATTAATCGTATATAACAAAATCTCAACTGTATATATGCATATCTGATCCTCTTATTTAGCAACGAGTAGTGCCTAGTTCAATTAATCATTATTTGTGGTAAGAATATTTTGCTATTTAAGAACTCAAAGATGTAAATTTAAGTAATATTACTTTAGGTACAATTTAAGCACTTAAGGACCATTTTGTGGACTCTTGGTGATTTCTCAATTGGAGAATTAGAGGGAGTTTTACAATGCGATTCATATAGTCCGTTAATATTTCCAGAAAAAAAAAACTCATATAAATCAATATTACTCTAAAGATGTCTAGAAAGGAATTCAGTCTGAATTTCAGTCTGAATTACAAAAAAGCAATTTTGGGCAATGTTTTGAAAAAGACTATATGAGTAGAAAATGATAGTTCTTTATATATCGAATAGAATGGGATCAGCATTCTAAGCTTCCACATTAATTATACCCTAGAAGTTAAATTTTAAGCAAAATTCATATTGTAATGTATAACATTACTAGGAAACTGTATTACATCTGATCAAAAAAATAAATTACGAGGCAAAATGATAAATATAAAAATTGGAGTCAATGTAATGATGACAAAGCGTTCTACTTATTCGATTTAGGAAACTATTGTGTTCTAAAGATATTTCTTACAAATTCCTCCTTAAAATAAAATTTCATTGGAGAGAGTATCAAAAATGTAGTAACACTGTACATTTCTCCACTTTGATTTCCGTTTTGCTACTTATATTTTGAGAGATTTGTAAAGAAAAACGGAGAAAGCTTCCCAGGATTCGATTATCGACAATACAGAATTTTCTCAAAAGTGTTTTTTTAAAATATCGGAGAGTTTTGAGCATATTATTTTGCAGCGACGAAAATTTCTCTAACGTCAGTGAATAAAAATTACGGGGGTTCGGACCGGTGATACATCAAGAAGTTTAGATATTTTTTTAATTTGTTTTTCTTGTTTACTCGATCTATATATTTTTCCATTTCGAAATTCTGCTTTTCTAATCTTCCGAAACAGCAACAAAAGCAAATGCAAACAGAATTACGAAGTAAGCTTTCTTCTAAATAAAAAACGAACTCTAATCCTCAATTTGATGCATCCTGAATTTTCTGTTCATAGGATATTTCATCTAAGAAATCTAGAGAGAAAGGTTTTTGAAAAAATGCAATAAAGAAAAATAAAATGCACGTGAGTTAATCATTCTTCTTTTCTTGTTTCAAATAAATTGACGATTGCTGTTTACTTCATTAAATAAAAAATCTGATGTGTACACCACATGACTTCCTTGTACAGCATATTTAATTATATGCATTTTTTGCTGCATTTCATTTAAATGCATTTCCTCGAATTTCCTTATATATATTTCTCATTCAATTAAGTCAGTTCTCACTTTGCAGCAAAGCAAAAATGTATAAAACATCAAAACGTCTTTATAAAAAATTTAAAGAATGGAAAATAAAAAATATATAAAACACTAAATACAGTTAAAACAACTGAAAAACAATTTTGGCATTAAAATTAGACATTTTGCGCAAAAATAAGCAATCGGCCAAAGTGCTAGAAGGCAGACTTTTTGGTACACAAAAGTGAAAGATTACTTTTGGTTACATTCGGGAAAAAGACACTGACGGTGCAGAAACTGATTTAATACACTGTTCTGCTAATTTTCAAATGTGAATAAATGCGACTGTTATGGTAGAAAATTGAGCTTAGCCGCAATTAAACAGCATATAAATTGTTGATAAGTCTATAACTATTGCATGCAGATTAACTAAATTCATAAATACCTTAACCAGAAGAGAAGAACAACTTAATTCACTCATTTATAAGCAAAACATGCCTAATTTATTAACATATAAGAATGAAAACACAGAGCTCGTGGAACCGAGTAGCAAAGTGGGTATATATATATATTGGTTGCCAGTTGCAAACAGGAAGGGTCATGCACAACTACATGTTATACGAGTCCTATATACAAAATTTCAACATTCTGAGAATATTCCTCTTTGAGTTATACGAAATATATACATACGAACGTACGTACGTACAGACGTCACGAAAAAAAATAATCTCTGAATCCATTTTAAATTATGTTTGTAAGCCGTTTTGGGAAAAAGAATCCTTTAAACTGTGTGCAAAATCTTTTAAACTTCATTTTAACTGTGTCCTTACTTACAGATGTGTTGCAAAAACATCGTTAAATTGCATTCGATAGCGGTCAGAATAGGCATTTTCGTTGAAATCTCATACCCCCAAATTTTCGTGTTGACAATATTTCCTTTACTTCGTGCAAGAAAGTAAACAAATTTGCGAAAAATAAAGGTTTATATTAAAGCTTTAAAATTTCAGTTTGTAAGCATATTTGATCCTCTTATTTAGAGTTGAGTGGTGCATATTCCTATCAATCGTTATTTGTGGTAGGAATAACTTCCTATTTAAGTACTTTAAGTTGGTATAAAGATTATAAAGATGAATCAGATACTTTTATTATGGTTTTCATCTTCTCGGCTCATAAGTTTCCGTTTATACTGTTCAGTTATTTGTTAAAATCTTAACCAATAATGCAAATATAGCGTTCCGCCTTGCTGCTATTTAAAAAAATTTCGTTATGACAAAAATCTAACATTTTAGAAAAAATTTTTTAGTATTTTGAAAAAAAAATTGAAGCTAAAATTTTAATTTCTCTTTCTGACAATGGTGAAAATTTCTGCAAAATATAAAATAGCTGAAATAGTTTCCGGCTAATTGAAATTAAATATATATTTTGGAAGAAATGTTAACACAATTCACGGTAATGAAAGTTCCAATGCATGTAGATTTGTTTTCATATCACTTTCCCTAAGGAAAAAATCTAAAATTTTTTTTAATTAATTTAGGTTTACATCCTTATTTCTAAGTATATATGAATTAATAACACATACACAAATGAAGAATAAATGCAACATGCAAATTCGTTGCAAGTTGAAATGGATATCTTAAAGCAGATTCAAAAAAGGAAGTTAATTTTGTATGTAAATAGTTAAATTCATTTTTCTTCCTAAAAATATATAATTCCCTTTTGAAAGCATTTAATGGCAAATATATAATTATGTTTAAAGTTCAAATGATGAAATCACTTTAAATGTGGGTAAGCGAGTATTGTTGTTTGATCATGTGTAAAAGCCCAAAGATTTTGGGATGTATCTTAAACCTTTAGTGCACTTTTTTATGGCTGTTTTTTATTCTTTAGTTTCGGCTTTTTAGCTTCTTTTAACCACTTTTTTTATTTTAGCTCAAAACTGTAGCGGATATATTGTGTTGGATTCATATCTGGGGATAAAAATCTTGAACGTATTTAAATGTGGTGCGCGGAAATAATTTAATTTGGTGTACCGAGTTAACTCGTATTAAGAGGTAAATCAATCAGTTTACTAGGTAAATCAATCATTTATTTCTGAACGTAAGATAATGTTTTTAAAATGAACATACCGCAAGGGTGATATGTTTTTTTTAATTTATATTTCTTTGATAGAAGACTCGTTAAATATCATTTTAGCAAAAATAATTAAAATTCAGATAATTTTTTTTAAATTGTGTTACAATTTATTTGTAGAAAAACAGTTAGTAAGTATACAAAAATATTTTCTGAACACAATGCATATTTGAAAAAACTAATAAATCGCCAACAAATTCTAATTTTAAATCAGTAACAGAATAATTAAAATCGCCAAAACGTAAAAGAAATGTTTTATCCCAATCTCCAGTTCAAATATACTGAGAAATTTCATACAGAATAGTCTGTATATTTTTCAAGTACTCATATTACAAACAATGCCCCATTTTAGAAATAGTTTATGATTAGATTATCAGTTTTATCATGAGGGAAAAATACATAGTGACACATTTGCGATATATATGTAGTTGACATTTAGGGAAAAACGTTGCGAATTTGCACTTTGTTTTCGGGAAAAAAGAGGAACAATCCGAAAGATACAAAGCATTAATTGAAATTACAACTACGTAGCTAAAAATATTATATCTTTCTAAACGTCAAATCGAAGCCAATCATATTCCTTGCTATAATCATGTCATTATATAAAAATTAAGTTACCTATATAAGAAGATAAAGCTTTATTGAAATATACATTCGTGTGCAAAAGAACGAGAATTTTTACGTTATGTCAAATTCCTGAAAATCTAATGGACAGATTTGAATGAAATTTGGTATGAATATAATTTACAATGGAGAAAGATATGTGTACTTCAAAAGCCATTTTATGGAGGCATGATTATCTGTAAATCTGTGAAGCTTGTAGTGTGGGGATGTCGAGCTTGTCGGCATACTGACCAGAAGGCAATTCTGCAGCAGTTGATCCCACTCCTGCAGCAAGGCAGTTTTGCAACAACTACGAATATTGTTCTCGGAGGGGACTGGCGAGATGAATTGCTCTCAAGGACGTCCCAAATATATTCTATAGCGTTAACCCATATTTCCTCATCGTCCTAAAAATAGGACAGCACACATAAATGACCTTTGTATGAAATCTTTGAAATATTTTAAGTCAAATAAAAGAAGATTTATTATTTAAAACTCCTTTAAATATATATTTGTCTTTATTAAAAGTTAGAATTAATTTTGGTATTTTTTATATTTTTTTAAATGGAGATTTTTTGCAGATTTTTGTGCTTATGGTTTCAAGGTACAAGTTTTATAAAGTTTTGAGCTCAAAGAAGAACATAGATATAAATTTATTGAGGTAATATTCTATACTTTTATACCAGTAAAAAACATTGCGAAAACATTTTACCTAAAAGGTAAATTTTCCTTGCATTTTTAACTGTCCTAAAAATAGGACGATGGTAAAATCCGTTACTAGATGAGCGTAATTAGTTTGCAATGGAGGTAATCCTACCTTTCTCTCTTGTATTCCAAACATTGGTATTTTACCAACTAACCCAGTTACTTTAGTGCTATTTTACGACTAACCCATGCACTTTAGTCTAGCTAGCAGGTACACGTCAATTGACAGACAAGTATGGAGGGGGTTGAATAAATATTTCAAACACTGACTCATGAAGTCAGTTTGTATTCTGAAATTCATCGAAGTAAACTAAATTCCTCTCGTTTTTACATGCTTCAATTTTGCGCCCTCTTTTGAAAAATTATTTTGATGTTAGTACTGTCGCGTAAATTTTTAACTGCGCAAGAAGCCTTGGATTTTTTGTGAACTCCAGATTACAGTGATTTAATCGACATAGGCAATGAAATAGTGATTTTCCCCCTGATCCCGATGCACTGAGTAACACAGAGGAGATTGATGATTTATCTACAAGAGAGATGAAAGAAATAATGTGTGATGACAGACGTTCTAAAGAGGATGTGGTCACTACTCAAATTGTAGTTTCAAATAGCAATGAATAACATGATACAAATCCCAAATGGGTAAAATGTGAACCCTAGTTGTTCAAACATATTCCAAAGACCTTTCCTCATAAGACAGCATTTGTTGCTTCATGGAAGCTCAGACACTTGTTTAGTGATGATATTCTGAGCCTACTTGATTTTCAAAGACACATAACTGTTGCCTAGTTCGGAGTTTCTATTCCAAGAAATTCATCTTGCAGAAAACTGGGTGTTCAACAAGTTAATGAAAATTTTCTAAAGCTTCGAAATGAACATGTTATTGTGAAAAAAAACAGAAAATGGACAAAGAAAATGCCGGCTAAAGATCTGTACCGCAAAACCAATTATTATCTGTAAAAAATGTAACGTTGGATAACGTTTAAGATGCTTTCTCCCATTTCACCTACGTTACAATAATTACCCGTGGGTTATACCATTGTCCTATTTTTAGGACAGGCTGTATTGATCAACCTAATAAAAATTTGGTAATTGTTGTGGTTTTAGATGTATATATAAACTTACAGAAACACATATTTAGGAATTTATAAAAAAAATATTAATTTTTTCCAGGCTTGGTGTGATATGGGTTAAGGTCAAAACATCTGACTGATCAATCTATGCGACAAATATCCGCCCTTTTTAGGTAATCGTCGACTACCGGAACCCTATGCAGACGAGATCTTCTTCCTATAACTTAGAGCAGTCAGAGAGCCTTTGTCAAATACGTGCAAAGGTATACAGCCGTTTAACATCTTGCTTTCCCAAACCATTACACATTCACCACCGCAATAATCCTTTTCTTTGATGAGGGATGGATTGTATTGTATTCCAGGGTCTCTCCGGATACAGATACTCGGAGAATCAGTGCCCAAGCGGAATCTTGACTCATCTGTAAAAAGCACAGTGTTTGACTGAAGTCTGATTTAAGATGCAAGTTGTTTACATCATACTAAGCACTTTGTGTTCCGTGCTGCAGGGAGCGGAATACAAACAGTGTGTCTTCCGGCATACAGCCCTTTCTCAAGAAGCCTTCAGCAAATTGTATATCGTGAACCTCGGATAGAGTAGCAGAATGCAGCTTCTATGAAAGCTGTGAAGCTGTATTAATCCTGTTTTGCAGAGCTGAAAGAGACAAATATCGATCCTCATTTGTTGTTGTTGATCTTGGTCGCATTTCCCTCCCGGCTTTCTCAATATGAATCCAATGCCCTGGAGCTATATCTGCAAATTTCAGACGACACTGGGTGTTACACTGAGCTCTGTAGTCACCTACTCTTGTGATTGATTGCCCTCCAATCAACAGACCATTTTCCATCTCATTCAATCTGTCGGCAATGCGAAGTAACTGAAGACAACGTAGTGTTACTCTTTTTAGTATTCCCGAAATTCAGGAAATCTGAGAGTAATACTTTGAATTTTTAGGAAGATACATGTAAATATCGCGTAAGTTTTAATTAAAAATAATATTACAAATTCCTTAAATAGGAAAAATTCATTCACTTCCAAATGTATCTTTATATACTCAAAAATAATGACGTTCAAAGAAATCAATTTAATTCACTTTTTTAGAGAAGGCTAATCAACTATGTCCATTTAAAAGTGATCAACGATTTCTGATATACAGTTCAAGGCATTATGCCATTTGAGTCTTAAACAAGTACTTTGTGCAAAGTGAATATTTGAGTGAATTTCTACAATACAGTGTTTGATTTCATTGTGTAAGAACTCAAACTGTTTGTTTTATGGCTCCAAAGTATCATTTGGCAGATTCTGTGATGTAGCAAATCAGTGGTAGCTTAGACGGTAGGCAATCATAAAAGTAGTGTGATGTATGAATATTAGAAGATATCTTCTACCCTATGAAAACAGTTTCAAACTCTAGAATTGTTGTAAAAATATCTGAAAACAATCGTAAACGAATAACAACTGCTTCGCAAGCATGACTGGCAGTAACTGTTTGTTGTAACAAGAAGTCTATTACTCGTCAGCTAAGTTCAGCGCTTGCAGTGGCTACTGGAACTATTGCATCTCGGCAGATTGAGTACAGAAGGCTTAGAGAGAAAGGTTTTAATTTCAAGAAGCCAAGAGTATGTGTTTCATTGGTTTCACAACAAAAGAAGGATCACTTTAACTGAGACAAAAAGCATCAGAACTGAAGTGAACATTAAATGTCTCGGTTCTCTTAACTCAGTAGTAGGGATTTAGTTTAACATTTGATTCTATACATGTCTACATCATGACGGTAATGCTAACGTGATGGCATGGGAATGAATAATTATCGATGGACGTATATCTCAATATACTTTCAGCAGCGGGAAGTAAATCCGGTCTTTAGTTCTTGGCGGGTTCATAAAAATGGGATTCAGCGCGTTTCCTGAACAAGCACAAATCACTGTTAGTCTATGGATTAGCAATATTAATATTAATATAGGTAGTGGAAAGCTTTCTAGAACGAATTTGTCGATCATTCCTTTGTTTTTGCCTTTAACCATTTCTTTGTTATTGCCTTTAACCATTCCTTTGTTATTGCCTTTAACCACTCATTTGTTATTGACATTGCTTTGTTATTGCCTTCCTTTATATTGCCTTAAGCGACTTTATTTTTGAAATACTTAATCATACCACATATTTCACTATCATATAGAGTCCCTAATATTTTTCAGCATTCCATTTCGGCTTCTCATAAATTTGCACAAATTCCAGTTATACTTCTGCCGCACTTTTACAGGTACACTTTCCCAAGAGATTCTACTAACCTTAGTCTTCTTCATCCTACGCAACAGAACGTATCAAAAAGTCGTACTTCGGTGTCCAGTTGTAAGTGCAGGCTCATCAGGGTGTATATATTTAAAACTGCTATCAGACCGAGTAATAGTTACTTCAGTATGTAATCGAAAAAAAAATTTCGAGGATCATTTCTTACACAATTAAGTTAGGTTTCTTGATCATTCTTGCCTCCTGAATAGTTGACCTGCCTAAAGGTACGTCATATTTAATATTAAAATATATCCTGGAGATCTCAGACTACTCAAATAGTTCTTTCTTTGGAAATGTGTATTCAAGGAGCTAAGAAATCGAGCTTTTTCCACTCAAATAAGTTTCAAATTTTTAAATTAAGATTTTGAAAATATAAGTTACTATTATTTATCTAATTTCGAAAGAGCAAGTTAAATTTCAGATCAAAATTTCCCTTTGTAGAAGTATTTATTACAAAACTGTAACATTTCTATTTATACATAGTTACTAAGAAAAGACTATAGTTTTATAATAGGACATAGAATTGAATCCAGTATTAAGAAATACTGGAAACATTTTACAATATTAGATATAGTCACTTCAAATCTGTAATCCTAGGAAGGTTAAAGATAGTTCTAAAGCAATGCAAGGATGCAATTTTCGTATATGTTCTTATGGTTAATGTTACGGCTAACAATGATTATTATTGCTAAACAAGATACTTTGAATGGAAAGATACGGAATGAACGGGCGCAAAGAGCATATAAAAATCAAACTCACAAGTAACGGGATTACTTTCTAAGGCAATAAGTAAATAAACAGAAATGCAACGTGAGAGGTGTCAAGAATGCTTTTTACTGACGATGGAAAGGGACACCTCAGTGTAAACGAAAGTAAGGCAGCTTGATAAAGAGAACGTGAATGCTAAGAAAAATATGCAGATAGGGGGTGAAATGCAGTAAAAAGAATAAATGAACTTCATGTATATTGAAGTACGGGTATAACATTTATATGAAAGCAAAATAAAATAAAAATGACCTGGGTAGAATGTAAATATAAAATTATTTCAAACGAAAGAACTGATATCAAAAAGCTGCAGTAAAATCTATTGCATTAAAAGTATTCTTAAATAAATTGAGATTCTAACGACTTCCTTAAGCATATAAAAGAACAAAGGTCCTGTATAAAGCTTTTCAAATAATTCAAAACTTCATAATTTCCAGGCATTAAAATTGCGAAATATTTCTTGTTTTAAATGATATGAATCTTTTGAAATCTGTATAGCTTTAACAATGCTCGGAGTTGAATTTTACGGCTGATTTCACATTTAGTGAGAATTTAAAGTTATATTCGATGCAAATGCTGTCATTTAAATTAAATGTCTGAATATACTTAAAATTTAAATACGTCATGAGCCAACGATATATGTGCGATTTGAGATTACATGAGGTATTTCAGTTTGATGTACCTTCTTTTAAAAGATGTTTTGGTTTCGAAATAGTTTGTTTCCATACTGTGTTCTGTGAAGCAATTTCAAAAGTGCAGATTACTCCATACATAAAATGTTTTTCATATCAACCAACATATAATCAATACTTTTAAGATCTGTACGCCTCTGTCTGTTTGTTTGTTTGATTGATTTTGGCATTATCTCCTCCAAAAGGGCGGGGAGTTGAGTTTCAAAAGAAGTATCCCCGGTTTCGTAGGCAGCCATTTCGACCATTCTCATCTTCGTACGACTTTAATCAACCAAGATATTAATTAAAAACTCTGATAACGCTGAGTTTCGCAATTAGATTTTCCGAGTCGTACGCGCTGAAAATAAAAATATTCTTTATTTCGAAAAGTGTTGTCACTGATCGCTTTCAAATCGTAGAGTTTGTGAATTAAAAACTGCATGTTTAAAAAAATATGATATAAAAAAACCACTGCCAAATGTTAATTAAATTAATATTACATAGGGTCTTATTCTGAAGTAGAAGAAAGCATGCGATTGCAGTGACGTCATTGTACGTCGAACATGTCAGCATTTTATATAACTAGCTGCTGTTAACATTTTCAGATTACGATAATTGGCACGATATTTTATTGCCACGTTACTTCTTTTATTGACATTAAGAAAAGCTGTTTTCATACAGTAAATGTAAATCAAGAGGTCATATGGAATCTGAAATGCTTTTGTCTTGTGGTTTAGCAATGAAAAACATTTTACGAATTGGTTGTTTCTTGGAATGAATGAACTGAATTCATTCAAATTGAAATGTTTTTTTGAATTTCTTTTCAGGTATATTTAGAACTTATAAAAAATTCTGCTTTGGCCACAGTTAGCAAGTTCTGTACAGTAAATTAAATTAATAGTTAATTTTATTTCAGTTTTCAGAGTATTGTAATAATTTTAAATACAAATACATAAATTCTTACATTACATACTTTCTCTCTGAGTAGAGTTATAACTCTTGTGGGCATTTAATGTATTTTAGTTGAATTATTATTTTAGAACAATACTATTTGTTTTTAAATTTATTAAAATGCCAAACCAAAAAAGAGACATTATGGGAGATGCTTTAAGAACACAGAGTGCTGAAGCACAAAGGTAACGGCGAGCTACAGAAAATGAAAACGAAATCACTGGGGAGTGTGAGCAAGCAAGCACAACGACAGAAAAAATTACATGCTTAGAACACTGATGAAGAAACCAATAAGCGAATCAGCAGACAAGCACAAAGTCAAGAAAATTTGCGTGCTAAAGAAATTAAAACTGAAACGAGTAGGAGGCTCATTAGATAATGGAATGTCAACAGAATATGCATCATGAAGTGACATAAAATGTTGCAAGTAGACGAAGGACACAAAATTCTCAGCAACATCGTCAAATTCGAGTGGAAGAGTTAGAAGAGGATGCCACTAAATGACGAACGCAAGGCACTTCACATAGCAGCCAAGTCCGATATGAAGAAACAATGGCTATACGAAAATACAGGCTTCGAATGAATACAACACGACATTCATATAGCACTCTTCACGATGCAGGAAGATGTGGACTCGGAAGTTTTTTTGAGGAACGCAGTGTTGGCTTAACGGAAGCTAGCTGCGAACTCTGCAGTCGACTCTTCGTTTCAAGAGAAAGGAACGTGGTAGATACTTGCACTGCTGTCACAATGGGAAAACTGTAGAAGCTGAAAGAAGATATCCAGAAGAATGGCGTAATTTAATGAATGAGAGCCACCAATTTTTTTCAAGATTTGTCTGGCTACCATACATATTTAGAAGTGTGTCTTTAGTTTCGTTTCCTTGGCTTCCTATATAGAAATGCCTACAGGTTCAGATCCCTGTAGTTTTAGAATTCATGGTGCTATATATCATCGAGAAAATCATCTTCATTCACCTCATCCCCCCGATCAAGAGTAGTATGCCCAGCCATATATTTTAGATATTTGGATCAAGACCTGAAGCAGATAATAAATATACTTGGAAATGTTGCCCTGCTAAACTGCAGACACGATTGGTTGTAGTTTCAAGGAATGTGAATCCACATGGGAAAAGCTGCAAGATGCTGAAAACATCTAAAGAGGAACTGTACAAGGGAAACGTGCTGAAACTGCTGTTACTCCCCATGTGTATAGCAAGGGAGAAAGTGTTGTTACAGGAGAGCACAAGAGGACGTTGCAACGCTCCAAAAGAAAATGAAGTTGCAATTATTTTCAAGAGTGCAGTTGGCGGTCCTCCATCAAACAGAGATATTGTAATACATGCAAGAGGTGTTGGTCTCATTAATATCAGTACTTTAAATCCTAATTTAGAGCCGATACACACGCACATACATATATATATATATATATATATGCTCACATTCCGATAACCTTTAGTTTTGGAATGAACGATAGATGACTCACTGCTCTCGGGTTTCTCTGAAGTTAATTTATTTCTTTTCCCTAATTAACCTTCCGAAATTATTCAAAGAAAATTAAAAGCTGATTTTTTAATTTTTAATTATTTTATGCACTTATTTTTGACTTCGGCGATTGAAATTCAAACTTGACGACTAGAGATTTTGAGAGCTCGGAACATCACGAAACATTTTGTTCATTGAAACCACGGTTAACTAATTCTAGTCCGAGATATTTCGTTAATAATGACGGCAACATTAATATTGTTACGAATTTTGTATTTTATTAGACATCTTTAGGAGACTTAAGATTAAAATTGGTGTATTTTCCCGAGACAGATTGTGAACAGCACGAGACAGATTGTGAGAGAAAGCTATGTCGCAAAAGCAAAAATAGAGGAGCACGTACATTTAACATTTAATAAATGGGCAGCTGTTTAATTTGTATTGTGAGTGAATAAATATAATTGCCCACTATGTTACCTGTAACCGTAATTTCACATTTTGATCTTTCCAGAAATCTCGAGAAGTAGAAAATAATAGAAAGATCTGGTGCGGCTGGTTAAAAACAATTTAAGGCCGAAGACAGAATGTCTCAATTTAGTTGTTTATTCAGTTGCTTAATTATTGTTATAGTGGTTTGTTTAGCTTCACGTGAACTGAGATATCCGAATTAGCTTTCTCTTTAGATAACGTTCTGCATTGCGTTGTATTTTAACATTTTTAGTAGTTTGAAATATAACTACTGATTACATTGCGTAATATCTTGAACACTTGTACGAATGTCTTTGAAGAAAATTCCAGCGCTCTCTTATATTTTTGATAGGAATAAATTTTATTAAGCTTAGGACTTGTGTATTTAATGTATTACGAACCCGTACTCACGCAACAATATTTTAGTCTTCTTTGTGGGCCTGAAACATTTCTGACACAGGAGATTACTCTACACACTGACGTGTTCACTACACACTGACGTGTGAATAATCATTCCATGTGCTGGCTATTTTTTCATTTGATCTTTGATGAAATGACCTTAGCCTTTAATTGCTGAAAGGGAAAAGGAACAGAGGTGAATTCAGCGAATTTGCCCCAAGTCGGTGGAACTGTGTTTAATTATTTTTAGTTCGGTTAAAAGGTTGTTAAATTGGATTTTTAACGTATTGTTTTTGGCATTTTATTGCTACTCAGTAATTAACTGTATCTAATATCTGGAAAAAGAATAACTTCTTTAAAATTTTGTATTCCATCACTAACTTAAATCATTATGAACAGCATGCCTTCTTGCTTCATTTATAAGAATATTGGTTTCTTGATTGCTTTTTGCTTTCGCCAGACGAATATTTACTTACAGCGAAAGACATATTTAATTAATCGAATAATGAGTTTTGACTCACAGCCTGTTGTACCGACGGATATTCATCTTTCTGTTTCTCGTATTACGCTTTAGTAAACAATCATCTTCAGGTGTTTTTTCTTCAACTCGAAAGCATGGAAATTCTTTAGAATTTTGTATGAACTCTCTCGATCAGTAATCTGAAGTAATAATGATAACAAAGTCCATTCTTCTCTCTTCAAATTCTTAATTCTTCACTCATTCTTAATAAGACAATGGTTTTTCGGCTCTAAAGTTTCTACTTAAATTGAAGAAATTGAGCAATTGAAGTAATGCCAAGTGTTATATCTAATAACAATTCATTATTTCTTCACTTTTCAGTGACATAGCTTTATGAATCTCGTTCAGAAGGACTCTATTTTTACAGTATTTATTTACTAAACTTGTATAATTAATTATTTTAATCTCTGTTTCATAAGCCCTTATTCATTAAAATAATATTTAGATCATTAAAGAAAATAAGGCATCAAATTATTTTAAATTATAAGATAGTACACAAGAAGTAACAAAAATTTCATGACCGAATAAAAAGCAATAATGGTTTTGCAAAGTTAGAAAAAAAATATGCTAAATGAGCTGCTGAAATAAGCTAAATGCGAAGGTGAATCCATCGATATATGAGTAAACAAAAGAATTTAAAGTATAAATATCTAAACTACACAAAATCGCCTACATGTTCATTTGATACAGAGACGAATGTCATTGAACTCGAATATGAAATTTTGTACACCTTTATGATTTTCAAATCAAATAGAGTTGTCTAAATGGTGGTACAAGAGACATATTTACAATTAGAATTTAAGTATTATTATCTATGAATTATTAGCTTTTTATTCTTAACTTGTGCTTGGTAATCAGTAACGGTAAAGGAAAGGAAGTTCAATTGTGTGGATTGCAGCGACGTAAATAATACCAGAAATCCCCTAACCACTATACCATCTGGGCTGCATGTTTTGCAATCATTACTTAAATTTTATTGTTTTCACATATATTATTTGTAGAGACATTAGGTTATTTCGAAGCAGGAGACATGAAAAATGAGCAACGCCTTCGCCGGGAATCGAACCACGGACCTCTCGGTTACGCGTCGAGCATGCAGACCACTACACCACGAAGGCATGAAAAGAAGGCGGGAGAAATACCTTACATATTAATTTAATTTATTAATAATTTAATTTTTGTCAGTATTTTGAAGTTAAAGAATAAGCCTTGACTGTATATTATGCATAAGTAAAACCACAAAAAAATTTTGAGACCGTTTCACCTTTTATAATAAATATATGCTCCACTTGCATATCTACACATTTATATAAAGTAAAACCACAAAAAAATTTTGAGACCGTTTCACCTTTTATAATAAATATATGCTCCACTTGCATATCTACACATTTATATAGCTTGCCATTAATCCACTTGTTGGCCTTTTGAAAACAAAAATCTATTGAAAATTTCATGGAAATATTCAATTTCCAGACTGATAGGATTTAGTGTCATGACGCTGTTTTCCGTTTGATGCACCAGCTTATTCCTTGCATGAAATTTCACATCATTTCTGCATAAACGGCAGACTAAAATCCCAAGAGATATTTTGAAGAATTTAAGTAGGCTTAAGCTCTGAGTATATGTTAAACCTAAGTAATCATATTTGAACAGAAAGCTTTATTTACATTCGCGGCGAGACGATAGTACACACCGCTGTTTCCTTAATTAATTCTTAGGAAACACACTACAAATATAAAGCTTCCATGGCAATAATTTATTGAGAATTGCTTTATTATCAGAAAATTAAAATAATGTGAAGCTCATTAACTTGTAAACGGATCAAGACGGAAGAGAAAGGCGTCTCAAAAAAATCATAAAAGTGAAGCAATAACCTGTGATAGACGTAGAATTTAGCATAGAAATTCTATCAATTTCGAGGGGGAACAAAGTCTCTCTTCATCAGGAGCAAAGAATTCTGCAATTGAAAACCCAAGTTACGACCCTAAGGAAGTCGAGAGAGAGTAGAGAGTAGCGCCATCTGGTCTTAGAAATAATTACGGAAATTGAAAAAAAAATAGACTAACAGATATTTAAAAGCGTTAGGTAGGACAGGATTAAAATCTTTAACTAAAAGCGGTAAAAATTTTATGAATGTGAAAACTTCAAGAAAATGTAAATCTTCAGTGGAAGAAGTTTTCTGGATAATTTTTACAGACCGAAAGTCGAAATTGTGATTAAATTTCCAACAATCATTAACAATCGAAATTTTATAAATGTCACCTTTTCGGACATAGATTCATGTTCCTTAATGCGAAGCCTTAATGCTCTTTTAGTTTGAACGATATATCTCGAACCCCACTGACAAGATATGCTATAAATTCCCCAAGAATTGACGTCAGAAATAGTATTTTTAAGAACCGAACCATGGATTTTATCGACAGACGAGGAAATGACTTGAAAATTGAACTTCTGCGGAATTCTTTGCAATTTTGTAACTAACAGAAGGACGAGGGGGAAGCAAGACTAGGTTATTAACGCTATTTCTAACAGCGGATTGCTTTCTTGGATGGAAAGGGGAAAACTTTTTTTAAGACCTTTATTAATGACCATGGGAGAAAATCCTCTGCCAATGACTGCTATCAAATAATTGAGTTCATTACCAAGTAGAGATTCAGAGGAATAAACTTTCAGAGAAGGAAAACGTAATAGTAAAAAGAAGCATTTTTTGTTTAGTCGGGTGGCATAACTTAGCATGGGAAAACAAACAGAAAAGTGTTTACGGTAAACAGTAGTGTTGAAATCAGATTCATTGCGGATTGTAAGAATATCAAGGAAGGGAAGAGTATTGTCAGATTCAGATTCAAATGTGAACTGGATGGACGGATCAATCGCACGAATAATAGATAAAATATGTCTTAAGACTTCTTTGTTACCTTCAAGAAACGTGAAAGTGTTCTCAACGTAGGGAATCCAGGGACGAAAAGACAATTTCTTAAAATAATTTTACTTCGAAATATTCCATATAAAGGTCAGCAAGTATGGGACTGAGGGGATTACCCATAGCTAACTGAGTTTGACTCAAAGGGAATTTAGTAAGTGAAATTAATTCTTCAGATTCAGTGTGCGAGAAATGGAATTCTTGAAGCCTAGTTTCAAGACATTTAAGTGATCCTTCGACCAGAACTAGTAAACAGAGATTTAATACCGAACGAAACCGTAATGGAGAGCAGGGAAGAAATATCTTCAAGTTTATCGACGGCTTCGAAAGAATTTTTTACAGTGTAAATATTATTAGAAAGTAAAGGAGAAAATACAGAAACTAAATATTCGGTCAAAAGATAAGACGCTGTTCCTAAGTTGGAAATTATAGGTCCAAAAAAATGTCCAAAATTTAGAGAGGGCATAAAACCTAGCACAGTCAGCAATAGGTGGAATGAGTGATTTCTTATACTGAACTGGACAGCATATGAGATGCCTTAACAACTTTTTAACTTTTGTGGTGTCAGAAGTAGAAGGAGCTTTAGGGATCGAGCAATATGAGCCTTCACTTATCAGTTTCGCGACTCCATCAGTATATGTGTGTTTGTCCATAACAACGGTCTGTCCATCCTTATCAGCCTTGGAAGTTCTAGTGCTAGGATTATAATGAATCTCACTTTCCTTTTGATTAAAATTTGGAACAAATTATTTGTTATTAGAATTTACGTTACGAGTAATTAAGTGGCGAATTTTCTGGCTTTCTGAAATTTTGGAGAATTTAAATGCTTTTTCGATAGTGGCGATGATTTGAGGAACTGAAGGTTTAGATGGCTTCGAAAAACTAAAGTTATATTTTAATACTTTCATTTGATCCTCTGAAAGATTAACATTCGAGACATTTACAATGGAATTAGCATTAGCTGTGAGAACATATTCGGGATAAATCTATTGATAGAGTATCAATGCTAAAATATGCGTTTACCGTTGCTTCACTTTTATGGTTAGTAAATGGATTATACATTTCTTCATCAAATCAGGCAGGATAAAGTATTATGTGCCTACAGATATTGGTTTTCTTTATGTTTCTCGTATATGTGGCTAATTAGAAATGATTTTGTAAATTATTGTATTAAGTGTATATCAGAGTAAAAGTTCCCAAATTTGTTTATAGAAAGTTTTATGCACTCTTTCGTAACTAGACAGAAAACCCTCATTAAATACATGCATGCATACTTTCACACTCGACTTTGCATACTCTTCAGGTGTCTTTTTAAATAATTCCACCTAATGACAAATTTCAGCATATTTAAAACTGAACACATTTGTCCAAAGGCTTCATTATCAATCTCTTGTGTAGAGTGGTTAATAATTATTTTTTGTGGGAGAGGTATTGGTTTTATTATCAGTCTCCTTTCTTTTTTCCTATAGTGCATTAATGTAGGGTTACAGGATAAAGAGCACGATATAAGTATAAAGTAAATTTATTAAAAATTTACTAGTATGAATAAAAGATGATAAAAGATGGGATGATAATATAACATGATAAATTGACATAACTAAAGGTAACGGTAACCCCACGACTAAGAATAGCCCATGAATTGTTCATGTAATAATCAACAGTTCACAGTTTGGCTTATCTTGTCGGATCTCGAAAACAAGATCAGGTTTCACAAATGCTGGTGTGTTCTATAACACCACTGGGACACCATCCCTCCTCAAACTTCCTGGAAGGCAAGTCAACGACAGCTTACAGAGAACACGTCTGTTCTCGTCCACGTTTGGAACTCGTCTAAGCTGTTTTGCTTTGCGCTGGGCTGGCGGCAGATGACGTCACCTCGTTGGCGGTTCTGATTTCTCACATTAACGAACTAAAATAAATATCGATTGCTGCAGGAAGCAATGATATCAAATGCATAAATTTACAGGGTGTTTCAGGAAATCAATTACAACTTTCGGAAGAGACAGAATACGTCTAGACGACGGAAAATCACGTAAGAATGCGCGGTCGAAAACCCTTTCTTGGCGCGGTAGTGACGACACAAAAAGAACGAAGGACGAACAGTGTGACAAAATATGTTTTACTACGTTTAGTACAATAGAAACGAACAAATAAGAGCAAAATCATCAAACAACAATCGTCATTAAAGAAGGTGTTCGAAACTGCGAACCCGAATCGTGGGGCAGGACTCACATCTTCGGGGCGTGGAAGATCTGCATCACGCATGGAAGATGCATGACGTTCGGTTCCTGCATCAAGGTCCGGGACGAAATTTCGAACCCATTCTTTGATGACGATCAGCTGTTTTTGTTCTTATTTCTTGGTTACTGCTACACTACGCATAATAAACATTATTCTCACCCTGTTCGTGTCCTTCCTTTCTTGTATTTTGTGTCGTCACTACCCCCCCAAGAAAGCCTTTCCTACCATGCATTACTACATCTTTTTCCATCGTCTATGTGTTCTCTTTCTCTCCTGAAGGTTTATAATCGATTTGCTCAAACACCCGTAACTTAATACCAATTTATGAACCATATAGTTCTGGGTTAATACTAATTTAAAGTAAGTGACATTAAATTAAAATTCATATCTAGAGAGAGTGAACGCACCTAAGCTGATAAAAAGAAAACTCAAATTAGTCTGTTCAGACTGATTTTATTATTTCAAAATGAAATGCTGATTTTTTAATAGCCATGGTGAATCTCTCTCAACAAGTCACTTTTCATAAAATATGCTCCCACCAGTAGATGAATAAAAAGAATAAATAATAATAATAAACCAGCAATAAAAAGAATTAATTAAACATAACGAATTCAAGTCCTACATTCGGGCTTTTCAAACTCAAAAGTTTTTCCCAACTGTACAGAAGCTCTTACGTTTCTGGAGCCAAAGGCCATAACCAAAATCGAGACACAGCAGAATCGAGACGCAGAGTGGAAAAGAATAGTCTTTTCCACTTTGCGTCTCAATTCCGAAAGTAAGAAATCCAAAATTAGGAAAAAAAACTTATTTCGTGAAAAGTTTTAATAAAATTCTATGGATTTCGATGTGATCATACAAACATACAGACCTTTCCTTCCGAGGCAGAAACAATTTTGCAACGAACAATTTCAGACAAAATTTGTAGAATGACAATCCAAAAAAATACTTAAAATTGGTGCATGGGGGTAAATGATGAAGCTGTAAGAAATTTCTTGAAGTAACTAGTTGGTAGCAAAATTTCAAATTGAAAGACAAGCATGACAGTGTCAAATTTAAAATTAGGAAGAAAGGAAACCTTAATTTAATGCAGAAGTTGAATAAAACACTATCGAATTCGTGGGTGATCAAACATATGTTATCCCCCTTCATTCGGCTTAAAAAAATCCTTTTGTCGGACTACCGATTTCGACTTCGAAATCGAGAGAGATTTATTCAAAATTTCCACCCATCTAAGGTTGTGCGTTTGCCTAGTTCTAAGGAAAGGGAGATGGATAGGAAAATGATAAACACATTACAACTAAACATAAATGTTCATTCCTTTGAAAATATGGAATCTTGAAGAATATTTAATACATATAATTAGCCCGAATGAGCTACTATTCTCGCAACTAGATTTTGTGTCTTCAAATATAAACAGTGAACCACTTTGCAAATTGTTGCCGCCAAATATTTTCGCCCAACAGCTTTTTGAAAAATTACATAATGAAGAATCTGTATAAATGTATGTATATTTTTCGCATTGTTAAAAAACAACGGTACCTAGAGCCATCAAATTTTGAATAATGAAATCCTTCACCTGAACATGTGCACCTGGAAGAGCGAAAATTTTGAATTTCGAATGTTATTTTTTCATATTTTGTAAGATTTGTTTCATATTGTTTCATATTTTTATTTTCATATTTTGTTTCATATTTTTGATTAACAAACTCAATAATCTGTAAGCGAGCAGAGACAAGTGCGGAATAACGTAATTTTATCTCTAGCGGGCGAGGCTATCTATCGGAAATTCTAAAGATATACTGTTTTTAAATATTTTGTCATTTTGCCGCTGAATTGAATTATGTTTAGCGCAAAGGTAAAAAACATGATATTTAACTATTAAATTTAACACACAAAACTTTAATAACAAAATGATAAAAAAATGTATATGCCCTCTTGCTAATAAAACTGAAAACTGATGTGATGAGCTGAAATAAGACTGAAAGAAATAGAAAAATATTATGCCAACACTTAACATTGCATCGGAAATTCTAAACGTATGCTGATACATTGCTTTTAAAATTTAGTAATTCTGATGTTTAATTGTATATGGCATAATTGTAAAGAAAACGATGCTTAATAATACTAAAATATGAGTGCAAGAGAAGACTGGTAATCTGGCAGCTCAGCGAGAGCGTAAAAAATCTTAACAGACATTTTCGAGCGACCTTTCGAAAATTTGAAACTTTTCAGATTTTTCTATTTATTAGCCCAGAGGGCGTTAGCCCAGAAGTGTTATTAATTTCGTTTTGGCATTTTGCGTTGATTTACTATAAACGGTCAGTCACTTTTTAAATTGCTGCAACCAGATATTATAGCCTTGTATTATATCTAAAGAAATTAAATAATGAAGAATCCGTATACATGTATGTATGTTTCTCGCATTGTGATAAAACAATAGTATCTAGAGCCATCACATTTCGAGTAACGTATGTCTCCACCCGAATATGAGCATCTGAAAGCCCAAATTTGGAACTTTGAATTTGTTTTACTCTCAGTTTCATATTTGGTAAAACATTTATGAGTTTTTTAATTAGGAAACTCAATGATTTCAAAGTGAGCAATGACAGCACTGTACGAAAAAAAAATATCTCCAGCGCGCGAGACTGTGTATCGGAAATTGTAAAGATATGCGCTTTTTAAATATTGTGTGATATTACTGTTGAACTGAATTTTAAAGTTTAAGTGTGAAGAACATGATATTTAATAAATAAACGTAACACACAAAAAGTTAAATAAACGCCCCTTTGAGCGTAATATAAAATCTGAAAGCTTTAAATTTTTTTTATTTATACTTAATTTTATTAAAAATTATCGGTCTTCAAAGTATTTGAAATCAGAAATGAAATGCTAAATTGAAATCTTTAAGGAATGCATTGTTGGTAAATTCCCGTCTTAGTTACTGAGAAATTATAACACAGTTTCATTTTATTTTCCTCGTGCTTGAACGTAAAAAGAAAGATTTTGTATGTTATCAGTTTAACTGAATATTAACAGAATTTTTTAAATTTAGAGATAAATCTTTTGCTGAATGATAACTAGTGGCTTTAGTGTGCAAATTATAATGCACAATGATATATCCTTTTATTACTTGCTTTTAAGACATAAACTTCATTTAACTTTACCATATTTTTAAACAATACTCATGTTCTCGTTATACTTATTGATAATGCAGCTGATATCTAAATTTAAACCTTAAGAAAGGTATTTGTGAATTTTAGTTATTAATTATTTCATATTTTTGGTACATTATTTTATTGCAAACTATACAATCATGTTTCTTCAATTTAATTTTTACCTCTTGTTAAGTTATTTCTGGGACTTGCCTCTTGTTAAGTATTCATTAGAGTCTCCATTAGACTTCGTTAACATTGTAAAAATAAGTACATAATTCATTATATTAATTAGTTAATTTACCAGATTTTCAAGCGATGCATTAATCTTGTTAAATTTCAAGGACAAAACAAGTTTTAATAATTACTACTGGCGAAACCTATAAATTAACAATAAAAATAGAAGATCTCATTTGCATAATGAGGTAGTAAACTCTTAAATAATTCAGTACCAATTTAAGAAAAGCACTTTTCATGCATTGTGAAAAAGAGTATTCAGGAAATAATTATGATATTTTCCGAGATGTAGTTTTTTTTAAGCATAAATTGCGAAATACGCGATACCAGTTTTTCATTACAAAATGAATATTCTAGAATACTATTCCTTAATTACTCAACCTAAATATTAGTTTTGTAGATACATGCATTTTAATTTTCTGCTGATTGGTTTTTTCTCTGCAAATAGGAAAACCGCAAATTGGAGGAAACTAATCACGCTTAAGATATTGTAAAATAATTGATGTTAAAATTATGATTGTTTCTAACGATAATTACTAAGAGGGAGACAAAAATTCAAGAGCTTAAACATTTTATTAATATCAGCAAAGAAAAAGGTTATAGAAGTCATTATTATCATGTAATTCTAAGAACACTCAAGCATTTATTAATGGTTGAAGGTACAGAAATCTTTTCGGTACAGGAAATGAAATATGTTCGGTATGCACATGTTATTTTTTAAAAGCAGATTATTGTCGTTATTATCTCCAGGTCAAATATGCTAGAAAGAATGTCTTCAATGAAATCAAAAATATAGGATTGTTTAAAACGCCATGACGAATTTCTTTATGTTCTCAGGGTCCTTTATTTATATAAAGATTAATGATCAGCCAATATTATGTACCTTGTTTTGTTTCATAATTGTTTAATTTCTTTTAATGAGCTTTCTAATTCCTCGTTCCCAAAAGAAGCTGTCTTCAATAGGGAAAAGCTGAACAAGATCCCCGATTTACGGCCTCAACTGAATTGAATGCTATACCCAGAAAAAAATTTTGAAGACAGCGAAACAAGTGAATGTAGGAGGGCACAAGATCAGGCGAGTATGATATGCATAACAACGCTCTTCATCCAAACTCCAATATTTTTTTACAGGAGATCGAACTTGTGTATGATCTTGTTTCAAACCTCAATCAAAAGTCTTTGAAATGTCCTTTAGGTTTACTGGAGTACGAAGGATGTTCGGATTAAAGATGCGTTTACAATTTCGATGGTTTTATGTTCCCCATTGCAAACATGTTATTGTATATTAAACAAAGAGGTTAATTATCACCACAGCTGTTGAAGGTAAAGTGAAATTACAGGGATTATAAAGTATTTTCTACGTTTTTGCAGCATGCTTTCAGGATGTAGTGGTTAGTCCACTCGGCGTGTATTCCAGATGTCCAGGTTCGAGACCCAGAGAAGCCATTGCTCCTCTTTCTTGCCTCCTACTTCCAAAATAACTTAATGTCGCTAAAAGATGTCATATGATGTTTTCTTTTTCGCATCTTAGATACTCTTTCCGATTACTAGATTCTGCTTGAAGAACTCTGTAACATTGCCTTTGTAGTATTACACACTTGTTGCAATAAAACAGAAGCAATTGAATTTAATTACAAAACATCGTTATCACTACGCTATATAGACCTAGCAGTGCTGACCTTATACTCAGCACTATTCTCTGGCCCAAGATGTTATGTACAAAGCATTTGCAGTATATTTTGATCCTGAAATAACCCACATGCTGAAACTGCAAAGCGACATGCTGTTGTTCCCATGAGCGAAACGCTGAAACTGAAAGCGACATGCTAAAACAACTTACATGCTGTTGTGATGCGCTTAGAATTAATTTTCATTGCCTAAATATAATTCAAAACTCAACTTGGGCCGTGTTACGGTTTTATAACTGCTTTCTACAGAAAATTTAATACATAAAGTTAAAGCTAATGGAGGATTTATGACTAATATTTCTTTAAATTCAAGTAACGGAATACTGTTATAAATGATATAATGCATTTCCGAGTTATCGCTGAAAATTAAGTTATTGTAGCAGACACAGCTACTATTCAATTATTCAGAGTGTTCTAACAAAATCCCCCTATGTTTCATCTTAATATGGACTAATATAGCAGGATTTCTGTCTGATGTAACAAGCAGTAAATTTAATCCAGATCTTCTGTTTTTTACATCAGACTTCTCAATTGATACCAAAAAACGTATTAGATAACTTTGGTTCAGAGCATCGACAAAAATTGCAGATTTTACTTTCCTACCCTTGTACAAGCGTATAAAAGTTTCAAAAACAACTTGGAATTTCAAAAAACTGATTGAAAGAATTTTAAGGAACAAGAGAATGCAGTGCTTGATCGCAATTAATTTGATGCTTTAAGAAACGCATTCCAAGAAGGAAGATTAAAGGCTACAGGTCTTCTGGTCTGATAAATTTAAAATGATGGAAGAAAATCGAAATAGGCTAAGAATAAAAGCTAGATTAATTGAACGTTCATCTGACGTTTCGGTTTGGCAAAACCAAATTGCTTTGTTCAAGAAGTCTCTTCTCTTAGAGAAAAGAGCATTATTTGAGAATATTACTTCTAAGATAAACTTCTAAAAGGATGGTAAAAGAAATATAAAATTCTCTCAAAATGGAAAAGGAAGATTGTATACCAACTAAGAAACCTTTCTTAATGAATGGAATGTCTATTACTTCAAATAAAATTATAGTGAAAGCATCTGTGCAACACTTCTCCAACAGATAACATAAATCTGATTGATAAAATTAGTTAAAGCAAGCACAAAATCTATTTAAATTCGTCGTCCACAATCCCAAAATTTCCTTCCCATTCTTAGTTCTTTAATAACACCACGGATAAACTCTCTGTGCCATAAAGCCATTTAAAATCTAATAACTCTTTAAGCGAAGATTCAGTTCATACTGGATTTCTTAAGAATTTACCCAAAAAGGCAACCGATACCATTCCGAAGTATTTCAATGGAATACTGTCTGTTGGTATGTCGAGAAGTTTCAATTTATAGACAATGAACAGGCTGTTTTCAGACAATACTGATGAACAGGCCAGCAGGTTATATGACTTAACCAGCCACTAAAAGATGTACCAGTTAAAATACTTATTCTTTCAGCAGTTTTCGTTGAGTTAAGATCTGCTTACGGCTTAGTTTGTAAGGATACTTTTCTCTTGAAGCTTTCCAGTATTGAAGTACACTTAAACATGTTTCGTTGGTTAAAGAGTTTTCTTAGCCAGCGAACTCCGAAAGTTCTCTTTGAAGATTGTTTAAGAAATAAAGTTCTTAGAGCTCCCCCAGCAAACTTTAAGATGTTGTCTTCTGTTCAACACATACATAAACAGTCTCGTGACTGAAATAAAAAAGAACCTATGTTAAACTTTCACTGTACGCTGATGAGTGGGTTTTCTGGACTGAGACTCCGAAACGTTTCGCAAGGGAAACATCAGAGTTAATTATATACCAGACCTTAAAGATTTCAGAAGACTCGTGCTACACTCATAATATGGAAGTTAATTTTGAAAGGACAATATTTCAAATATTTTCAGTTACACACCAGCCTTTGCTTTCAGACTTTTTATAACAGCGTTCAGGGAACCAACGCCTTTCAATAATTGGGTGTCATTTCCGACTGAAAATTGATTTCTAAAGAGCAAGTTTTAGAACGTTTTACTAAGAGGCTAACCTTACTGAAGAGAACTCTTGGATCTAAATGGGGTTGCTTAAACACAACAGATCTGACATGCAGTTCCTTTATTCTACCGCTTATTGTTGCGAACCCCTCATGGCTGCATCTAACCAAGGGATTGATACACTTAAAGATTTTAGAACTTGTGATTTTAAAACCAAGCCAGTAGATGCACAGTTTTACTAGCTGTACACTACACTCAGGATGATTTCATTCAGGCAGACTTTTCCGTCAGGGTAGCTGAAGACGGATTCAACATCTAGTATACTGGGGGTAGCTAAACATGGATGCATCATCCCATCATTTTCAGCGACCCCTCACTAACCAGTAGAACTGGTTATTGGGGTAGCTGAAAATGATGGGAAGCTGAAAATACAATATCCAACTGAAGGGCTACATGTGTTTACGGATTACTCTGTGTTAGCTGACAATATTATGCCAGCGTTGGCGTCTATTACACGCTTTTTTCATTTTGCAGTTCTATTGCAAAAAATAGAACTGATTTTAATGCTGAGATTATTGCAATATGCATAACCTTATCCCAAATCAAATCTCGACTTGAACACCTTTCAAACCTTGTCATATCTCTGATTCTAAAACTTTAAGCCACTTATTTTGAATCTCCAATCTCTGTTGATGCTTTAAAATGTCACGAGTTACTAAACAACTTAACTCAGGATTCCAAAGAAGTTGTCATACAATAGTTATCAACATCATACTGTGGACTTCTTGGAAATGAAATTTGTTGATAAAGAAAGAGGCTGTTATTCCTCAAGAAAATGATAGCCACACTCTGTTTTACACTGCCGAAAAGGTAATTAAAACTACTACTGAGAAGCTTTTTGAAACGACGTTACTGAAAGGAACTGCTATGAAGTATAAGTTAAACAAAATATTAAAAAAGATTTTTTGAAAATGATGCGCAATTTTTCTCCTTCTTGTAATAATGGAAAATCATTTTGAACCTCCCTTTTGATCTTAAATGCCCTTTTTCCGGTTCCTTTTTTTATTAATTCCTCCACTAATTTCTTTAAAATAGAATTTTCGACAGCACTTTATGGTCCAGAAAGAAATGTCTTTCGTCTTGTTACTGCCCACGATTATCTTTTAAAACATCTGCATGGTATGAAAATTGTCCCAAGCGCAATTTGTAAATAATCCATCACCATGTTGAACCGGATACCTCATAGCTAAGCCGTTGGCCTTCGCTTAATGCTGGATTACTTTGGGAGGCAACATGCAAAATAAACTAAACTCAGTGGCGCAACGACCCTAGTGGGCCACCGTCTTCAGTACCCTATTTCTGCGTTCTTGACCTTTTGAGCTCCTGAGTGCATCGGCATATGCTCTGGACAAGTGTTCAGCTTGGAGCAGGACACCCAGTGTTTAGTCCCCAAAGGAACGTGGCACTCATTTTATCGACCCACTTAAGGGACGAAAGGCTGAGTCAACTATGCTCAGCCTAGAAATCGAACCCCGGACCTATGGTGCAGCTGCCCTACGCGCTAGCCACTTAGCCATCGAATGGTCAACACGCATAATAGATTTATAAATTATACAGTGTGAAATATGTTTAGTTTGTTTTTCTCTTTCATATTTTATTCTTTCTACAGCTACCTTAGCAATCTGCCATTAGAATATGACATATCTATCTATCTATATATATATTTGATATTCTAATGAATAATTTTCATTAGAATTCACTTCAAAAATTTCGTGAGGGAAATATATACGAAATGTCTTTCATTGGGTCATTCCAAAGTTTAGAGTTTTTCAAATTGAAGCGTTTTGTCTTCTAATTATTTTCTACTGATAATACGGAGTGATCAAAATTGAAATAGATGCTTAAATACGCGCTTTTCCACTCACGTTGCGTAATTCTAGCATGTTCTGCGGCATAACTTTGTGTTCAAAGTAGTGCTAAGAATGCAGAATCCGAAACATCATTTTTAGTCCAAAGGGGCAATTTGCCCAGAAGGACTATTAATTTCATTTTGTCATTTTGCATTGGTTCGCTATAAATATTGGTTCATTTCTCAGATTGTTGCCACCAAATATTAGGGCTCTGCATTATATTTAAAGAAATTAAATAATGAGGAATCTGTTTAAATATATGTATGTTTCTCGCATTATGATAAAACAACGGTACCTTGAACTATCAAATTTTTAATAACGTACGTTTTCCACCCGAATATGGACATCTGAATTTACCGAATTTGAAATTTGTTTTACACTGGTGTGCAAAAGTTAATCAAAATTTAAATTTTGATCAGTTAGCCATGAAATTGAAAAAAAGGAGTACTTGTGATCAGTACAATGAACACTCAATTCAGCAGAGAGATCATGCGTATGCAAATGTCACGAACAAAACGTCACAGGCGATGTGAGCATACACAAAACGCGTGCGGTTAGCCCACTCAGCTCATGACTACAATGAAAGGAAGGATGGAGGCGCAATAAAGACATTCGATGCAAGTGAGTTCCTTCATGGAAATGACTAGAAGAAATCACCTGGAGGACTTCACACGTGGAAGAATGATGAGAACGCTGGAGGAGCGGCGTAGTGTGACCGGTGTAGCTGAAGAGTTCGGAATCAAAAAAGTGTCTTACTGAGCGCTTGGAAAACGTACAGCTGTTAGAAAGGTTGCTGGGGGCCGTCCCAGGAAAACAAGTGCAGTGGATGGCCGATGTTTCGTTCTGAGGGAAAAGAGCCCGTAACCAGTCAGCAAGACTCCATAGCTCAACAGCTGTGTACAGGAACAGGGCGACAAGTGTTGCGGTTTACGGCTTCCAGATGCATTCACAAAGGTGGCCTATTCGATCGCCTGCCTGAATACTGCATCCGTTTGAAAGTTGGCCATCGGCGCCACCTTTTAGAGTGGTGCAAGAATCACAAACCTGGACATCTCATCAATGGAGTAGTGTCCTCTTTACGGATGAGAATCATTTTAGTGCCACAAGGTATTCTCAATGCCAGTTGATTTGGAGAGAGGCTGGGACATGGTTGTCATCCCAGTAACATCACGGAAAGAGATCGTTACGGTGGTCCTGGAGTTCTGTTCTCGTCTAGAGGGACGTTATGCTGCATTGGCGGACAGACACTACGTTTTCGACAGAGTTTCTGTAACCGGGGATCGCTATTGTCAGGAGCTGATCCTTTCCCATGTGTATCTGTTGCGAGGTACCATTGGAACAGACTTCGTTTTTATGGAGGACATTGCACGGCCACACCTGCCTCCTGCTGTACAGAAGCTACTGGAAAGTGAAGATATCACTCCAATGGATTGGCCTCTGATTCTCCTTTGATTTAGATCCATTGGAACACGTGTGGGATGCTTTGGGAAGACGTCTTGCGGCACTATTACATCCTCCGGAGAGCACCCAATAACTGAAACAGATCCTGATTGAGAGCAGTCTTACCTCATGATTTGTTGGACAATCTGATGCTGAGTATGGAGAGATTGTGCGAAGCAACCATTGCAGTAAGGGAACGGCATATCCCATACTAAGGGACACTTGCTTGTTGTTCTTCTTCTTCTTGTGCAAACAATCATGTGTAATGATACCATGAGTTCAAACGTTACACAAAACGTTAATCAAAGGCCCCTTTGGGCGTAATCTAAAATCTGAAGGCTTCCATTTTTTATCATATTTTACTCTTTTATCTGTAAAAAGGAAAAAAATGAGTCAGTGTACTCATAAAATGTGTGCCATACATGTAAAAGTACTATTTCTGACTAGGCATTTCGAAGGTGGTGTGAGAAATTTAAGTTTCGAAATTTCAACTTCGAAGATGATTATTAAAACAACCTTGCATTAAAAATTAGTACTAACAGTTCAGGATCTATCAAACAGTATAAATATTCTGAAAATTACAGTATATGATAATCTCAAAAAAACTGAGTATAGAAGCTGCTACGATATATGCGTAGCATATATTTTGAAAGAGCCAGAATACGCTTGCTTGAGTATAACATACGATTCTCTGCTGGAAATGGCTTTAAAAGCAACAAAATGTATAAAATTATTAATGATTTATATGTTGTTTACCGAATTCTTTGTAATGTCTTTTACTTTGAGAGTGTATATCAATTAATAGTAAAACTGCATTTCGGGTAATGTATCCAAAAATTTCTAACTAATTATGCACTTCAATTTACTGCATTTGATATATAAAACCAAAAGAAAAAAAAGTCAATCAAAATACCAAATATGTGACATCTTACTTATCCGTTACCTTCAACAGCTAAATTGAATACGTGACAATTCGCACAATATACCATTACTTTGCCAAATGTGGCTATCAAACGTACGACATAAAAAGTGCAATCGAAATGAAATGGTTTGACCTACTTTTAGAGCATTAACACTGTAGGGAATTTTCCGTTAAGTTGATGGATCACCATGTCGCCAAACTCGAAGGGAGAAATTTTCCATTGGAATATTGCCAGAAAAGATATCCGCTATTTCTCTTACTTAGATTTCATAGTTTCAGAAATATTTATCACAACACTGCACACTCGAATATTTTAAAGAAGAATTTTAAACCAGAACATTCGTCTATGAGTTTCAGTAAAAGCATTAACATATAAAATGTTATTACCACGTGAGTGCACGGGTGCAAAAAAATGACGTAAATGCAGTCTCACTTCTGTGAGAGTCATTATACTTTAGATATATCATACTCGAATCATTTGTACATTAAAACTGATTTATCTTCTTCGAGTTAAATATATTTATGACACAAATTCCTAAAATAAATCAACAGAATGAATTTTTATATTCTTGTGAACGTTCACTTCCTTATGCAAAGTAAAGGAAGTATGGCAATAACGAAAAATTCCTGGCATCACATTTGAACGAAAATATCAAATTTGACCGCTATCGAATGCAATTTAACGATGCTTTTGCGTAACATCTGTGCATAAGGACATAATAAAGGACTGTTTTTCTCCAAACGAATTATAAAAAAAAATTAAATGGATTTAAAAGAGATTTTATTCACGGCGTATGTACGCACGTACGCAGGTTATATCTCTCATAACTCGAAAACAAGGAGCTCAGAACGCTGAAATTTTGTATATAGGACTGCCACAATATGTAGATGTGTTCCTCCCTTTCTATTTGCAATTCGCCTCACCAAACGTCTATATATATATCTTTTACTCGGCTCCGAGAGCTCAGTTTTTTATTCTTATATGTTAGTAGATTATGCATTTTTTTGCTTTCAAAATGGTTCAACTACGTTGTTCGTATCGTCCGATTAAAATTTTTATGACTTCAGTTAATCTGCATGCAATAGTTGTAGAATTATTATCAACAATTTTAAAGTAATTAAATGCGGCTAAGCCTAATTTTTCTTACCATAGCAGCCATATATTTTTTGCATTTGAAATAGCAGAATAGTGAAAGTCTTTCTGTACCTTCAGTGTCATTTTGCCGAGTGGGACCAAAAGGAAATTTAGTTTTGTGCATCGAAAAATCTGCCTTCTTGCCTGCTGTCCGAATTACTTGCTTTTGCACAGGAACTTGTATTTTGGTTGTAAAAGTTGTTCTTTAAATTATTTTAACTGTATTTAATATTTTACGTTTTTCTATAACTTTCAATTTTTAATGAAGCTATTTTGGGCTTTTATGCATTCTTGCCTTTCCGAGAACTGAATTCATTGGATGAGAAATATACTTCTAATGAAATTCAAGGAAGTAAGTGTGCCGTATTAGCTGCAAATACCGTCGCTATTCTGCCTCGGACAGAGGAGAATGTTTCCGAGTAATGGATGCGCAATAGGTAAGCGGTGCTGAATCGTCTGTAAATACCTGTTTCTTTTTTATTTGTTTAATTTCTTTTATACATCATTTTAGATTTATTATAGCATTTGAAGAGAACATGTGGCAAGGATTAGATAGTTCTTCATATTATATAATTTTTGCGCATTCTGAGTTATAAAAAGAATGAGATGTAACGCTGTTAAGTGAACCTAGCGCCATAGTGTCGCTATAGTAAATAAATATAGTGAATTTTAAGGAGTGCATTTGTTCTTTTTCTGGTTTATTGCCATTGTCGAAGTAGATTTATTTCAATTCAATAAGCGTATAGGAAATGCAGGAAAAAATGCTTTTGGTGAACACATCAGATTTTTATTTTACAACAAAGATACCTTCTTAGATATTATAATGAACGTCAACACAAAACAAAATAGTTGAAGTAAAGTAAGCATTTCATAAAGGTATTTTCTGTTGTTATGAACAGCTGACTCAAAAGTGGTTCATATGTCATTTTTACATTCATTTACAGTAAAACGCGCCATGCTCTAAACAAAGATACTTTTTGCACTGCTCACAAATGAGCTCAATTTTTCTGTCCTCACAATAGGCACATCATCATTTTGGTTTCCTCTTTCATTTTGATGTCTCTACTGTACAACTATTTCTGACAATTTTTGGGCAGCAATACCAGTGTTCCTTGGTATGTTTTTTGACATTGCTCTTTCTGTTATATCATCTTCTGCCAAATCAAACATGAGCTTTTTAAAAATGTTTTTTTGTTTTTGGCTTTATCGTTATCAGGTGTATTTAGTTGAAAGTTAAATATGAATTATAAGCTGCAATATTTAGTAGGGCATAAGAAACGATCGTCGACCAACGCTTCATGTGTTATGTAGTGAAATTTGAGAATTTACTCACTAAAGAATAAAATATCTTAATTGCATTTATTAGAGTTATTTAAGCGTAATTTTGTTTCTTTATTATTTGAATTTACTAGGGGTTTTATTTCGCTAAATTCTTATTCGAGAACCAATATCACATTTTTGTTAATTTCTGCTCGTAAAATAGTGACAAAAAGATATTTATATATATAAAAGAGATGGGAGAACTTAGCAATTCCACCGCCATCCTTGTTAAACGGAGTCTTGGAATGTTCGAGAACATTTGTAATTGTCTTGTCTTGCTTTGCGGGACTGAGTAAATGATCTCATTGGCTAAAAGTCGAGGGTTAATAATAGGATGCGCAGGAAGGTCAACGAGTTTGGAATTGGCTGCATCCAGTTTTGGATTTCTGGTTTATCGTACGCGCCTGCGCAAAGGTTGTTTTTTAACTGATTTGGGGAAAAATTATAATAGTCGTGTTTAAAGGGGTGCGAAATTCGGAGGTTTTGGTATGCTGGTTGTTTTGTGCTTCTGGAAAAGTTTTGTGTGAACTTGTCACTTTTTGCTTGTTTCCAGTGCGTTGATGACCTAAAAATGCCTCCTGATAAGAATTCCACTGGGCATTCTCGTCGCGACTCTTGTGCTGTAACTCCTATGCTTGAAGAACTAAGCAAGTCCAAGGACTATAGATTTTTGTCTGAAAGTTCCTAACTTTTGAAATTTTACTACGTGAGATGGATGAGGAACGGGAAAAGGGTAACAGTTAGCCAGTGTTGGGAAAGATATAGGGAAAAGCAGCACGTATAGCGGAAGACACTGTGAAAAGAGGATTAAAAAAATAAATATGCAGTAAGTTTACTTATCCGTGCCTTGCTGGTTTCTTCCAATGTATCCGGATGAGCTTCTTCTTGTTGATATAGTTGAAATACTACTTTGTCTGGATCCTATCGAGTAGATGTGGAGTTTATGGACGACTTTCCATGCTGGCGGTGTCGAGTAAATTTATTCTTCTTGTTGCATATACACTCAGTTCCTAGTTTCGACAGTTCATGACGTCCAGTGATGTTGCTGTTAATGTGTCAACGCTTTGCGGTACGGTGTGCCTGTTTTGGGCTCCCCAAAAATTTCCCTCTGTACACACAGAAACATCAAGTGAAAATGGACTTATAGGTTAATCTGAACCTTCTTTAATTATACTAAATGGCAGCGCAATGTAAACCAGTTGATAAATTTTAGCCATGTTAGGTTTTAAAGTTTAGTTTTTAAAGACCCTCTTTTCAAAACCTTCCAAGCATTTTTAGGATATAAAAGGAATTGTTTGAAAAGAAATTTCTATCCTGTTTTCTTGGCTGTATGCTAAAATATTTATTCCATATTAGTTTTAAATTTTTACCTTGAAAACTTGCTCTAAATCGAACGGAGAATAACAAGTGCGCCCAGAGTGGGATCGCTGAAACACTAGGACCAGACCAACAATTGTATATGTGTTTCACTACAGTTCTGCGGTGAGCTCATTCACAAGAGAAAGATGGACCCACATCTGCGTTTCATTTCCTGCTTTTTTAGAGGGGAGGGTATGTTTGTCTACCAAATAAGAAATTTTTGGGGTGATTTTCTGAAGGTCAGAGGTAATTTTATCAGTTATCTGTTTAGTTTCTCTCTAGAGCAGTTCTCTTTTTCTCTTTCGCTTTCGAAGCTTTGTTACCGCTGCATTTTGATAATTTTGTTTTCTAGACGTTTATTTAATTTTATTTTATAGTTTATATTTTTTAGTTGCAGATATAATAGTAGTTTACTTTCTTCTGATTTTTAATTATTTTGCAAATGGATCGGAGTGGGCTGACCATTTCTGAAGCACAGAAAGAGCTACACGAATTGCCTTCAGATTGTGAATCTGATACGGAACCCGGTATATGCGCAAAATATGCGATATTGAGTTGTGCTTTTTCAAAGTTGGTGTTATTTTCTTCGGAATCTACCACCATGAAAAAATAGACGAAAGTGTAATCATGAAATGTAAATAATGTAAATACCATATGCCCACGTTGCTTTTTTTTCTTTATGCGCATGTAATCATCATATAACCAAGAAGAGCTTTTTTGGAGGTGTAGCGTAGCAGACCCCCTGTTGTAATGTGGTAATGCTAAATGTGCTACGGTACTCAGAATCTAGTGTTTTTTAATTGTACGCAAAATCTAATACTCTATTACGCGCTACTCTGCAATGCTCGCTTCAGAACACTTTCCGAAGCTCTAGTCATTCTGTGTGCGCGGTCCGGGCACACCCACAGAATTAAAACGGTAAGTGCTAACTTTACGAAATTTCACCTGTTACTCTTCTAGGTCTGATTAGACTGGGTACCAATTTTTTGTCGAAATTCCAACTTTAAAAGGAAGCGTGCCAGAATGAGTTATGAATAGCCCTGCCGCCTAATGGAAATATTATGTTGCTCTTAATGTGTTAAGAATCGCCTTGCCGCCAATTGAGTGGAATGTCGTGTTATTGTTAATGTGTTAAGAGTCGCCCTGCTGCCCAGTGGAAAAGCCGAGTTGCTGTTAATACGTTACGAGTCGCCCTGACGTCCAATAGACTAGCGCTTCTTTACGGAAATCAGCTTCGATCACCTGAGAACTCCACTGATGATCCTGCGAGTCAGCATCTACAACCACATTCATTACCCTGCTGCAAGCTCCGGACTTCAAGCATTTACTACCCAGATAAGTACCTCCTGTATTGATTGTTTTTCTGTCTTTTTTTTTTCTTTTCTTTCATGAGTCCGCTTACTGATTAATTATTGTTGGATAGATAGAAATTTGAGAAGCTCTTTTGATATTTAATGTAACATCCTAAATTATTACCGAAAGACAAATCTGAATTAGTGTTTGATACGGCAAAATGATAATGCGTATGTAGTCGGTATGGTTGATGATCTAAAATCGTGTTTCGAATATAATATTTTTCCTCTCCCGGGATAATTAGAGTTTAGGATATTAATGGCCTTCGGTAATTATTAAATGAAATTAATTATGGTCTAAATAGTGTAATTATTTAAATGGGTACACTTATATCAATAAGATTCGTTAATGGTATGGTTCTCATGTAAAACTAAATTGTTTATCAAGATTTAACCTTAGAGAATAAATCAGAACAGTAAGCGTAGAGTTTAAGTCTGTCAATTGTTTATTTTTTTAAAATTTAATATTTATCCTCATGACTGCTATTGAGTTATTTATTTTATTGTTTAGATTTTAGCCTCGGTATGTTTTTAATTAATATTTGAGAATTTTACCTTAATTGACTGCTTGGCTATTCAAGCGGCGCGAGCCCGGAAAACTTTAAAAACACAACACAATGTTTTTATATACTCGGTTTAATTAGGGTTCTATGGCAGATTTATTTATTGCATTTCAAAATAGTAGTATTAGCACTTAACGTAAGTGCCTGCAGACTTTAGGTTACCCTCACGTTCTCAGTATCAGGTGTTTAACCCCTTTGGGCACCTTGATCAGTTCTATTTAACATTTTTGGTGCCAGTGAGAGTTCTATAAAACACATGTTTCGAGTAACATTACAAAATGCCACTATCTCTTCGACATAGTCAACACCGACTTTTGTTTCATTATAAAAATTATGATTTCAGGTTTCGTCTTGTCATCCATATTTCGACAATTTTGTCATCATGATACGTGGATGACAAGGGGATCACTCTTTTACTTCGGTCACATGAAACTAAAGTCACATCATATCATCTTGGGATCCGAACAAACTCCTCAAGCAAAGGTCGAGTGCTATGGCCAAATCCTCAGGATTATCGAGATTTCAATTTTCGTGAAGTCTCGAAAACAGAAATTGAGTACCACACAGTTGTCTAAATTCAAAATTTAGAAAAATAAAATAAAATGAATTTTTGAATAAACTTATGTACGTGGAAGTGTTGGGTCTCATAGACCGAAGACGATTAATACGATGAAATACCTTCTTCCTGAAAGAACCTGCTATGTTGGCCATGCACGTGTTAAATGATATACTGAAGATAGAAAGGCAGATGGAACATCATCAGTACAGATGCTGACATCTGTCTGAAATAACAGTAAACTTATTTGCCTCGGTCTCGCAGACCCACAATTGGTGCATTGGCCACTTAAAATTAAATGCGTTGTTGTTGAAATTAAATTGATATTTTTATAAATACAAGTGTAACTAAAAGTAATATAAATTTAAGGGAATGAAATAAATAAATAAAAAAAAATGAAAGGTTTCAGATTTTAAATTACGTAGAAAAGGGCGTTTATTTAACATTTTGTGTGTTACCTTTATTTATTAAATATCATGTTCTTCGCACTTAAACCATAAAATTCAGTTCAACAGCAATATCGCAAAATAATTTTAAAATGAGCGTATCTTTAGAATTTCCGATGCACAGTTCCGCGCGCTGGAGATAAAAATGTTTTTTTCTGCACAACGTTATCCTTGCTCGCTTTGAAATCCTTAAGATCGTTAACCAAAAATTCGTTAAAGTTTTACAAAATATAAAATCGATAATAAAACAAATTCCAAATTTTATATTTGGGCTTCCAGATGCCTCTCTTCGCAGTAGGATTACGTCATTCAAAATTGGATGGCCCTAGGTACCGTTGTTTTATCACAATGCGAGAAACATACATACATTTATGCAGATTCTTCGTTATTTAATTTCGTCAAATATAATACAGGGCGATAATATTTGGTGGCAACAATTTGAAAAGTGAAGCAAGGCTCTTAGTGAATCGATGCAAAATGCACAAACGGAATTAATAGTCCTTCTGGGCAAGTTGCCCCTTTTGGACTAAAAATATTTAAGCAAATGCAATGCAAAAAATTAGTAAAATGAATATTTTGTTATACTTCGGATTAAAGTAACGAGAGAACCATAAATCACTTTAAAGCTCATTCTTCTTAGGAAACGCAATTAATTTTAAGATATTTATGCATAGAATTTGCTTTTAAAATAATAAATACTATTAAATTATTATGCGATACGTTGTTGGATAAACTTTCATTCTCTCTGTTGAAACTAAACATAAAGCTTATAAGATTAATATGATATCGCATTTTTAATGGTAAACAATGCATGCATTCGACTTTAGTACTTTATTGATTCTCACCTTTACTTTTTTTGCCTGATATTCCTTCTATGTTTATGAAGCACTGCTTGTTAATCAGCTATTAAAATAAATGCTGTTGTTATTCAGTCAGAAGCTTGCAGCTTAAAAGTGTCTTCAGATTAGATGCATATAATTAATTCGGCATTAAATGCATCCATTTGCAGATGCTATCTTTACACAAGTCGCAATTATTTAGTTAGAAATCCTAATTAATTTACAGCATACCTTATAGAGTAGCCTAAACTCTAGTGTGAAACAATCAAGACCCGAAGATTTATATAATTTGCTGTTAAAAAAGTCTGAAAGGTTTCCGATTTTATATTACGTCGAACGTGGCGTTTTCTTTTATTTGCCTATATATATATATATTGTTACGAATTTCACATTTATTTGGCTATTTATTTAGAATTGTAATTAAAATTCCTTTTTATTTCCCCGTGCAACGCAGATGATTTTTGAAGAGAAAGCTGCGTCGAAAAAAAGCGTGTGCATTTAATATTTAATAAATAAATATCTCGTAATTACTGTTGCCATCCAAAAACCTCTAGAAAAATCGAGATTGTTCCAGTGATAATTAAAAAGCTTATAAAAGCTGAATTGTTCTTTAGAAATTTCGGTACACGCTCTCACGCGCTGGAGATAAAAATGTTTTTCTGTACAACGTTGGTATTGCTGGCTTTGAAATCTTTGAGTTTGTTAATGAAAAATTCGTTGAAGGTTTAGAGAATATTGTTACGAATTTCACATTTATTTGGCAATTTATTTAGAACTGTAATTAAAATTCCTTTTTATTTTCCCGTGCAACGCACGCAGACGATTTTTGAAGAGAAAGCTACGTCAAAAAAAATAAATAAATAATAATAATAACATGCATACATTTATGCAGATTTTTCATTTTTTAAACTTTAATGCAGAGCGATAACATTTAGTGGCAAGAATTTGAAAAGTGAATCGGGCATTCAGAGTGAATCAACGCAAAATCGCAAAACGAAAGTAATAGTCCTTCGGGACTAAATCCCTTTGGACTAATAAAAGAACGTTAAATGCTTATTAAATAAACATCTCGTAAGTATGCTGCCATCCAAAAAAATCTAGAAAAACTGAGTATGTTCTATTGATAATTAAAAAGCTTATAAAATCCGAATTGAAACACCTCATCTCAGTTGTTGTTGCTGTTGTAGATGTAGCTGTTTGTTTACTTAATGCTGTTATTGATTGTAGCGATTTCGCTGTGAGATAGAATTATTTTATCTGTTTTGAACTGAGTTTTTGCCAAACGTTTGAGATATTGTGATATTGTGCGAATATCTGTGACGAAATATTTAAGCATTTTAATTTCTTTTTTTGGGAAAGAATAAATTTTTGTTAATTATTTACGACTTCTGCATTCAATATATAACGAACCCGTACGCACGTAACAATCTATGGTGCCAGAAGTGGGATTGAAAACCTTTAACTAAAGCAATGGAAGCACAAATAAGGCAGTTTATGGCAGCATTTGCTGCATTTAAAGAAGAAATTAAAGTAGGTCAAGTATCCGTTAAAGAAAAGAGGGAAGCTTGTCAAGAGGAGATGAAACTGGTCAAGCATCTGTTAAAGATGAAATGAAAGCTGTTAAAGAAGAGAATTCTTGTATAATCGAAAACAAATACGAAGCTATGGAAGGCAGAATTGATGCTGTTGAAAATAAAGTTGAGCACATCGAAAAAAGAGTTTCTTCTGTAAAGAACAAATGGAAGAAAGAGTTGATTCTGTAAAAGAACAAATAGAGAGAAACGTTTCTGCCGTGGAGCAACGCATCGAAGGAAGGGTCTCTGTCGTCCAACACCAAATCGAACAACAAATTGATGACAAGGTTTCTGCAGTAGCCAAAGGAGTTGACAATTTAAGGAAATTCGTAGCGACGGGAGGGAGCAATATTGATGGTTTTAAATTCGTACCAATGCCTGCTCATACCTCATTGAAGCTATCAACATATGATGGGAAGACATCCTGGCAAGTGTATAAGACACAATTTTGTATAGTTGCGGAGGCTAATGGATGGGATTCCCAAGCTAAGGCCTGTCACCTTGCCGCTTCTCTGAGAGCAGACGCAGCGGATATCCTTCAGACTCTTCCCGAAAACAAAAGGCTAGATTTCGAAGCTCTGTCAGGCGCATTTGAGCTGCGTTTTGGAGAGAAGTGTTTAAAAGATTATAGCAGACTTCAATTAAAATCCCATCAACAGAAGCCTACAGAAATACTCCAGAAGCTCGCCACGGATGTTGAAAGGCTGTCCCACCTCGTCTTTTCGAAATGCCCGTCAGAAACATGGGAAATCCTGTCCCTGAAATACTTCATCCTGAAATACAGAAAGCACTGCGAATGGTTGATGTGAGAACTTAAAAAAAGTGCTCTGGTATACGCCATGAAAATCGAGGCAGCACAGCAAGCCACTCGTAGAGACCGCCACCCAATCAGAGCTGCTCACATACAAGAAGCAGTGGATCCAATGACTTCTCGCCTAGACGGTTTAACCAGAAGGATGAATGCTTTGACACGAAATACCGGTGACAAGAAACCGTTCGTAAAGTGCTGGAACTGCGGTGCTGAAGGGCACATTCGAAGAAACTGCAGAACACCCCAGAGCACGGATCTTAAGACCGTGCCTATCAAGAAGAAGGGAAACTAATTCGTGGTCATCTCGCGGGGCGGAGGTTGCCAGATAATGAAAAGCTCCAGTTTAAAGCGCTTCAGACGTCTGCAGTGAGTGGCGGCAATAACGGAATTTTCATCATGGAACAAATGAATGGAATTCCTTGTAACATGACGATCGACACGGGATCCAATGTTACCATCATTCGAAAAGATTTGGCTCAACAACTCGAAGGTAAACTTACCTGGACGCCGCCCTGCGTTACCCTCCAGATAGTCCGAGAAGTACGATATAGAGGGGAAATTAAACATTAACATCACGTTTGGAAGTGCCGCTTACCATCACACGGCATATGTAGCAGAAATTACAGATCCTTGCATACTCGGATTGGACTTTTTAAGGAAATACAATTTTTCCTTGGACTTTAAAAATAACGAACTGCATTCTGCCTCTGAGGACATAACTTTATTCGGGATAAATGATGAAGGAGTGAAATCTATCCACAAAACCAAAGCTGAAGACGATATCACAATACCGGCAAGAACAGAAAATTTACTTCCTGGATCCATAGCCGAAAAGAGAAATTTCCGCTACGGCATCATGGAATATCGAAAGAATTGTAATAGTAAAGGAGTATTAATAGCCTCAGCACTCGTCGACCTATCGGGGACCGTTATCCCGGTGAGAGTTGCCAATGTAACTGATAAGGCGAGAGTTATTAAGAAAGGTGAAGTGGTTGCAGAATGTACTCCAGTAACCAGCTTTGAAAGAATAAGTAACATCTCAAAAGCCGTATCTTCAGACAACATTATATCGGAGTTATTGCAGAATGCGCAATTAAACGATGAAGAAGAGATTGCTGCCGAGCGTGTCATTAAAGATCTTCAAGATGTTTTATCCCGCTCGTCTTCTGACGTGGGTCGAACCAGTTTGACTCAACATAGAATCGATACTGGTGATCCTCCACCAATCAAGCAACATCCAAGACGTCTGCCGATTTCGAAACAGGAAGACGATTTTAAGGACATGAGAGAAAGCAATGTCATCGAGCCTTCAGCAAGTCCCTGGGCATCTCTCATCGTCCTGGTGAAAATTAAGACGGGTGAACTAGATTTTGCGTTGACTATCGCCGGTTGAACGAGGTAACGAAGAAAAACAGTTACCCTCTTCCTAGAATTGATGACATTCTGGATACTCTTTCTGGAAGCAAATGGTTCTCGACACTTGATTTAAAGAATGGATATTGGCAGGTAGAAATACATCCTGATGACCGAGAAAAGACGGCATTTACTACAGGACAAGGACTTTGGCAGTTTAAGGTGATGCCGTTTGGACTATGTAATGCGCCGAATAAATTCAGACGTCTAATGGAGACTGTTTTAAAAGGTCTTTCATGCGAAGCCTATCTAATATACCTGGTTGACATCATCATCGTCGGGGAGAGTTTTGAAGAACATTTAGAAAATCTTAGAAAGGTGCTTCAGAAACTGAAAGAAGCCAATCTCAAGTTGAGCCAATCTCAAATCGATTTGTGCATTCAATATATAACAAACCCGCACGCACGTAACAATATATATATATATACTCGTCTCGAGATCATTTTGGCTAAAACTTCTTTGGGCTAAAAGGATTTAAATTTTGGCTAAATTTTGGAATTTGGGCTAAAAGCATAGACAGTCTCGTGCGCTAGAGATAAAAATATTTTATCTCGCACAATATGTTGCCAGTGCGCGCTTTCGTATTGTTGAAGTTCTTAATCAAAAATTCGTTAAAGTTTAAAGCATATGAAATAGATCATAAAATAATTCGAAATTCAAGATTCGGGATTCCATTTTCCCATATTAGGGTGGAGGACAACGATTCAAAATTTGATGGCTCTAAGTATCCTTAATATTTTACAATGCGAGAAATACACATTTATGCAGATTTTTCATTATTTAATTTCATTGAATATGACATAGGGCAATAACATTTGGCTGCATGAGTTTAAAAAGTGATGGATCCGTTTACGGTGATTCGATGCAAAATGCTGTTTCGAGACTAATAACCTTTCTTGGGTAAGGCCTCTTTGGGTTTAAAAAAAACGAAAAGTAAGAATACAAAACTTTTCAAAATCTTTTGGAACATTACTGCAATAATAAAGACTTAACCGCATCTTAACATCGCATGCAGATAACTGTAATTAATGCTTTAAATAAAGTACGTAAAACATCCAGTGAAGCAAAAGACGTCTAATATGTCACGAAACAAAAGGCTGCAAATATTTTATTTCCGTAATCAATATATTCCGAGAGAATTAATAGGAATGATGTTTTTATAAATTTCGAGATTCAAGCGTGTCGTTATTTATTAAATTTCTTTAAATGAACATTTTATATTAGAATTGCAGAATAAAGTAACAGCAAATCAGGTAATATTTCGAGAAATTTTAAGATATTTATAAGCACAAAACTACTTTTAAAAGATACTTTGCACTGTCAGACGCTCGAGCGGACGCTTACAAAATTATTAGTCTTTTAAAATATACATTAGTTGAAAATGAACCGGAAATACGATTATGACGATGTAAATAAATTTGCGCGGAAAGAATGCTAAATAAATAAAGTAATTCAATAAAAGTGCTAAAATAAATATACATTTCATTACGGAGTGCAGTTTCCTGAAAACAGTCCAGCTTTATCAAAGTACTGTCTTTACTGCTGACGCTTCACTTGCAGTGAATGTTATAACACTTCGTACGGAAGCCGTATTCTTTGATTTAAAAATGTGATTCGGTTTCGGAATAATTTCTCCCATGTCTCGGAAAAAAGCAACAGAATGCAAGCTACTCCATCCACAAATTTTTAATGAGACGTTTTTCGGAAGCTTTCAAGAAATACAAATTAAGGTATGAATTACAGCGGATAAAAACTTTAGTCACCAAAATTACACTGCTGGTCACCTTAAATGCAACACCCTGAAGAAAGCATGCAAATAACATGAAATTTACAACATACATTAGCGGAGGTGAGATATGCAAATGGTTGGAATTTCAGCGCAGACGCACATGACGCGCGCCTTTGGCGCCAATTCAAAGCGCTATTTAAGGCTTGGAGTTTTCGACGATTTCGAATTATAGACTTCTGGAATTTTCGACGATTTTGTTTTTTTTCTTGTGGTTTCTTCAAATACACGATCAATTATGCCTCGTAAAAAACAGCGATTGTCGTTTGATCAAGTATCCGAAGGGTAGTGGCCTACCGAGCGTGTGGATTATCTTTCAGGGAAATCGGTAATCGTGTTGGACGAAACCAAACAACTGTAATGCGGATATGTGACCGTTTGATGCAGAAGGGTAGGACAGAATGACGTATTCGATCGCATCCACCTCAGTGCACCACTTCACGCGATGACAGTAACATTGTGCGCATGGATGTGACGGATCGCTCAGTCACATCACGAACCATAACACAGCACATTCAGTCTGTAACGCATGTAATTTGAGTGTCTGCGCGTACCATTCGACACCGTTTACAGCAGTGTGGTCTGTCCGCAAGACGTCCATTGCTTCGTCTGCCCTTGACGCAGAACCACAGACGTCTCCGCCGCCAATATTGCGATGAAAGAAGGATGTGGACGGGAGAAGGGAATGAAATTGTCTTTACTGACGAGTCACGCTTCTGTCTGCAATACCACGATGGTCGGATTCGAGTTTGGAGACACCGTGGAGAGAGGTTGCTGAACAGGTGCGTTATGCACCGCCACACTGGTCCTGCACGAGGTATTATGGTATGGGGCGGTATTGGATATCACTCTCGCACTCCTCTATTACGCATTGCCAATACTTTAACCAGCCAGCGCTACATCTCCGAGGTGTTGGAGCCAGTTGTCCTTCCTTACCTTCAGGACTTGCCCACAGCCATATTTTAACAGGATAATGCGCGACCAAACGTGGCACTCATTGTCCAAGGGTTCTTCGTCAATCGCCAGATTGAATTGCCTTCCTGGCCGGCTCGCTCTCCGGATCTTTCGCCGATAGGAAAGATGTGGTCCATGGTTGCTGAACGATTAACTCAGATTACATCCCAAGCAGCTACACCAGATCAACTTTGGCAACGCGTGGTAGCTGCTTGGTCTGCTGTACCCCAAGAACACATCCAAAGTCTCTTTGAATCAACACCGAGGCGTGTGGCAGAAGGGTAGGACTCAATCGCCAGATTGAATTGCTTCCCTGGTCGGCTCGGTCTCCGAATCTTTCGCCGATAGAAAACATGTGGTCCATGGTTGCTGAACGATTAACTCAGATTACATCCCAAGCAGCTACACCAGATCAACTTTGGCAAAGTGTGAAAGCTACTTGGTTTGCTGTACCCCAAGAACACATCCAAAGTCTCTTTGAATCAATGCCGAGGCGTGTGGCAGCAATGGCCAACAACGGCGGTTATTCTGGCTACTGATTCTGGAAAGAACCGAACTTCACAGAAGTCTATAAATTTAATCATTTGATACTTGGTCAACATGTTATCTACTAAATAAATTTTGTTGTGACATCTCTTGTCTTTCTTGGTGTTGCAATTTGGGTGGCTAGCAGTGTATAAGTTTTAATCTCATTAGAACACCGGTCATCAAAATTAAAGGATATAATGAGAGAAATAAAAACTCAACTGATACATAATAAAAAATTGCTAAATAAATTTGTACAAAAGCATTAGTTAACATAAATTACGATGTTTGGTATTTGATTATTCCGAAAGTTATGAGATTAAAACCAAATTAATGGAAAATCGAAAATGATGGAAAAATTAAGTCACTTCTCGTGGAAAAAAACTCTTATGGACAGATGCATACCTCACATATTGATTTCATAGAATTTACCAAAATGCTGATCGAGTCTTGTGGAATTGCACGACACTCTCCTAAAAGTGGACTTTTCAGCTCCTGGAGTACCTGGGGAGGAATTCGGGGACCTAGGGCATACCTAAGGCAAAACGTACACCCTCTGATGCAGATGTTGCTCTTGATCCTCTTGGAAAGGCTGTCTGTCAACTTATCTAATGCTTAAAATATGGGCCTAAATTCTTGATATGATACTTCGAGGAATATGAAAATTTTGGGCAACCTCTATTTGTTTTTGACCTCCCTCAGTTCTACCAATTGTTGGTGTTGTTGTCGTGTCGATTAACACATGGAACAATGTTTTTCAGAGCATACTCCGAAGAGAGCTTGCGCTTCTATTTTCCGCCCTCAGTTTTGAGGGAGAATACCGTAGGGTGATCCCAGGGTCTCCCATTCCTCTCCTCTCCCACCAATCCACACGACAGGACTTTCGGCTCTCCGCATATTTAGAGCCATGCCGCACCGACTCTCTACGTTTACAAACATCCATATCTTCTTCGGGATTCGAACCAGGACGCTTCGGTACAATAGTAGGCTCCAGTAACCACTATACCATCTGGGAATTAATTCTACCAATTATTCGCCACATTTGACCTTCAGTTAAATGATGCCGTTGAGCTATAACTACTAAATACTGATCACTCTCAGGAACCACATTCGCTTTAAACAACACTACAGACCGGAATTTTAACAAGCGCCCATTATGCAACACAACACCAATCACCTAATTTGTTTGTATATATCCGGCGCTAACTTATGCGCGAAATTGTTATTTTGTGTTCCGTTGTATTTACTTAACATAACTAATCACTCTGTTGAAACTGATTCCTACATTAACTTAGTGAGTATATTTTTCCTCATTATTCTTTAATTTTAAATGTTACAAAATGATACATTTTACAATAGTAATCATACAAACAATAGCAATTAGCAGTAGTAGTATTAGTAGTAATTTTGGTAAACGTTTCGTTTTAAATCAATTATATATTAGTATATTTTTCCTCATTATTCTTTAATTTTGAATATTACAGAATGATACATATTACAGTAGTAATCATAAAAACAGTAACAATTTTCAGTAGCAAAATTAGTAGTAATTGTAGTTTAAATCAATTATATATTAGTATATTTTTCCTCATTATTCTTTAATTTTGAATATTACAGAATGAAATATATTACAGTAGTAATCATAAAAACAGTAACAACTATCATTAGCGGTATCAGTAGTAATTGTGCTAATAGTATCGTTTTAAATCAATTATATATTGGTATATTTTTCCTCATTATTCTTTAATTTTAAATATTACAGAATGATACAAATTACAGTAGTAATCATTAAACAGTAACAATTACTGTAGCAGTAAGAGTAGTAATTATGATAATAGTTTTTTTAAAACCAATTAACAGATACAAAAGCGAAATTTAATCACGCATTTATTAAATTCCTTTCGAATACGTTTTTTTAACAAAGCCTATAAGTTTTAAAATTTCAGGATCACTCAACGTAACTGATAAGTTAAACAAAAAAATTTTTTAAAATATAGGTATGGCAATTAACTCTGGGGATAATAATCACAACTTTCTCTTTTTTCTGAATCAAATTATTGCTCACACAATTTTGCTCCTAAATCTAGATTTCATAGAAATTTCTCAAATTTTCTTCGAAAAGCATTCTAGCAAATGACTTAAATTTACTTAATTCCTGTTGGAGGTACATAAAAGAATTCTCCCAGCACTATATCTATTCTCGATCAAATATTTCCCTTCCGTTGAAGGCGTTATAATTTCTGCATCATTTAGGAGCCAGGACAACAACACGTTGTAAAAGGGTGTGCTCATTTCGATCAAATTGTCGCCAACATTTGTATTGTATTCATTTGTATTCATTTTAAAGTTGAATTTATTTATTTAATTAAGCTTTTAATGAGGAAATAATTACAAAAGAGTCTAAAAGAAATATTTTCTTCTGAAAATATTTCCGTTTTGTGTTCCGTTTCTTAGCTTTTGCAAGATGTTAAATAACACAGAAGGTAGAGCCATTCGTATAGTTTATTGCTGCTACAACGAATAAAGAGAGTGGAAAACATGGTTTACTAAAGTTAAAAACGGTTATGGAAATTTAAAATAACAATTATACATCATAATATGTACAGTTTCTATATTTAAATTTTCAGAATATTTAAGCGTAATCGATTGTCTGTCAGGCGCTGAGATTTTTGACTCGGATTTTTAAATAGAATATATTTGGGAATGATAAATATACATGCTACATTATATCATAAACTAAGCAAAAAAGGTTGAAAAGAATATATATAGAGATATATAGAGAACATATATATAGATAGATAACACCAAGTCACCAAAGAATTTTACAGCGTGATTTTCTTGAGCATTCGGCAAAATATGCATCAGAAATCATCTTGGTACGACACCCCAATGAAAAGCGTTTCAGACTTTCTGAAAGTAAGTGTCTCTGATGGGTACTCTGAGAAAGTGGCTTTAGCTTCCGAAAGTAGTATTCACAATATAGCCATGATCATGGTAGCTTCAGAGAAGAAATTTATCCTGTCACATGTTTACGTTACTCTTTCAAACGCCGAGTTTCATTGAAACTGTGGCATTCACATTTATTTCTGTGAAAGCGACAGCTTTGGAGATGGTAACATTGGTCTCAGTACTATACTAATATGTGCTACGCATATGATTCGCATTTAAAAAAAAAAAACTGTTACATTTGTATTTTTGAAGAGTGAAACGTATGATAAAAATTGATTCTTTTAACAATGAGAAATAAAACTACTCTTCATGTGTATCAGACCATCAACATATAATATAATTATAGTTACTTACATATAATAACATTATAGTTACTTACATATAATATCAGTATAGTTACTTACATATATCATTATAGTTACTTACAATACTTAGTACTTAAATTACTTGATTAATTTTGCAGTGAATTTATTATCTACTTTTACTGAATTCTTATATCATGTGTATGGTTACATAGATTTCTAAATTGCACAATAGTATCTTAATATATAGTACTCAATTACTTTAACGTCTATAAGTTTATTATATTTTAATTTTTTGCTCCTCCCACAAAACTCTTTTAATCAGTAAATAATACTGTATTTTTTTCAAAACTACTTTCAGCCTAGTCATATACAGATATAAATTTAAATGATTTTATAAATAAATTTTAAAACACACAAAATTAAATTGAACTAAAAGAATTTTCAGTTTGGACAACTTCGTTGTTTGGAGCAATTTATAAAAAAACAAACAAAAATATATTATCACTAAATAGTAAAAATAACATAAAAGAACCTCAAAATCTTCAAAAAACGCTGCTTTCGGATTTTTGCATTTTCAAGTTCTCTACACTTTTACCTTTCTAAAAATACCATAGATTCTCTATAAAAATTAGAACTGTAAAAACTCGAGTTTACTTAACATCAAATGCTTTGATAAATGAGGATTTTAACTTGAAAATGCGTTTTTCTCCAAGTGTGATTTTTTTTTAGGTCGATGCACCTTTCCTCAGGAACTACTGCTCACAGGTATGTAAAATTCTTGTGTCTCATTTAGTATGTTTCCTAATGCTTATTGAAATGAGCTTTTTGTGATAAACTAAGGAAAAAATATTCACAATTTTTTTTTGTTAAGAAAGTGCTAAATTTTACTATGTATAATACAATATTCTATAAATTACTTAAAACCTCAAATTGTGTCAAAAGTTCATCTCGGTATAATCAGATAGGTGTACTTTAATTACACAAAAATTTGAAACGTGTGTCAACAGCAGATCGAATTAACATTGTCGCTATATGTGTTCTGACTCCACTTAAATAGAAATAAATCTTCATATCATTAAAATATTATTGAATTGTGAAATCTTTGAGAATATTTTTTTTTACCTCGGCTGGTGTTTCAAAGCCAAAACACTATCAAAAACACAAATATAAATGCCAGTTAAAAATTTAAATAAACGGAGTTAATGAGCTGAAAATCATTAAATTTCATTTGAGCAATTTTGGAGGTAGAAAGGTTTTCAGTTCTGGTTCATTGGTTCAAGCAGTGGGATTTGCTATTAATAAAATAAATCATTAGCACTTGTCTACTTTTCATCTTTTATAAATCTGCTTACGACATCTTTATGATTCCATTTAATTTTTTTCTGTACATAATACATTTCCCTTGTATGAAAACGTTTCATGCTCATTTTTCCCTTCTCATCCGTAATCGAGAAATTTTCTATTAGCTTTCATCAGGAGCATTTGCATTTATTTTCCGAAAATAGCAGTTTTGGGCTGATTTTTCTTTCTTCAAGATTACTGCAAATATTTCTGTAGAAATGTAAGAAGACTATGTAAGAAGATTAATGTAATAAGAAATGTAAGAAGATTAATGTAATGAGAAATGTAAGAAGATTAATGTAATAAGAAATGTAAGAAGATTTCGTAAGAAACTTACTGTATGCGATTTTTTAATTGATTCTAAGTAATAAACTTCTATTTCACTCTCTGAATGCTTTACAATTACTTTTTTGTGGCTATTGTTTAGATTTCTGATCTTAAATCTCGAATATGGCTATTTGAAATAACATATGGACTTAATTTTTGCAGGCTTTTCCCAGTTCGTAAAACTTCTCCTTTGATTACCCTCAAAAGCACGTATTATTTCTAACAGTTCAATTATAAAAACAATTTTGCATCTAAGCCTATTTGCTACACGTGCCTTCGTGGTGTAATTAAGTAACATGTTCGACTAGCAAATGACAGATCCGCTGTTTGAATGCCGGCCAGGGCCTTGCGCATTTTTTACGTTTCCTTCATTGATAAACCTATTCTCTCTACACATTTTGAAATCTAATTTTCACGAACTCTGACCAGGAAAGAAAAATGAAGCTAGGTTATGTACTGCGAGATTTACGTCATGTTTTTGCTTATGATGTTGAATACTTTCTTTGTTACCTGGTGGTTGTTCCAATATTTATTTATTTTACGTTAATCAGGAAAAGTTATTAGAATACTTACAAGCATAGACTGAGCTAAGGAGGAGAAAACAAGTAGAAGCAATGAAAAAAAGTAGCAACAGTAAAGGAATGTTAACCGAAGTTTCACTGCCCCAAAAATAAACGAAAGGAATGCAGAAATAAAAACAAAACAAAAAATCCCTGTATTGTTTATTCAGAAATATGGAAAAGTTCCAACCGCCTTTGTGTCTGCAACTGAAACTGGGAAACCGTCCAAATGTCAATAAGATTCCAATATAAATTTCATAATATTTCGTCATATATTTATACTGAATTTCAATAGTGAGGGGAGAACACATTTTCTTATCTTTCTCAAATGTATAAATGCATTTTCATAGCGACAGATTCATAACTGAATTTTACAGATAAATTTTCATATTTTATACTTCACTAATATTCCTTTAGAACAGCTTGCCTCTGAAAATATATTTTTCCCAGTGTGGCAAACTATCATCTTAAGGCCAAATAGTATCTCAATTTTTTAATGCGAAGCTCTACTTTTGCTTACGATTTACGTAAAAAAAAGTCAGAACACTTTGTAGAGACATTATAGGTTATTTCGAAGCACCAGATGAGAAAAATGAGCAATGCCCTCGCCGGACGGAGCTCTCGAATGTGATCCGAGTGGGCTTGACCATTACACCGCGAATGCGTGCCATTACACCACACATGCGTCCCTCTTTAAAGGGCGAATGCGTATTAGGGGACGCAATCACCGAATCCTTGAGGTGGAGAATCATCACCCACCACCTTTTTTGTTCGGGCCCCACTATAGAGACGTTATGATGTTTTGGAAGCAGAAGACGTGAAAAATGAGCAGTGTCCTCGCCGAGACTCGAACCACGGACCTCTTGAATACGCTTCAAGCGTGCTGACCTCTACACCAGGAAGGTGTTGGAGTTATTTTTCTACTTTAAAGTTTTCAATGTTCATTACACATGAAGGTCAAGAATAAGAAAAACCAACTTTAAATCATATCACTATAATAATTACTGCAAGCGTGTAAAATTGGGTGACAAACAAGATTAAACAACATTCAGTCGGTTAAACCAGTGTATTCTAATAGTACCATAGATATTACAAGAAAATACTCCAACAGTATTAGTACATTATGCGTTGTTACCAGCCTAAACCCGTTCATGTTTAAAATTAGTTTTTTTGGGTCCAGTGTTCTAAATTATAAGTGAAAACATACAAGTTAAGTTAAATTAAATTTTCATTTATTAGAGGTTAACAAAACTAGCAACAATATAACAATATATGGTGATGGTGGCGGTTACAAGAGTCGAAGTGAGAAAACATTTTTTACATACCCTCTTTGACAATCACAATTACTTGTACAGAATTTTTTTCGGTCATTACATAGGACATTACATAAGAGGGTGGGTGAATACAAAATTGTCAGCCATGAAAGTATCTGTGGGATGAGAAAAAAACAAGTTAGTAATCGATTAATTTAGAGCTGTCCGCCCCTTTTCTATCTCGGCTCCTTCCTTCCTGCGTCGACGACAATCGGTGGTTCTCTCTCGGTAAGTTACGCCATCCTTCCAAATACCGTAGACAGAGTACTCGAGACCGAGCTACTCTTTTTTCATCTGGCGCAAAACTTCAGGAGTCTCTCCCGTAGATCGCTGCAGACTCTTTTTATTCTCCTCGCCAGCCCCTCGTTTGGCGATCCGAGACAATCCAAATCCCGCCAGGTGCGTGGCAACCCTAGGAGCGGAATCTAAGCAGAAAGGTGAAGGCAAGAGGGTTGGTTAGACGGAAGTTGGCGAATAATTGCTGATTTTCATAAGTTACAAGCGACCCACCAGGGTCATCAACCCGGCATAGCAAGAGCTATCCTCGCTGGTGAACGCCTGTCAGAATGCGAATCACCCAGACCCCTCAACCTTGGCGTGGCGTAGCTGCATACAAAACATGCTAATTGAGCAGGGTGCAGATTCGCACTTGGCGAAAGATATTTTTCAGACCACTCTCTGGCAGAGATAGATTCGGAGAATTTTTCTCCAAGTAAACTTCATAACAAAGACGTAAGTCTTGATTCCCAAATGCGACGTAAAAGTTTTTTAGAAAAGAATGAAGGGTTTGTTTTTAAATACCAAATTAATAAATAACCTAAGAAAATTTCTTCAATTGAAATATAATAATTACATAGAAAAAAATTTTTATGTTTTCTACAACACCAAAAACGACCTTACCACCAGAGTCAGAAATATGGATTCCACCTTTACCAGAAAGAGGGGTACGTTAACAAAACCAAATAAACTTTAAACACCAACTTGTGTAAGGCAAATAACTTTAAAAAGGTTTTTTTAAAAAAATTGACCTTAAGGGTCAACTTAACCAGAAATTAAACATTAAGCAAACAAGTTAAGATTAAGTGTTAACTAAACAAAAAAAAATTAAATGGTTAACCAAACGACCTTAAGGAAAAAGAGAAAAAAAATAATTACTCAAGCAACTTAAATTCAGAGTTAACCAAAACTGCCAAAAAATTAAATGAAAACAATTACTTTTCAACAAGGCAAAAAAAATTAAGATCAACTAAAAAATAAAAAACAAATTAATAACTTTTAAGTCTGATAACAGAGTTAAGATAAATCATTATAATTAAGATATTTTAATTCAGGAACTGAAGTATAGCTAAGTATGTATTACATAACAAAGGCATGCCGAGAAGGCGAGAGAAATACCTTATGTACTCCTCCTTCTAAAGGGCGACTGCTGTTTGGGGGAACCGATCACCAAACCCCGGCGGTTGAGAATCATCATCCACCACCGTGTTTAGTTCGGGCGCCACTTGTAGAGACATATTAGGTTATTTCGATGCAGGTGGGAAGAAAAATGAGCAATGCCCTCACCGGGACTCGAACCACCTCTCGAATACGCGTCGAGGGTGCTGACCTCTACACAACGAAGGCATTCCAAGAAGGCGGGAGAAAATGCCTTATAACTTAAAATAATAATTAATAAAAAAAGAGTCGTATTCAGTAATACTGAAACACAGCAGAGAACTCTGGTACTTATTTGTGCACTGGTCAATTTAACGTACTTCGCCAAGGCAGAGAGCTTACTCTAATGTTACATAGAAAACAGTCATAAGTAGATATGATTCAAGAAAAAAATAAAAAAAAATAATATGTATGTTTGCTTATTTTTTAATCGCGTAAAGATTTATTTATTTTAATTAATGAATTATTTTATGTAACGCAGCTTCGTTGTCACTTCTTCCTTTCTGCTTTTCTGCCAGAATACTAATTTTAGCTCACGCGTATTTAAATGGGTTCGTAATAAAAGGGCGTTTTGCACCCTACTTACATTTATGTCTTTTATCTAGATATAGCGATAATTCGCTTAAAGTCTACGCATAGTCTTGACTTAGTGGATGCTAGCCAAGACAGTGAGACTCAACATTCGTAAATTAAAAAAAAAATCTAAAATATTACTAAGAGGTTACTCATTTTAGTAACCCCTTTAACTGACCATGTTAAATTGGCCATTTTCTATGTACTCTGGGGTTAAAAAAAAAAAAAAAGAAAAAGAAAAAACTAGACATCTATATTTCCCGTTCTACTGGGCCAATTTACGAAATTCAACTTGCGTCTTTCATGTCTCGAAACCGCCACTTAGGATATGTATTAGATTTATATATAGCATTATCCTAATATAGGTATTTTGGCACAAAATCCGGCTTTTTCTGAAATGACAAGCCAACGTTTTTTCTGTTTCGAGTCTACGACTCAAATTATGCCAAACTGCTAAGTTTTGTAAAAATCGCACGAGTAGTTAGTTCTTAAAAAAATTAGCTCTCGAAATTTTACCTTCTCATTGTTAATTGAATTTGGTATCTATTTATTAACACCTCTTTTATTAAACTTATTTGATTCTTCCTTTCATATTTCGAAATTTAGGTTCATTCCAAATAAAATTAGCCGATTTTCTATGTTTTATTTTCAAAAGTTGCATTTTTAAATAACTTTTTATAAATTTTTCGAAACGTATTTTGAATTATAACCTATAAAATTTTGGAAATCATTTCTAGGCATACCTGCAAAAAATTAGAATTTTTTATTCAAACGTTCCTAAGATATACGTGAAATTTATATATTGGCAAGTTTTAAAATTTAGTTAATTCATTTTAAGCGATAATAACGAAAATGTGGTTTACACACACTGTTAAAATTATTCGAAATTATGAAGGATGACTTTTTTACCGTCATGGACAGTGGAAAAAGAGAAAAGGGAAATAGGTTGCTATAAATTAAGAAGTTCGCCAAAGGTATTACTTTTGACTCAAACTGAAAAAAACATTCGCCAATATAAATTTTTAAATTTCTCAGCAAAAATTACAAAATTTAATATATAAGTATAATTTGATTCGTAGAATCGAGATATGGGAAAAATCATATGTCATATCAATCATATGCCGATTGGGGGTCAAAATACCTATGTTAGGACAATGCTATATATAAAAATAATACATATCGTAAATCGCGCTTTCGAGACATGAGAAACGCAATTTGAATTTCGGCAGTTGGCCCATTAGAACGGGAAATATACAAATGTGCCCCCCCTTTTTGCACAGTGTCCTTTTTCCCAAAATCTGCCACAGATTTGAAATTTTTTTGTGCAATTAAAGTTCACTTTTTTGATTATACCGAAATGCGCTTTTGAAACATATTATGCTTTAGAGTAATTCATAGAATATTGAATAAAGCCTAGTAAAATTTACCCCATTTTTAGCAAAAAAAAAATAATTTTTTTCCTCAGTTTATCACAAAAAGCTTATTTTAGTAAACATTGGGAAACACAATAAATAAGCTATAAAAATTCATATATCTGTGAGGAGTAGTTAGTTCCTAAGAAAAGTTACATCGAGTATAAGAAAATATAATTTTGGAGAAAAACCGCACTTTTTAGGAAAAACAATCATTTATAAAAAACATTCGATAATAAATCAATACTAGAATTTTACAGTTCTAATTTTCATGGAGAATAAAGTACAATATTTTTATAAAGATAAAAGTGTGGAAAATTTGAGAATCCAAAAATCCCAAATCATAATTTTTTGAAGATTTCTGATTCCAACACCCTTTATAAAGAAGAGTTTTAATCGCCATTAATTACATTAAACATTTAATGATGCGCGTACAAAATAATATACTTTGTAACCATAAGAAAAATATTCTTTAAATCCCAACACATTTATTATTTAAAAGCTGAAGTGTTCCATTTTAGTTTTCGCTGAGTCTGAAACAAGTCATAAAATACTTCAAAATGTTAACCTTTATATTTAGCCTTAAATAAAACTGAACGGGACACAGCTTGTGTAGAAGAAAATTTCACAATTTGTGGATATTTAATCACGTCAGGGCTTTACGAAACTCAAATATTCACTTCTTCTTCTTTTCCTCCACAGATAAATTTTTGTATCTGAAACTGATCTTAAATATTTACCCCGACCTTTCACCAGCTGTCAAGACCTACTCAGAGAATCGCCTGTTCGTCTTCTTGCCCAGAAGAAGATTTTCTTTCGTTTTACTTAGTCTCTCAGCTGAAAGTTAATAAAACTGATCCTTTAAAAACACGCTTTTAAATAATAAGGATTTCCATCGAAAATACGAGCTGAAGAGGCCGGAAGTACACTGCCGCA